>CM044106.1:282525-574375 GCA_024174645.1 Lemna minuta
ACCACGACAACCACCTGGTACCACCCGCGCAGGCCTTGGAAATCCTCGTCGATTCCCCCACACCCCTTCGCATGCCTTCCGGCATTGCACCCTCTCCCCCCGGAATTAATCCTCTCCGATCAGCGTCATGTCGAAGAGGAAGCGGGCGGAGGATGAGTTCTCACTGTCTGCCTGACAACGTCAGATTGGGAGACGGGAAGGGAGCCAAGGATTCGTCGAGATGAGGGTCTGAGAGGCCATCACAACTGACGACGTGCAGCCCTCTCGTCCCGGTATCTCTCTCTCCCTCGGCTTCCTACTTGGTCTGCGTAAAGACCAGTCTCGAGTGGGTGCGTCGCCTCCGTGGATCAACCTTCCCTCCTCGCGCGCGCATCCTGACGATTGTCCGCACCAACCGCGCGTGCGGATGCAGAACCTCTGTGTGACGACTCTGGGGTTTCGGAGGCAAGCCCCTCGTCACCTGCGAAATCCGCCCTCGTCCGTCGACCGTGAAGAAGTCTCGACGATACCCGCCCTCCTGCCGACTACCCGAAAGGAAACAACCACACTCGCCACTATTAAAGCATTTAATCAAACATTCTCTCTATTAGGTTCAAACCGCGAATCCGGTTCACGAGACAAACCGATTCGCGGAAGTTAGTAACTCGCGTAACGACTGCTAGCTCAGCCGCTCGACGTGGACCAATTAACGAACACAAGCACAAGCTTCATCACAGCTTAATTAAACACACGATTTCTACCGATTGTTCTAACGGTCCTCTCCTACCATTCTAATCTCTATATAAACCCCAAATTCTGTAACAACAAGACATCGAATAGAATTTTCAAGAACCACATTGCTATTCTGAGAATCTCACTATCTCTCTCTCTCTCTCTTCTCTGCCTCTTTCTCTTTCTCCTTTCAACCTTCTGTTTCTCAAGAAAAGAAGATTCTTTCTGTTCTTACAGCCACCTATTGACGAATCTTCTGCCAGCAGATCAATGTCCGGTCTGCTAGTCTCTCCTATTCTGCCTGCGAACGGATCGAGAATTCGTCTGGGAAGCTCGCCTGCAACGTCTAGTTTTTCGTTCGCCCGAACAGTAGACGCTCTCATTGTCGCGCTGCTGACGCGCTCGCCCGCCTGCGACGTCTCCTGTATGATGCCGCCTGCTGGCGCGCTCGCCCGCCTGCGACGTCTCATGTATCATGCCGGCTGGGGACGCGCTCGCTCGGGAATTTGTTTGGGAAGAACTCGTATCCTCCTGGTAGGTGGTGCCTACGCCCCACCACGTTGATCTCGCATTCCCGGGAAGCCAGCGCCCTCAGTCGTCCGTTGTTCAAATGAACCCGCGCTCCGCTGTTGCAGGCGTCTGTCTGTGTCGTCGTCAACCCCAATTATGCCATCGCTACGCTTGGAATACGCCTCCGCCGAAGCCCTGGACTCACCACAATTACATCGGAGTCTGCGCATCTCCCTCCGCTTTCTGCCACGCCAAATCCACGACGAGCGATCCTACGCGTCTATACGTGAACCGAGAGGACCTTTTCCCTACCATTATCGCGAGCTTCCCCAGGTTCCTAGAGTTGACTTCGCAAATCGGCCCGCCATACCCATAGGCTAGGCTCGACTGCCCCACCCACTGTCAGCCTTAGTTATATTGATCAGGCCCGATGGTGTTCACACTCTGTACTGCAGCACTAATCCTTTCACATCTTATTTGAAATTTAATAACTTGATTTTATTATTTTTTCTCTTTAACTTTTTTGGTTTTTGGAGCTAGTTGAGCAAACTTCAAGTCTCATTTGCAATCATTGTATCTCTGATTTAGGTAATCAGACAGACGAATTATTAAACTTCAAGTCTCCTTATTTTTGTCTTGATCAAAGATCATTTGAATGGTTGATCGTATGTATGATTACAAGTATGTCCTATCAAATTTTAGAGGTATGCTTAGGTTAATTTTTGAGTTCATTTTAGGAGATTTAAACCTTCATAAAGTTCAGTCTGTATGGAACTTCCCCTTTGTAGATTACAAGTGTAATTTGAATGGTAGTGTTAAGCCTTAACTTAATTTATTTGATTTGATTTGAATTTAATTTCCAATCATGTTCAAATCTGATTTGTTTCTTGATCTACTTTTATATCCTTTTATTCATCATATAAATGATAATTCTACCTAAATCCTAGATTTCGGTTTTGAATATTTAATTAGAAAATTTAATTGTGATTGATATTATTTCATGGTTATTGTTGGATTTAAATCAAGTGGTTGTTAAGAAAAATTTCTAGCTTGTTAAAGAAAGGATTAATGTTCTCGTATGAAGTGAGGTTGATATATCTTTCATCCATCACATAGGGTTATAAAGGATTTTCATATAGATACATCGATGATCATCATCTAGAGTCATTGAAGATCATTTAGGCATATAGATGTATTGTACTTGGCATTAAGAAGTTTTTCATGGGTAGCTAGTTTTTAGTGTGTATTATTGATATATTCAAGGGGGTAAGATGACAAGTATCAAAGTCAAAGGTAGAAGTCAAAGTCAAAATCAAAGGCATAAGTCAAAGCAATTTGTGAAGGAATCATTTTTATTTTAGTTTATTTCACTTTTAGTGATTTGTTCATTTGTTTTAGTACTTGAAATTTAGATCATTTGTCATTATCTATCTCTCATTGATTTAGTTTGGGTTTCTTTTGTATCTATATATTTTGTAAGTTTTTTTGGGAATTAAGGATAACTAGGAAAGCCTGCACACATTAGGTTGACTTCGACCGAGTCATACTTACTCATGAGGGTAAGGGGGAGTTTCTTAGGAGATTGGTGCTAGGAGGGACAAGTCTAGGGAGTTGAATGAAAACTCAACTCGAGGTGTACTTTCTCTCTCCCTTGCAAGATCACGTGAGGCGAGGGACAAGCAACTTAGTGTGTGTGGATGGATGATGAGACTCAGACACTTCAAAGGGATAGGCCAGCCCGAAGGGAAGTAGGGAGTGACACACAGAGCTCTAGTAGTCAATTCGTGAGAGACAAGATGAGTGGTGGCATAGTGAAGGACGTCAACGAAGTGAGGTCACTAATTGAGAGTGTGAGCAGGTCAAATCGAAAGGTCATTTTTGAACTTTGAACTAACTAACCAGACCAATTAGTAATTGCCACTAGGGGATTAACAAGGTGAGGAATGACTCTTGGGGACTGCCTCCTCTTAGGATTGATATTGGTATTTGGATACGCTGTCCACTATAAAAAAATCTGGTGTATAAGTGACGTGAGGATTTTAGTCGATAAATAACAAATTTATTAAATAATTAGAAAACCATAAATATTCACAAGAAAATATTCACTCCCCCTCTTGGTAAATTCACCATCTAATTAGGGCTTTTCATAGTGCGTAACTAGCAAGCGCCAGCTCAAGTGTTGCACATAGGTATTTATGTGGAGCCGCATAAAGGTATTATTGACAGTAGGACTTAGGAACCCAAAATCCACAAGGGAGAAGAAGACCACATAAGTTTTTATAGAGAAAGAGAAGAGAGGAGAATAATGCGATAATGGGGCCTAATTGACTAGGAGCCCGATAATGCTATCGTACACTCCCTCTCAAGCTAGAGCATATAGGTCAAAGATACCTAGTTTCTGGGATCTGAGGTTTATAAGTCTTCCAAATTTTTAATCATACATCGAGCGTAGTGGAATACATTGAATCAGATATTTAAAACATTGAGGCACCAAGAATAGATGATATTATTGACCGAACAAGACCGCGAGGTCTTCAATTGCACACGGTCAAGCGTCAAAATAAAGTCCAAACTTACCAATTTGATGAAAATATCTAGAATTGAGGGATATAATAGTAAATAAGGATCAAATCCACAGGGAATTAGGGAAATTTCTAAAGATCTCTTCGAATTTGATCAAATTGGACGATGAATTGATGATAGAAATTGGGGAAAATGGTAGATTATGAAAGAGATCTTCAAGAAGATTCCACGGAATCAAAAATCATAGAATTTGACTTTGATTTCAGGGAGAAATTGAAGATCGAAGTGAGAGGTGATTTCCAAAAATCGGAAGAACGAAATTAGCGAAAATAAAATGAAATTAAGTCAAAATTACTAATCTAAAACCAAATTAAACGGTAAGAGATGAAACATTAGTGAAAACCACTTCCACTAACCCATGATTGCGATTGGATTAACCCAATTAATCGACCGATTAAGGCTTTTCATAAAAAATCCAAAAAATCGCGATTGTGGAGTTCAAGCATCAATTTCTTCCTCGTCTTTCATCCAAATCTTGATCTTATGCACTCCGTGGACGCGGAATTGAGTCTAGAAGAGGATAGGATCAAGAGATTCAAGAGATTTGGTGTCTAAATAGATCAATTTTATTGATTTTCTCTCGAATATTTTACAAATCGGAAGAACATCTCAATTTATAGTGTATTTGGGCGTAACTGTTCGATCGATTTAATCAACGGTTCTGATGAAATGGTTCATCGCGAACCGTTACGATTAAGTCACATCCGTTGGATCGCCGATGGACGCGCGAGATGTCGCCACATGTCGCGCGTTATAAAACGCGTCGAAACAGTCGCTGTTGGATCGCGATCCGACGCTCCTGATGCATTTCCATGCGTTTTAATCTCGACAGTTATAACTATCGTGATCAACGGTCGAGATTAGACGCAATCGGTGAGCTCCGATTTAATTCACGCGGTCCATCAATCTTAAGTGAAGATCAACGGTCCACAATGCACGCGCGATCGGATGTCCACGATGCTGCCACGTCGCCTCCTTATCGCGATAATCAATCGCGATCGATCGGACAGTTCTGAAGCCGCCATGTCACTTGCAATCTTAAAATATTCTGAAAATTTGATATTTAATTAGAAGAATTGATTTTTAATTCCAAAAAATCCTTAGAAAATCATTAAAAATTCAGAAAAATTATGAAAAAATTCTGAAAAATTAGAAAATTCATAACTTTCAAAATATAACTCCAAATTATTTGAAATTTCTTTCATTTGATCTGAAATTTAATTATCTATCATTGTAAAAAGTTAAAATTAATAAATAATGAGAGTTTTAATTTCTATTTAAAAAATATATTTATTTGATAAAGATTTTAACTTTGTAAAATTAAATAAATGTTTATTAAAAATGATTTCTCTCACTATTTTAACTTTAAAAACACTTCTAATCTCAAGTAAAGATGGGTTATAAAATTATTTATCTTTAATTCATCATAATTAACCCTAAATTAAAGTATTTTGAGATTATAACGAATTTTTCATAGAATGATAGATAAATACTCATAAATATGATGACATGCATAGGAATGAAATCATTTATACATCAATAATCATGTATTAGCATGATTATCACTTATCATCTAGTAGGTGTGAGAAAATATACTTACATAGTTTCTTTGACAGAGTTCTTGAACCTATTCAAGTGTCTAGCCTCTAACAGTATTCACACGATCTTCGGATAGTTTGATCTCTGAGAACATTCAAAATAGACATGATAATACATGATTATTAATGCATATTAAGGCATAAATATTTCATTCCTATGCATGTTATCATATTTATGAGTATTTATCTATCATTCTATGAAAAAGACATTATAATCTCAAAATACTTTAATTTAGGGTAAATTATGATGAACTAAAGATAAATTATTTTATAACCCATCTCTACTTGAGATTATAAGTGCTTTTAAAAGTTAAATAATGAGAGAAATCATTTTTATAAATATTCATTTAATTTTCTAAAGTTAAAATCTTAAAGAAAGGAATATATTTTTGAAATAGAAATTACATCTCTTTTTATTTATTAAAATTGACTTTTTGGAATGATAGATAATTAAATTCCTGATCAAATGAAAGAAATTTGGATTAATTTGGAGTTATATTTTGAAATTATGAATTTTATAATTTTTTGGGATTTTTCTTGATTTTTTCTGAATTTTTAATGAATTATTAAGGATTATCCAGAATTAAAAATTGATTTTTCTATTTATTGTTAGCGCGCAAGTGACGTGGCACAATCTGGAGCGTCTGATCAATCGCGATCGATGATCAAAGACGAACTGTGACGTGGCGCATCGTGGGATGTCTGATCTCGCGATTAAATCGCGATCGTCAATCTTCACTTAAGCGTGGGGGTACGTGGCGCGTCATGATTCGTCGGCGAATCATTTTCTAAATGATTTAATCTCAGCCGTTGATCAAAGAAGTTATAACGGCTGAGACTAAACCGATGGAAATGCATCTGAAATGTTTGATCGCAATCCAACGGCGAGCGTTTGATACATTTTTATAGTGCACACGGCGTGTCTTCATTTCGACAGTCGATCGAAGATCCAATGGCCACAAATTAATGGTAACAATTTGCATCGGATGCATTTCATCAGAGCCGTTGATCATGGATTAAATGAAGATCAGATGGTTACGCCCAAATCGCCTTATAAATTGAGATGTTTTTCGACGATGTTAAGCATTCGAGAGCAATTTAAGTAAATCAAACTATTTAGACACCAAATCTCTTGAATTTCTTGTTCCCAATCGCTTCTAGACTCATTTCCGTGTCCACAGAGTGTTTGAGAGTGAGATTTCGACGGTCGACGAGCAAGAAATCGACGCTTGAACTCGACAATCGTGATTTTCCAACTTTTTATGAATAGTCTTGATTATGGTGATTAATTGGATCAATTCGATTGCAATTGTGGGTTAGGGATCGTGTTTAATTCTAATCTATCTTTGTATAGCTTGTAATTTCATTTTAGAATCGTAATTCGATTTAATTTAGTTCTTATTTTTAGTTTTTCGCTCTTTACATTTTTGAAAAAATTTCCTCTGTTCATTCAATGATTTCTCCGCGAAATCAAATCCAAATTCAGTGATTTTTGATTCCGTGGATTCTTCTTCAATTCCTCTTTCTTAAAATATCAAATTTCCCAATTTCTATCACCATTTCATTGTCCGAATTGATCAAATTCAAAGAGATCTTCAAAAATAACCCTAATTCCTTGTGGATTCGACCCTTATTTACCATTATAGCCCTCAATTCGTGAATTAATCTTGAAATTGGTAAGTTTGTACTTTATTTTGACTCTTGACCATGTGTTTTCTACGACCATACCGTCTTGATTCGTCAAATGGCGCCGTTGCGGGGGAATTAAGGCAAAAATTTGATTAATTTAGTCAATTTTGACTTGGTCAACTCAGATATTTCTTTTAATTTCTTGAAATTTAATCAAATCAATAGTACACTGAGTGATCTAAAGCAGAAATTCATCTTCGAGATCCTTAATTTGATAAGATTAAGTGATTTGGTCCCTTTTCTAAGGATTACGGGCGATCATTTCTTTAAATTCGCGTTGAGATCGCTTCACTCTCACGGATACCAATATTCAAGTATGATCGACGTCAATTTTTGAGTATTTATAATTATATTCATCTAAATATTCGATCCACTCTTCCATGATACGACAGACCACCTAGAGAAACGGAATAACCCTTTAAACGTAGATCTTTTTGAACGATTATTGCAATACCCCGACAATACCGAGACTTCTTCCACTGTTGAACTGATAGAACTAGTAGAAATGGCCCAGAACGACGAGGGAAATGCTAGGAAACGCCTTAGTGACTACGCCAGGCCCATCCTCCAAAGACCTATCACGAGAATTCATGCACCCCTAAATAGAGGGACGAATGTGAGAATAGATTCACAAGTTATGAGTGTGCTTCCTATCTTCCATGGAAAACCTTTCGAGGACCCGTATAAACACATAGACGAGCTATCCCAAGTATGTGAAATTAATCATTTTCAGAGTGTCCCTGCCGACACTATGAAAATGAAACTCTTTTTTGCTACCCTTAGAGACCGAGCCAAGGATTGGTTTTTAAAATTAGGGAAAGAATTCACTAGTTGGACCTAGATGGAGGAAGAATTTCTTAGAAAATACTATTCCGTATGGAAAACCACCTCCATCCGGAAAGCCATCCACAAGTTTACCAAAGGCACAAGTGAAACTTTCCACGAGACCTCACTACGAAATTTCTACACCAAGGAGTGTCTAACCATGAATTAAGGCAAATGTTTTATGACGTTTTAGGTCGGCAAGATAGAAATCTTTTAGATGCAGCAAGTGGCGGCACCTTCATGAGCAAATATGAAGACGAAGCGATGGAACTCATCAAGACGGTGGCGGAGAATAGTTATCACAACATGGCTAAACCATTTGGAAGAGGTGCAATGCTGAAGGGATAGATGATCAACGCCAAATCAGTGGAGACGGGGATGCTCCTAGAAAGAATCGACAAAATGGTGGAAGTCCAGAATGTACTATTGGATCAACTCAACATCCGCAATGATTCCGAAGGACTCGCCCCCGTCTCACTCCAAGAAGCGTCATCGTGTGCCAATTGCTCTAGATTCGATCATGTCGAATTAGACTGTCCTGTAATGGTGATCCAAGGGCAAGGCATGTTCAGACAGGGTCCATCAGGAGGATTGACTCAACAGGGACAAATGAATTATTCTGGTGCCGACCCAAATTATTATAATACCCTTGTTTTCAATAACAATCCTTTGCAGCATGTAGGATTTAGAAGGAACAACGATCAACCCTATCCTCCATTATACAATGGTCAGCAACAACATCAGCAACCCTATGTGAATCAAAGACAGTCATCATTCATGTCGCCGACGCAACCGCAAGCTTACGCGCAAGCCCCACGCAAGACCACGTTGGCATCCGATCCGATCCGATCCTCAGAGCAATCTCGCAATTAATGGAGCAAATGACGCGGACAAACTCATGCGTGGACAAAATACAGGGCTTCGTCAAGACAAACGTCCAATCGACGACCGATTAGAAGGGTTAGCAAGTATCTTTTTCTGACCAATTACCCTCGCAAGCCATAGCTAACCCGAGGAATCTAGGGGCCTCGTCAAGCCAGACACATAATATCAACCATGTACACGTCGACGAGTAGGTTGCGGAAATGGCACTGGCAATATCAAGCCTTCAAAGTGGAAAAGACTTACCGGATCCATACAAGGATCATCCAATCCACCAAGGCTCAATCGAAGAAGAAACACCAATTATTGTCGAGCACGACAGCGATTCAGAGGACAAGGAAGAACAGGCCAAGGCCAGACCTAACCCTGATACATACAAGCCTCTTGTGCCTTATCCTCAAGCACTTAATCACCCTAAAGCCAAGATTAGTGAATCCAATGATAATCTTCTAGAAGCCTTTAAGAAGGTAACCATAACCATTCCCTTAATAGATGCCATCAAGCATATCTTATCCTATGCTAAATTTCTCAAAGGTATATGCACTCCCCATAGAAACTCTAGAAGGATCCAACTTAGTGAAACGGTAAGCTCAATCATGATGAATTCCTTAACTATTAAAAATAGAGATCCAGGAGCACCCATGATAATGAGTGAAATAGGAGGAATGTCCTTTACTAGATCCATGCTAGATACCGGAGCTAGTATTAACATCCTCCCTAAATCCGTATTTGACTGTCATCATGTAGGGGAATTATAACCTTTCCTTGTAGAACTATGCTTAGCAGATGGATCAGTAAGGAAACCACATGGTATAATAGAAGATGGCATCATCATGATAGAAGATTGTTATTTCCCAATAGATTTCCTAGTCATCGATATGAAAACTACTAAGGAGCTTAGCCAAGGCTCGATCATCTTAGGACGACCCTTCCTAGCTAGCGCAAAAGCCATCACAGATTGGGGGAAATGATAAATAATTCTCAAGGTGGGGGAGCACACCGTGAAGGTCGACATCAACAAGCTTATGAAATACCCTTCATGAGCTTCCGAGGACTTGGGCACCATCGACTTCTCCGACGACCAGAATCTAGACGCATGCGTAGAAGAAGTGATGATGATCGACAAGGAAGCAAGAATTGAAGAGATACCAATGGACGAGCCTACCTTGGAGCTCAAGACTCTCTCATCAACACTCAAGTACACCTTCCTTGATGAAGAGAAAGCCAAACCGGTGATTATTTCATACAAGCTAGATATTAAGCAGGAGGAAAAACTACTAGAGGTATTGAGGCGGAATGCAGACGCAATTGGTTGGACCTTGACAGAGCTAAAGGGGTTGGACCCCTCACTATGTACTTATCTTCCAAGAGGATGAGTCAAGACCTGTCAAGGAGGCCCAGAGATGACTCAACCCAAAGGTATGGGAGGCCGTGTAAGAAGAAATCTTAAATGGCTAAACGCATGAATCATCTACCCCATATCCGATAGCCAATGGGTGAGTCTAGTGCACATTGTTCAGAAAAAAGCTGGAGTAACGGTCACGATGAACGAGAAAGGTTAGGAGATCCATACACACCTTCCAACGAAATAGAGAGTCTGCATCCACTATCGGAAGCTGAACTCCACAACGAAGAAGGACCACTTCCCTCTACCGTTCATAGACCAAATCTTGGACCGACTAGCAGGATCTAGTTACTTCTGCTTCCTGAACGGATATTCGGGCTAGAATCAGATTGCGATTCATCCAGACGATCAAGAGAAGACGACGTTCACATGCCCTTTTGGCACATTCGCCTTCAGATGCATGCCATTTGGACTGTGTAACGCCCCTACGATATTTCAACGATGCATGACGGAAATTTTCTCCAACTTTCTTGGCGATAGCTTAAAAGTTTTCATGGACGACTTCTCTGTCTTTGGAAACAACGTCAACAGCTGTCTTGCTCACTTGACCAAGATCCTGGAGGTCTGCATCATGAAACGACTGGTGTTAAGCTGGGAGAAATCCCAATTCATTGTACAAGAGGGAGTATTGCTCGGGCATATTGTCTCGGGCAAAGGACTAGAGGTGGACAAGGCCAAGATAAAGGTCATCCAAAACCTCCCTCTTCCAGGTACCGTATGAGATTTGAGGAGCTTTCTCAGGCACGTCGGCTTCTACCAAAGATTTATTCAAGACTTTGCAAAAGTCTCCAAGCCACTCACCACCCTTCTTTGCAAGGACAAAGACTTCATCATCGATGAAGAAGGGAAGCGCGCATTCGCAATTCTGAAGCAAGCATTGATCGAGGCACCGATTCTTCAAAGTCCTAATTGGGACTTACCATTCGAGATCATATGCAACGCTTTGGACTACGTAGTGTGAACAGTCTTAGGGAAACGACTAGACAAGAAGCAGACGGCCATATGCTATGCAAGCAAAACCCTCGTCGAAGCTCAAATAAATTATACTATTATGGAGAAAGAGCTTTTGGCGGTGGTCTACGCACTTGAGAAGTTACGACCTTACATCTTGGGGAGCAAGATCGTTATCTACACCTATCATGCGGCCTTGAAATACTTACTCTCCAAGAAAGAGTCCAAACCACGACTGATACGATGGGTATTGTTCCTTCAAGAATTTGACTTCGAGATCAAAGACAAGAAGGGCAGCGAGAACTCTTTGGTAGACCACTTATTGCGTCTCCACGTTCTGGGAGGAGTCATCAGTGACACATTCCCTAACGAGCATCTCCTTGCCATCTCGAGCCACGCTCCCTGGTATGCACACATCGTGAACTTTATCATGACTGGAATGATCCTTGAGCATTAGAATCGTCATAAAAACGATAAGTTCTTCCATGATCTCAAGTACTACTTTTGGGAAGAACCACTCCTATTCCATCTAGGATACAATCAGATCATCCGGCAATGCATACCAGAGGAGGAGCAATGAGACATCTTAGCAATGTGTCACTCATCGACGTGCGAAGGACATTTCATGGCCTGCAAGACCACGGATAAGATCCTGCAGAGCGGCTTCTAATGGCCTACCATTTTCAAGGACGCCCACCATTTCTATACGGAGTGCCTACAGTGTCAAGCAGCATTAAACATCTCTAAGCGAGATGAGATGCCAATGTGACCGATCCTTGAAGTGGAAATCTTTGATCTTTGGGGGATAGACTTCATGGGACCTTTCCCACCTTGTGACAGGAAATAGTTCATCTTGATAGCGATAGATTATGTGTCTAAGTGGGTCGAGACAATCCCCACTAAGACAAACGACCATCAAGAGGTGCTCAGATTTGTTACTGGATGCATCTTTGCCCGGTATGGTTGTCCAAGGGCCATCATCAGCGACAACGTCTCAAACTTTAATAATGCATACTTTCGGGCATTATTGAAGAAGTACGGAGTACACCATCGCATCACCACTCCATACCACCCCCAGGCAAATGGACAAGTAGAGGTAAGCAACAGAGAAGTCAAGAGCATTCTAAAGAAGATAATTCCACCAGATGGGAAGGATTGGGCACACAAGCTTCCCGACACACTATGGGATACCAGACATCATACAAGACACCCATAAGGATGTCTCCCTTCTAGCTTATCTTTAGGAAAGCCTGCCATCCTCCAGTTGAACTTAAGCATCGAGCTTTTTGGGCTATCAAAAAGCTCAACCTATCTTTGGACGAAGCAGGGAAACAATGACTTCTCCAGCTTCATGAGTTTCAAGAGCTGAGGCATGACGCGTACAAGAACGCATCGATCTACAAGGAGAAGATTAAGGCCTTTCACGACCGACACATCCGACAACGATCATTTTAGGTCAACGACAAGGTTTGGCTCTACAATTCTCGTCTCAAGCTCTTTCTTGAGAAGCTACGCTCTCGATGGGATGGTCCTTACGTGGTTCTCGAATTGTTAGATGGCGAATTGGTACTCATCTCCGAGATCAAATCCGGTCAAAAATTTAAGATAAACGACCATCGTCTCAAGCCATACCTGACATCAGAGCCCCCGCACCGGCAGACAAGATAGATCTGCATCTTCCCGAGTACTCGAGGATGTGATGGTATCACCCTCGACCCATCTGTAGTCGTAGGTTTATTATAGTTTTGTCTGGCTGAAAGACGTTAAACTTAGCGCTCTTGGGAGGCATCCCAAGATTATCTTACTCTTTAGTTTTCTTTTTCTACTTTTTTTCATTTTTTATAGATGTCGAAGAAGAACTACTCTAGGAAAGGATGCGCATGCACGAAATCCAGTGAACGAGCATCAACGCATCAATGAGTTTTTCTAAGCCTTTATCCTCTCACCACATTTTTGTATCTTTTTCATGCCATGTTAGGTATTTTTGCTATCTTTTTCATGATCATGTAGATTTCATTGAGGGCAATGAAAAAGTTCTAGTTGGGGGTGAGGACTTCGAAAAATTTTTACTATTTTTTTCAACAATTTTAAAATTCTACATTCTAAAATACTCCTATTTTCAACATTTGATCCACTCCACTCCACCTTAGAAGTCTTGAAATTTAGAGATCCGATGATGGAGAATTATTTCGAAACATGAACACAAGGGTTCTAAGTGAACCTATCCTCCTCCTCCTCCTCCTCCTCCTCCTCCTCCTTATCTACCAATTTTAAAAATTATCCATTCATTAAATGGATGAAGAAGACCTCTCTAAATAATTAAAGAGAGTGTAGATCTTAAGGGAATTATCTTCCCTCCTTCTCTTATTTTATACAGATCTAAAGATTGACGTGGTCAAAGAATTTAATCCTTATCTTTAGAAACCTAGAATTCCTTGAATGAACCAAGTCAACCACCTTCTACCTTGATTTAGGTTCCCTATTTTCCAAACCTTATCCACCATATCATAGGTACCTTATATCATTTTAATTAATGATCTCCAAAAGAAAATCAATAGGAATCCTTTTGTTATCCCATTCCTTTTCTCTTTGAAACCTCCCTTAGAAAGAATTCTAGAAGAGATCTAAATATTATTAATTATGGAAGAAACTATCTTTGGTGACAATTCAAGTCAAAGCTATCATCAATGAAGACAATCACAAACAGAAATCCCATTTATCTCCCATTTTAACAATACCTTCATGATAAAGGGTGAAGACATGAAGACCTATTCAAATTTAAATCATCACCACTTCTAATTAAAGGTGAGTTAGCTACATCCATTGAATTATGGCAACAGCTGAAGCATGAGCAATATAAATGAAGATTATCTTGCATTGGATTTTAACATTCAATGTTAATGAAAAGAAAGAAGCTCAGTATTAGATCTACCATGGACAGTCATTCTTCTTCATCGAAACAGTTCATGATGTTATATCAACGAGTTTTCGGAAACCAAGCTTCATGGATTACTCAAGAAGATTGTGAGGATATCTGCAACAAGAGAGATCCTCGCTGCGTCTGGAGATTATGATGACTTAGTCATAATTCTATCAACCACTGACAAGTCCAACAATCATAACTACCGCCAATCGTCAAGAGATGACAGTCTTTCACGCATCCTATTCTTGCTGCCATGAAACACAAAAGATACAAGAATACTTCTATGAAAGTTGTTTGAAGAATGAGAAACACTAGCCACTCAGAGCTGTTGACGTCCAAAGATCAATACGGAATAACGGGAATATTCCGTATTCACGTGGCGGTTACAACCGTAGCAAATTCTGGGTAAGTCGTAATTACCATATGACCATAGCGAAGAGTCAACTAGGAATATGTTCCTTTTATTTGAGAGGATTAACGGACAAGAGCAAGAAGATGAAACTTCGGAACTTCTTAACAGCACAAAAGTGAAGAACCGGGGCTTTTAATCATTGAATTAATAGGGGTGTCTCATGGTCCAATGAAAAGAAGTAAAAGATGGCAGGCGGATTAGAATCGTCAAAGCCGGTTCATTCCAAGTTCCGAAGTAACGAACAGAGTCACCTCTATGCGATGGTTCTGAAAGATTATGATGAGTCGTCTATCACAAAGGCTATGACAGTCACAACCTCGTCGTCCTTTTTTGGATGCTTGAAGAGAGAAACATGACGCCTCTACGACGGGACCGTTAGTGGATTCCACGTGAGAGTTATAGTAATTACCGAAGACAATGAAGTCAAAATCTAATCAGTACGAGGATATCCGTTACCGCCTTCCAATAAACCACAGTCGTCCACGACTTTTGAAGTCCGAAATAATTCCTTAATTCTCAACTATTCGGACAATCGCCTCTGAGACTACCATGTGAACAGAACGTCCGCGACCTATAACGACTCTGTAGGCTCGACCGGGTCTTCACTACCAGACAAGAAAACTATAGTCACGATATCCACAACTGCTAAAAGTGAAGAAATCTCTAGACGGTCCACTTATTCCACAAACGTGATGACTTCCCAAACGATGTGGCATGAAATTACTTGACAAAGAACTGTAGAAACCGCAGTAACTGTCGCTCCGGCCTCGACACATCTCTTCGTTCTTGACTTCTCTCTTCTCGCCTTTAAAAGGGGAACGATTGTAAATGAAAGACAGTTGACTATTGATAAAATTGGTTACCCTTGGTTCGTTTTTACCTATGTGTTCATCATCGTGTTCCTGTGTCTCCATCAATCTCTCCCGCGTCCTCTTCATCTTCCGAGTTCTATCTCCCTCTCCTATTCTCCCCCCTCTTCTGTCATTTTTCATCCATCTCACGCCAGCGCAAACGACGGATAATCCCGGATTGACGGTAATTTGGAAGCATCTACTTCACGACACCTACAGATATCATCCTTACCTATTTTTCGTGAAAGTCGTTCGTAATCTGAAGTCCGTAATTCCAACGTTAGACCCTTCTCCCTATCTGTTTCTCTTCATAATATTATCCACTATTCACCGACTTCCATCCTTTCCTCTATATTAAAATATAAATTATTACCTCCACGTAATCCATAATCCTTCCCATCCGATCACTGTGACTTCATTACCATTCTCATCAGTGTCCTTTTCTGATACATCCTTTCCATTCCGTAAGCCCTCACATTATCTGCCCGAATTATATCATTCTTTCTTTCACTACCATCACTCTTTTAACTATTATCCGACACCCTCGTCAACAATCTTTCCATTAATCTTCTTCCTATTATTTATTAATATCTCTCTCCTTACCGTTATCCCTCTTCATGAAAACATCAGTATCATTTCATCCATCTCCAATCCTCACCTTACACTCACACCGTTCCTCATTCCGTCATCTATCTGAACTATTAATTTTCATATATCCATTTATATATATAATTCTAATCCATATAAATATCTATCTTATTTATCTTCTCCTTATTCATATTCTTCTATTAATAAACCAGAATATTCACTCTTCCATTCTTCTATTCTCAATCATTACCGTCATCATTCACTCACATAATCACATTATTTCCTTCCTATACTCATACATCCAATTATTCTTCTCTTATATTCATCTAATTCCTCAGTGATATCATTCATAGGTCCTCCATTTACTTGTAGGATTATTTCTTTATTATATCATTATCTTCATACATATCATCGCATTAATCTGAAATATCCTACATCATCCGACCTATTAGAGATGTAGAAGTGAGGGTATTATAGCCCATATGATTACATTTTGAGTAATAAAGCTAAATGATCTAGAGAAACCAATGGATGATATTTAGTGGTTTTCTTTGGGGTTGGGTATCTAACAGGCACCAAGGAAAATGAGTAATCAGAGGTTGAAATTCTATGGGATTGAAAAGGAAAGTTTTTGATAGAAGTTTAAATTCCTATCCCTACCTAAAATCAGCCAAAACTGCTTAGTATGGGAATTCCTCGCTTCTAGACTTTCCTTTTAAAAGAGTGCAATGATCCATAATTTTTTAAAGCTCCAATCTTTCCTCGTTAGGCATGTAGTTTTATCTTTTCCAAAGCAGTCAAGTAGTTACACCACTTTGTTTTAAACTTCACTCATGATAATAACACTCCCAAGTGATTCACACATCCATCACATTTCTTCTACATTTTCCCTCACATGTACATATCCCTTCACATTACACTTCGCATTTATTACATACTCTCTTCAAAATCCAAAAACTCCTCCATACTTATGTCATTCTTCTGAAATTTTGAAAAAATAATAATAATAAAAATAAAAAACGAAGAAGAAGAAAATAAGGAGAAAATTGAAAAGAAAGAGAGAAATAAGAAGTGAGAAGAAGGAAAATAAGTGGGAAAATATCTTCTACCATCATCTCTACCATCTCCACCATCATCTCTACCATCTACCTATCCATCACCATCCACCTCATTTGGGAGTATAATTATTATAAGTGGTACCTTCTTTGTTTTTAAATCCACTTTGTTTATCTGCATATTTACTTTTAACCACGACATTCCCTTAGAAATAGTATCTTTTTATTTCCCTCAGCCACCTCACACGTTGCATCCCAAAGATAGGAATCCCTTTGAATTGCACTCTTTATAAGAGGAAAGCGAGTTGAGGGGAATTCTAATACATTAAGTAGCCTCCATTTTGAAGGAAGGAGTGATGTATCTATGGAGAGGGTAAGGAATTACATCCGCTCATGAGAGAGTGAGGATCTTTCCATCCCCATAGCATCAAACCTTAGATATGCTCACCTTGATCACAATTGAGAATTAGACTCGAGCATTAGCTGATGAGCACTACCCTAATATGCACTAAAGAAGTCAACCTATAGATGGAATCTAGATCATTATGGCCTACACTATGAGGAAAATGTAATCATATATTCATACACTTCACCTCTTTAGTAGTAGGATCAAAGGATGAAAGGACCTTCTAGGGAGATTACATAGTAAATTCCTAAGAGACAACCAATTATTTAAGTTAGGCGGTGCGATAACTGACGAAACGATATCATATGGTCATTAAATACATACGACATAGTGTCAAAAAAAATTTCTAAACTTACCAATTTATGATTAATTAATTTAATTAAAGAGTATAATGGTAAATAAGGGTCGAATCCATTGAGAATTTGGGAATTTTGAGAGATATCTTTGAAATTCAATCAAATCGAACAACGAATTGAGATTAGAAATTTGGCAATTTATGATATTAAGAAATATAACTCAATTGTGAATCCACGGAATCAAAAATCGTGTGATTTGGATAAAAATTCGCAGAGTAATCGAAGTTTGAAAATGGGAGAAAATTCGTATCGCGAAAATGATTTAAAACTAAAATTAAAAAGAAATTAAACTTAATCTACGATTCAAAATGTAAAATTAACACTAAATGATGAAAGATTTAGATGAAAACACGCAATCTAACCCAAAGTAGCCTTCGAAATGATCCAATTAATCGCCGGATGCATGGCTTTTTATTCCGTGTTTTCGAAGATGAAATTGAAGTTCAAGATGTGATTTCTCCTTGATTTCTCGATAAAATTCTGATTTCAAGCATTCCTTGGATGCGGAAACGAGTCAAGAACATGAAGAAATCAAATGACACTCAAATTTGGTGTCTGGATAGTTCGAATTTCTCAAAAATTCAAGGGCAAAACTTTCGTTCGCGAAGAACAGTGTATTTAAAGGTGAAATACGGCATAACCGTCCGTTGAAGGGACGCATCGCTTCGTTTGATCAAAACGGTGCGATTAAGTCGCATCCGTCCGATCACAGATGGAGGGCCGAGATGAGTCCACGTTTATAAGTGAAGAGACGCGTCGCTATGTGATCATCCGTTGGATCTTCATCCAACGATCGCGTTATGTCAAGGACTCCACCGATCGAAATTGATCTCAGCCGTTATAACTCACGAGATCAACGACTGCGATGAATTCACTTAAACTCCATTTAATGCACATGCTTGATCTTTGATTGGGTGGACCTCGAGTCCACTGCATCTACGCACGCCGTTCATCGCGCTTATGATCCAACGCTCCACGTCACACCACGCGGCCTGCAATCAAACGAAAAGAAGACTAATAGTCTCACACGGAGGAGATTATTAGAAATGACACGTTTAAAACATAGAGCGGACGTAGCGGATGCTTATATGTACTATAACAATAATAATACGAGTAAATATAAATATGCACATGTCACATCCGTGTCATGCAGGCACTCGCGTGGGCCTGCGTGGTTCTGCCACGTAACATTGCGTGCCACGTCGCATCCACGTGGGTCCCGCGCGATAAATATTCCCTTTTTACCCATTTTTAATTAATTTAAACCCTTCTAAAAATCGAAATAAATTTAGATAAATTCAGAAAAATTCCAGAAAATTCCTTAAAATTGTAAAAATCATAACTTTCAAAATACAACTCCAAATTAATTCAAATTTATTTTGTTGGATCAGAAATTGAATAATTTATCATTATAAAAAGTCAAATTATTAAAATAATAAGAGAATAAATATTATTTAAATTAATACATTCATGTATCTTATAAAATAAATTTATAAAAATACATAAATGTTAATAATGATCTTTTCACTTATATTTTCATCATTACAACATTTTAATGATCATAAATATAATTAGGATTAAAACTCAAAACATGTTTAATTATGCATACTTATACATAAATTGATGTATTTTTAGATCATAACATGAAATGATACAAAATGATAGAAATATACTTAAAATATGATAACATGCATAAATTTAGAATAATTAATGCCTTTAATTGCATTAATAATCATGTAAATTCATATATAAATAGCATTTTATTAATAGCATGCTAAATAGACATGATAATACATGATTATTAATGCATATTAAGACATAAAAGATTTCATTCCTATGCATGTTATCATATTTATGAGTATTTATCTATCATTCTATGAAAAAGTCATTATAATCTAAAATACTTTAATTTAGGGTTATTTATTATGAATTAAAGATAAAATTTTATAACCCATATTTACTTGAGATTATAAGTAGTTTTTAAAAGTCAAGTAATGAGAGAAATCATTTTTATAAACATTCATTTAATTTTCTAAAGTTAAAATCTTAAAGAAATGAATGTATTTTTTAAATAGAAATTAAATCTCTTGTTATTTATTAAATTTGACTATTTAGAATAACAGATAATTTAATTTCTTATCAAATGAAAGAAATTTGGATTGATTTGGAGTTATATTTTGACAGTTATGAATTTTCTAATTTTTAGAGATTTTTCTGAATTTTTTTGAATTTTTAACAAATTTTTAAGGATTTTCCGGAATTCAAAAAAGATTTTTCTAATTTAAAATCGATTTTTTAATTTATTATTAGCGCGGAAGTAACGTGGCACAATCTGGAGCATCCGATCAATCGCGATCGATGATCAAAGGAAAGATGCGACGTGGCGCATCTGAGACGTTCGATCGCACGATTAAATCGCGATCGTCAATCTTCACTTAAGCGTGGGGGTACGTGGTGCGTCGTGATTCATCTGCGAATCATTTTCTAAATGATTTAATCTCAGCCGTTGATCAACGGAGTTATAACGGCTGAGATTAAACCGATGGAAATGCATTTGAAACATTCGATCGCGATCTAACGGCGACCGTTTGATACGTTTTTATAATGCACGTGACATGGCTTCATTTCGGCGGTCGATCGAAGATCCAACGGCCACGAATTAACAGTAACGATTTGCATCCGATGCATTTCATCAGAGTCGTTGATCGTGGATTAAATGAAGATCGGACGGTTACGCCCAAATCACCCTATACATTGAGTTGTTTTCCGACGATGTTAAGCATTCAAGAGCAATTCAAGTAAATCAAACTGTTTAGACACCAAATCTCTTGAATATCTTGTTCCCAATCGCTTTTAGACTCATTTCCGTGTCCACAGAGTGTTTGAGAGTGAGATTTTGACGATCGACGAGGAAGAAATCGACACTTAAACTCCACAATCGTGATTTTCTGAATTTTTATGAATAGTCTTGATTCCAGCGATTAATTGGATCAATTCGATTGCAATTTTGGGATAGGGATCGTGTTTTATCCTAATCTATCTTTGTATAGCTTTTAATTTCATTTTAGAATCGTAATTCGATTTAATTTAGTTCTTATTTTTGGTTTTTCGCTCTTTACATTTTCAGAAAATCTCCTTTGTTCATTCTATGATTTCTCTACGAAATCAAATCCAAATTAAGTGATTTTTTATTCCGTGGATTCGTCTTCGAGTCCTCTTTCTTAAAATATCAAATTTTCCAATTTCTATCACCATTTCATTGTAAGATTTGATCAAATTCAAAGAGATCTTATAAAATTTTCCTAATTCCCTGTGGATTCGACCCTTATTTACCATTATAGCCCTCAATTCATGAATTAGTCTTGAAATGGGTATGTTTGGACTTTATTTTGACTCTTGGCCATGTGCTTTTAATGAGCATATGGTCTCGATTCGTCAATCTCCCATTCAAAGCTCTTTACAAAGAGATAAAGAGAAGAAAAAAGAGAATTCTCACAAGGCTTAAATGGGAACCATGAGTTGTGGTCGTTCTCTCTCTATTTATGTACTTTAGTATGCAAATTTTTGCATAAAAGCCTTGTTATTATGTCTATATCTACCAACATCCATAGACCTTATATGTATGATGATGTAGGATATTTCAAATATGATGCTATGTATGATGATGATGATATGTTTAAGAAATAATCCTACAAATGAATGAAGGACCTATGAATGATATCACTATAAAATAAGGTCATAAAATCAGTGAGAATATAGCGTGATATAATTTAGGAATAAAAGATATATGATGATTTAGTAGGGATGATAAGATGAATAATAAGAGATGAGAAGAGATGAGAAGATAATATATATATTTATATATTACTAAAGATTAAGATTAGCTCTTATTGTAGTTAATTAGTGTGGATATATGATGAAGGATGTGAATATTTTAAAGAGAGTAGAAGGAAAGATATATATATATATATATATATAGATGTTAACACAAAAAATAGAATGGTAGAATTTATAATATAAAAGAGATGAGAGGAGATGAAGAATATAGAAATGATAGATAGGGGAGGAGAGGGTAATGTTAAAGGCGATGAAGATTTTTGATGCAGAAAATAAAGAATATGGATCGAAAAGAGAGGATAATAAGAGAGAATATAAAATAGAGAAATAGGAGTAGGCGGTAGAGAAGAAGTAATGCGTAGATAGAATATGTCAGTTTAGTTCTCGGAAAAGATAAGAGATGCGACAGAAATTGGTAGAACTCTTATCGGTCAATGTTGAACTTACAGATGATTTTAGGAGAACTATTAAACACGTTTAAAAGAAGTGAGGATGAATACCTAACGGAAGGGAAAATCGATGCTCCCGAATCACTCCACTGATCTAGGATTGCCGTCGTTTTTCTTTTGATCGTGAAATGGATGAAAGAGGAAAGAAATGGGGGAGAAAAGATAGGAGGATAGAATCTCGGAGAGAGGTTTGCGGAAGAGGGAATGGAGGAGACATGAGGAGATACGGTGAAACACAAAGGTAAAAAGTAACCGTTAACCAATTTTATCAATAAACAACATCTAGAACTCTTAAATCTGATTGGACTCCAAAGATGCATGAGTGTATTCATGCAAGAAGGTTTGTCTTGAGTAAAATAAGAGATAGTTCCTTCAATTAGATCTCTTCTAAAATTCTAACTAAGGGTGGTTGATCAAGGAAGTAAGAGAATATAACACAAAGGTGTTCCTACTGATGTTTCTTTTGAGATCAATAATTAAATTTATATAAGGTACCTAAGATATGACGGATGTGGTTTGGAAAATTAGGAACCTATATCAAAGGTAAAAGGGTGGTTGACTTGGTCCATTCAAAGAGTTCTAAGTTTCTAAGGATAAAGGTTATATTTCATTTGACCAAGTCAATCTTTGGATCAGTATAAAATAGAGAAAGGAGGGAAGATAATTCCCTTAAGATCTACACTCTCTTTCAATTATTTAGAGAGGATTTCTTCATTCACTTAATGGATGGTGATTTTTTCAAACTCATGAGAAAGGAGGAATATTGGTTCACTTGGAACCCTTGTGTTCATGTTTTGAAATAATTCTCCATCATATGACCTCTAGGTCCATATATCCCATTAATTAATACCTCTACAGACCCAATAACACCTTATTGGTCATTCTTATTAATTAACTATGTCAACATATAAATTAATTGACTAATGATTAATTTAACATAATCGACAAGTTAAATCACTTGCCCAGTGGGTGCCAAGCTACACCATGTGCTATGGGAGATATGAAGTATATAAGAACTCCCTTATAGAACCTTTCTATCATTGGTTATTATGTATGTATAATCCTTTATCCGCACGAGTCCTGAAAGAATTAGGGTATGATTAACTATCAAACTCTAATTGGTTACTCAAGTTAGTATTGATGTGTGAAGGAAATCATCATTAAGTCATCCAATATTTCCACTATCTTGTTCAAGGATTTCATTGCATTTCATTCCTTGATTTAATCTCCTCAAATACTGAGGACGAATGATCCTATCTTGACCACACAATCATCTTCGAGGACTTCATGTCTTATCTAATATATGACTTTTAGAGATCTCATGGCTAGGGATTTATAAGTAATAATCAAAACATAGTTATTCATCCACAAGATATCTTTTGTGTCTCAAGTCAAAGGACTATATACACAATTATGATATGAATCAACTTGATTGACATTTAAGTATAATACCATTTAGGGATTTATACGGATCAATTCAATGAACTCTTTCTCCAAAGAGCACCCAATATCTATCCATAGTGAATCCATGATAACATACAATTTATACATGTAATTACATAATTATTAATGAAAATTAAAACATAAAATATTTCATTCTTATGTATGGTATCATACTTTGAGTGCATATTTATCATTCTATGAAAATTTAAGTTATAATCTCAAAATGCACTATTTTAGATATAATCATAAATAATTAAAAAGCGAGATATTTGATATTAAATTATTCCTATTTTATATTTGAGATTATAATTGGGTTGTAATATAAAATAAAACATTTTATTCTTATGCATTTGATCATACTTTGAGTGCATATTTATCATTCTATGAAAATTTAAGTTATAATCTCAAAATGTATTATTTTATAGATAATAATAAATAATTAAAAAGAGATATATTTGATATTCAACAATTCTCATTTTATATTTGACATTATAATTGGGTTGTAATGTTAAATAATTAGAGAAAATACTTTTATATACATATTTATTTTTCTAGTTTTATTTTCTAAAAGAAAATAGTAAATTTTTGAAATTTAAATTTATTTTCTTGTTATTTATTAAATTTGACAGTTTAGAATGATAGATTATTTAATTTTTTATCAAACAAAACAAATTTAAATTAATCTGGAGTTATATTTTAAATTTATAAATTTTCTAATTTTTAGAGATTTTTCTCAAATTTTATGAATTTCTATGAATTTATGTAGATTTTTGTTGTTTATATTTTGATTTAAAAATAAAAACATACATTTATTATCGTGCACTAACGTGGTAGCTGACGCCGCAGGGCATACTTACTTGTGTGTGTGTGCGTGCATGCCATTAGTGGGTTATGCATCCATTACAAGATATAAGCTAACCCAATAAGATGGTTCGACATTTATACATGATTTTTGCCTCAATTTTTGCCATGTGGGACAAGTTTTCTTTCTTTTTATGCGCAAGTGATGTGGAGCATTCTAGAGCATGTGATCGTGTGAATCAATCGTGATCATCAATTTTTCATTTAAAACATGGGATACGTGGCACATAACGGTTCGTCATTGAATCATTTTGAAATGATTTAATCTTAGTCGTTCATCTGAAGAATTATAATAGCTAAGATTAACTCATGCCCGATGGACTCCCATGGACAAATGTAAACATCCAGAGTGTCCGATGAAGATTAAAATGGAAAGCGATTAAGCAACGCTTCTTCACACCATGATGTGATGAAATATCAGTGCTTCATCGCAAACCCAATGGCTACAACTTAATGGCATTGATCAAAATTTCTCTCTCTTCGTGATCAAAATTTCTACCTAGTTTTTTCTCCTTGATTTATCCACAAATACTGATTGAAATCGAACGATTTTTTATCTCTGAATTCTTCTTGGATTCTTCTTTCAAAATTTCCTAAAATCCATGATTTCTCACCTCATTTTGTCTTCCGATTTGATCGAATTTGATGACTACCTAAAAAATTATCCTATTTCTCTATAGATTTGACCCTTATTCACCATTATACTAATTAATTCTTGATTAAAATTTTAAATTCATGATTTTGGTAATTTTTTTGATATGCAATTGTGTGTTTTTAATGACTGCATGAAGAAGTATCATCACTCCACACAGAAGGATCAGCCATACTCATCATATGAATCAGATCTTATAGTGCAATTCTTTCTGGAAAATTCGATATCCTTCTTGAATATCCCATCAATGGGAAAATTTTGAACATATGTTTAAAGACTAGTGATCACCATCTTATGATCTTATCATAATTCACTTAGTCATTGGATTTGATCATGGACTTCACTGCAAACATCATTCAAGAATGACAATAACTAAATTCATTTCAATGAACATAAATTAGAAACGTAGAAGTAAGATTGGCTTATAGCCCACATAATATCCTTGGGTTCTATGATCGATAATGTTATAAATTCGGATTGTATTTGTAATTTAGAAGTATAATAAGATCCGTAAAATAGAAATAAACTCATACCTAAATTTATTGCATGATTCTCATTTTGCATATTTCTTTAGTGGAGAGTAGTCACTTGAATATCCCCAAGATAACCGCTTGATCTCTAGAAGAAATGAGTATCTATCTAGAGGGTTATTGGCGTTGGTTACTCAAGTGGACCATAGCCCCCTATTTCTATAGAGGATTAAACATTGATACCATGCTAATTAAACATTAAAATACATGATTATTAATGCAAATTAAGGCATAAAACCATTCCATTCTAATGCATGCTATCATATATATGTTTAGCTATCATTCTATGAAAAGTCATGATAATCTCAAAAATGCATTAATATAGGGTTAATTATGATGAATTAAGAATAATATTTTTATAACCCATCTTAACTTGAGATTATAATTAGTTTTTAAGGTTAAATAATAACATAAATCATATACACTCATATATTTTTCTAAGTTTTAAAAATCTAGTATATTTTAAATAAAAATTTATTCTCATGATATTGATTAAATTTGACTTTTTAGAATGATATATAATTTAATTTTTGATCCAATGAAATAAATTTGGATTAATTTGGAGTTATATTTTGAAAGATATGAATTTTCTAATTTTTATGGATTTTATTCGGATGAATGAATTTAAAAATCGATTTATTTGATTTATATTTGCATAGGTGACAAGCACCACGTGAGCGTCTGATCGCGTGATTAAATCACAAACTGCTTATCCGAGGGGGTATGTGGTGCAAATCTATTTGTCAGCCGAATCGTTTAATATGATTTAATCTCAACCGTTTATCTCGAGAGTAATTGATGAAGCGAGACTGCGAGGTCGTTGAAAACACACGGTGCCTCGCTGAAAACACACGATCTCGTGTCCAAATAAAACTCCAAACTTACCAATTTTATGAATTTAATTCAAATTGAGGGGTATAATGGTAAATATGAGTCGAATCCATAGGGAATTAGGGAAGCTCTTGATGATCTCTTCGAATTTGATCAAATCGAACGATGAATCGGTGATAGAAATAGCGAAAAATGGCATTTTATGAAAGAGGACTTGAAAAAAATCCATGGAATCAAAAATCAATGAATTTGACTTTGATTTTGCGGAGAAATTGAAGATTGAAGATAGATGAAATTTTCGAAAATCGTAAGAATGAAATTACCAAAATAAAGATTGAAATTAAACTAATTAACAATTCTAAAATAAAATTAAATGCTAAACGAAGATAGATTATGATAAAACACGATCCCTAACCCACGATTATGATTGAACTGATCCAATTAATTGCCGAAATCAAGGCTATTCATCAAAATCCATCACGATTCGTGGAGCTCAAGCGTCGATTTCTTCATCGTCGATCTGTCGAAATCTTGATCTTAAGCACTCGAACACAGAAATGAGTCAAGAAGCGATTGAGATCAAGAGATTCAAGAGGTTTAGTTTCTAAACAGTTCAATTTTACTCGAATTCTCGAATGTTTTACAATCTTGAAGAACATCTCAATTTATAGGCAATTTGGGCGCAACCGTCCGATGAAATGCATCAACCGCCTGATGAAACGATCAATGAGAATCATTACCATTAAGTGATGGCCATTGGATCACGATCGAATGCATCAGATGAAGCTACGTCGCATGCATTATAAAATGCATAAAAATGCACGCTGTTGATTGCGACCTGACGCACCAGATGCGTTTCGTTGATTTAATCTCGACCGTTATAACTCTTCGTGATCAATGGCCGAGATTAAGAGGCATCCGAGAGCCCGATCTCACCAAGAAACCCCCAAACTTAAGTGAAGATCAATGGCTCGATTTCACGCGCGATCGGGACGCTCCATGATGCGCCACGCCGCATCGCGTCTTGATCATCGATCACGATCGATCGGACGCTCCAGATTGCGCCACGTCACCTGCGCGCTTTAAATAATCTGAAAATTTGATTTTAAATTAGAAAAATCGATTTTTAATTCGAAAATCGTTAGAAATTTATTAAAAATTCAGTAAGAAAAATTCTAGATCCCTAAAAATTAGAAAAACTCATAAATTTCAAAATATAACTCCAAATTAATCTAAATTTCTTTCATTTGATGAGAAATTTAATTATCTATCATTCTAAAAGTCAAATTTAATAAACAACAAGAGATTTAATCTCTATTTCAAAAATACATTCATTTCCTTAAGATTTTAACTTTAGAAAATTAAATGAATGTTTATAAAAATGATTTCTCTCATTATTTAACTTTAAAAACACTTATAATCTCAAGTAAAGACGGGTTATAAAATTATTTATCTTTAATTCATCATAATTAACCCTAAATTAAAGTATTGTGAGATTATAATGACTTTTTCATAGGATGATAGATAAATACTCATAAATATGATAGCATGCGTAGGAATGAAATCTTTTATGGCTTAATATGCATTAATACTCACGTATTATGATGTCTAATTAGCATGTTATCAGTTATAATGGCTGATATTAAAACCAAGGAAACACATCTGGAGCATCGGATCATGATCAAACGGCGACGGTTTGATGCATTACTCATATCGCGCGTGATGTGGCTTCATCTCGATGGCTCATCTAAGACCTAACAACCACAAATTAACCGTAACGATTCGCACTTATGCATTTCATTAGAGTCGTTGATCGAAGATTAAATACTCGATCGGACGTTTACGCCCAATTCACCCTATAAATAGAGGTGTTCTTCGACATTGTAAAGCATTTCACGGCAATTCGAGTAATCGAACTGTTTGGATACCAAATCCCTTGAATCTCTTGCTTTCAATCACTTTTAGACTCATTTTTGCATCCACGGAATTCTTGAAAGTGAGATTTCTTTGAGAGAATAGGAAGAGATCGGCTCTTGAACATCAACGATCATTTTTTGAATTCGGGAATGAAAAGCCTTTGATATGGCAACTAATTGGATAATTCAAGTGCAATCTTGGGTTAGATCATGTTTCATCCTAATCTTCCTTTTTATAGCTTTAGATTTCAATTTTGAATCGTAATTTTAGTCAATTTTAATTTCAGTTTTTCATGATTTTCAATTTCGGAAAATTCTCTCTTATTCACTTGATGATTTCTCCGTGACTCATGATCCAAATTCAGTAATTTTTTATTCCATGGATTTATTTTCAAGTCCTTTTTCCAAAAGTATCAATTTCCCTAATTTCTCACCATGATTCATCATCTGATTTGATCGAATTTCAAAAGATCTCTCAAAATTCCCTTACTTCTTCGTGGATTCGACCCTTATTCACCACTATACTCCTTAATTCGTGATTATTTGATAAAATTGGTGAGTTTGGTATTAGTTTTGACACAAATTGGTGTGTAATCAACGACCACATCAATTCATTCTGTCACATGGTATCAAGTATCAAATTTCCATATTTTAAAACATGTTAAATTTTACTCTAATTCTTCATGGATTTTGAGCCTTATTCACTAATTATACAAATAAATAATTAAGTGATTTTGATTTGTTTTGACCCATGATCATATGTTTTCAAAACCGATTCCCCCTCTACTTGACTCTTCATTGCCTATTGTCCTCTTCCAGGATCATCCCGCAACATGTTCCAAGACATAACCGCAGGTAGAAGTTCTGACATGCACTCTCTTTACTAACTTCTCTCCAATCCCCAATTGTCACTTTCTTGATAGGCCAAAACTTGATTTTTTTGTGACAATATTCATCTTCCCATCGCCTTCTGTAAGTGAACTTGTCATTGTATCGAACATTCTATAGCTAAATATGTTTTTTTCTATAAAAAAAATGAAAATTCAACAATGATCTTGACTAAGGAAAAGAAGAGAGGAGGAAGAGAGAAATATAGGAGAGAGGAGAGAGCGCAAAAAATATAGAATTATAAAAGTATCATTTTGGCCCATATAAACACTCCCCCTCAAGCTGAAGCATACAGATCAAACAAGCCCAGCTTACAAGAAATGGAGTCATAGGAGGCCATGCTTATTACTTTTCTTTAGAATGTCTATCAACTTATGGGAAGAGCCAACATGAGGAGTGGTGATTGACGAGACTAAATCGTATGGTCGTTGAATACACACAACTTAGTGTCAAAACAAAGTCCTAAACTTACCGATTTATGATTAATCAACTTAATTAATTAGTATAATGGTAATTAAGGGTCCAATCCACGGAGAATTGGGGAAATTTGAGAGATATCTTTGAAATTCGGTCAAATCGGATGACGAATTGAGATTAGAAATTGGGCATTTTAGTATATTAAGAAAGATAACTCAATTTCAAATCCATGGAATAAAAAATCAGGTGATTTGGATAAGAATTCGAAGAGAAATCGAAGTTTGAAGTTTAGAGAAAAATATGTTTCGAAAAATGATTAAAAACTGAAATTTAAACTAAAATTAAACTAATCTACGATGCTAAAAGTAAAATTAACACTAAATGATGAAAGATTAAGATGAAATCACACAACCTAACCCAAAGTAGCCGTCGAAATGATCCAATTAATCGCCGGATGCAAGGCTTTTCATTCCAAATTTTTGAAGACGAAAGTGGAGTTCAAGATGTGATTTCTTCCTTCTCGTTCAATCAAAGTTTGATTTCAAGCATTCAATTGAAGCGGAAACGAGTCAAGAACACTCTCGAACAAACGGCACGCGAAGTGGTGAAGTAAACACTTCGAATTTGGAGAATAATCGCGAACACGTTCTTCGTCGTGAAGAACGGTTTTAAAAAAAACAAAAATTGATTGTGGCCGTTGGATGAAGAGCCTATCCCGATCGACGGCTCGGATGACGCGTCGTTTCACGAACCGTCGCGATCAAATCAGGAGCGTCCGATCGCTGATCGAGGGCTGAGATATGTCGATGAAGAAATGCTTTGATAGGATCTCGTGCGTAGGATTTTGATCTGACGATCGCGATTGAATCGAGGTGTCTACCGATCGCGAATGATCTGGACCGTTATAACTCTTGATCTGATGGACACGATTTATTCACTTAAGTGAATAAATAGCCACGTGCTTGATTGTTTGATCGGGTGGACCACATGTCCATCCGATCGACGCGCGTGATTTGTTGCGATGAAATCCAACGCTCCACGTTTCACCTGAAATGGAAAATTAGTCCCACACGGGATAAATTTCAAAATATGATTAGTATATAAACTACGCGACTTTCGGGCTATTAAAAATTGGGCTAATCGCCTCATTTATCTCGTGTTTTGGGCTTTATTTTCGTTTTATCCCGCGTTTTTAAAGTTAGCCTAGTTTATCCCCAATTTGTCAAATCAGCCCGGTATATCCCATGTTTGTCATATCAAGCCCCGTGGATGTTGAGTGTGCTGTCGTGGACGGCCACGTGGGCGTGGAATCCACGTCGGACGCCACATCATCGCGGGAAGAATCTTCCCCATTTATCCCGTTCGCCCCATTTATCGCCCCCCATTTCCAAACACTCCGGCGATTTTACGTCTTGGTTTATCTGGTATGTTTTTTTCAAAAGCGATTTTCATCCCTGCTTGTAAAAACGATTTCGAAATCGTTTTATTTTTCAAAAACGATTTCGAAATCGTTCTTTAAAAAATTGATTCCGAAATCGTTCTTGAGAAAAACGATTTCGAAATCGTTTTATTTTTCAAATACGATTTCGAAATCGTTTTTAGCAAGAATGATTTCGAAATCGTTCTTCAGAAAAACTGATTTCGACATCATTTTTAAGAAGAACGATTTCGAAATCAGCCGTTGCAGCAGCGGTTTCTTGAGAAGAACGATTTCGAGAGGATTGATTCCTCTGCATCAGCCGTTGCAGCAGCGGTTTCCGGTCCACGACTTGAGCCTGGATCTGGTGAGATGCGGCCGAGCGGTTAATCGGTGGATTCCGATCCCAGCGCTAGAATTTCTAATGTACGATGTGGATCGAGTGCTGCGCGGCGGAGGATTTTTGTCGATCGATCATTTCTTCTGTCAAAAATCTGATCTGGAGGGAAGTTTTTCGCCGGTTTTCAAGAAATTAAGTTACAGAGATTTTGAAGTGGTCGGTGGAGGACAAAGCGGATGCGTCTGGAGTGAAGAACGGATGCGTCTCTGAAGGAGGATCAAGGAAGATCAACGTGCCATTAGAGATATGGAAGTCGGGAAGTGCTGATTGGTATGCGAGAGCTCCTAAACTCGTGGAAGTCGCCTCTGAAAAAGTCAGAGAGTGCCTTAACCAACTGAACACATGTTGGTTTACCTCATGAGAATCATAAAACAAGTGTTCTCTCAGGTGTTTACCTCATGAGAATCATAAAACAAGTGTTCTCTCAGGAGTTTACCTCATTAGAAAATATGGATGGGATGATCAAAGGAGCTAAAATATGCTTTTGCTTGAACTAATCTCCAGATGTCAGCTGGCTTGAATCATTTATGATAAATCTTGGTAGGACATGTAGAATTGTCTTTGGAAATCAAAAAGTGTAGATCAACGGTGGTTGGTGAACTCCCCAAAGGACATACAGAATTTTAAGTTGCTCCTTATCAAGAGGTTTTCAATTGCAGCAATCAAATTTTCTCCAAGGATTCTTGAACTCTAAACAGGATTGATCAGTTGTGTCCTATTGGACAAAATTTGATAATTTATCTGCCTAACATGCCAGATATATCCACCCCTGCTTTCATAAGCATATATTTGAAGGGGCTGAAACCTGAAATTCAACCTGAGTATGCTGGGATGAAGGAATCCGTGTTTTTTCTGTAACGAAAAATTTGAGCTGGTATACATATGCAGATGAAAATGAAATATGATGGGCACTGGGAGGACCTAGAGAAAATCGCTGAACCAGAATGTGCGATATTGAATGCAAGAGAACATGATACATCTAGTGGAGATTCAGTTTCCGTCGATGTGTCGAAGACCTTTAAGAGAGGGAGTTTTTGCTTCCCTTTTTAACCAAAGGCCTTACAGGTACTCCCATTTTTAGAAAACTGATATTTAGGACTTAGTACTTTTGTGATTGGAGAAGATAGTAGAAAGACATACTAGCCGAAAGACGTACTTTTGTGATTTTGAAATCGTTCTTCTTAAAAACGATTTCGAAATCGTTTTTGAAAAATAAAACGATTTTCGAAATCATTTTCTTCAAAAACGATTTCGAAATCATTTTTTTTTCAAAACGATTTCGAAATCGTTTTAAAATAGAAGATTGAAATAAATAAGCCGTTTTAGATCAAAATGACGAAATTATAATTATAATTCTATGATTATTGTTTGAATTATAATTATAATTAAGGTGGGGGAGAGGAGATGGAGGGGGTGGGGGAGAGGAGATGGAGGGGTGGTGAGGCGAGAAATCTACATATGATAGATATTACATGATGATATCGAATACCAAATATCAATAACTGGGTTCAAATTGGACCAAGTGTTTATAATTTTTTTTTAATTTACATACTTTTGTGGCATGATTGTGGCAGCTCAATTTTGCTATTGTTTTTGTGGACACAGCTGCTTTCGTACTGTTCTTTGTGGACATCTCATTGTTTGTTCTACCTTACGTAAAGCTCAAAAGATGTAAGTATTCATTTATTAAGACTAATTAAGTTTTCAGTTGATATGATAGTATTTTTGTTACTATGTCAGTAACTTTTTTATTATGTTTACGAAATAGGGCTGGTGAGGCGAGAAATGTGGGTGAGTGTAGTTACGGTACTAATCAATATTTTGATTATTTACCAACTGAGGAGCAGGATGATTACGATAGCGATGAAGATTTTGATTACTTACTGGGTGAAGAGTCGGATGAAAGTGACAATTATACAAGTGACTCTGAAGAGAATGTTAGTGAGTATGATAATGCGGAAGATGTGATTCTTAATGATACAGATGAGGAGTTCGAGAATGTAACGACCGTACAACGGTGCAAACGGTACGATCCTAGTTGCCCCATGAAGAGGATTAAATTTGAAGTAGGATTGAAATTTGAGTCGTCAGCCCACTTTTTGAAGGTTTTGAAGGACCATGCCTTATCGAGTGGGTTCCATTTTGGTTTGAAAAAGTCCTCTAACAAACGGTTGAAGCGGTATGCAGTAATCCTTGCCCATGGCAAGTGTACGCTAGTTGGAGCCGGACAGAAGAGGGTTTCATCGTGAAGACAATGAATGATAGACATACGTGCACTCGGCCTGAAAGGAATCGACAGGCTACGTATAAGTGGATTGCAAGTCATTTCATCGAAAACTTTCGGATGAATTTGGATTGGCCCATTAGCGATATGCTGCGGGAGATCAACGAACAATTTGCAATCACTGTGAGTAGGAACGTATGTTACAAAGCAAGATCTCTCGCACGTAGGATGCTTGAGGGATCCCTAAATGAGCACTACCACTTGCTGCCGACGTACGTAGCAAAATTAAGAAGTGCTTACCTGACGGGTCGTTTTTGTGCGTCGTTAAAACACAAATACGATGGTCAAACAAAATTTATAAAACCGAACTCACAAAGACAAGATAGAATAATCAAGTACTGGGTAAGTATCGGGTCGATCCACAGAGAGCAGGGTTGACTTTAATTGCAGAGTTGACTTGGTCAAACTTAGGTTTAAAACAAGTTTTAAATAAGAGAAAATAAGATTTAAGATATGGAAATGATATAAATAAGGTAAATAAGAAGTTTTAAAAATTGAAATCTCGGATTTGACAGAGAAAAGTCAAAAGTCAAAGTCAAAGCATGTACTTTGACCAGCAGTAGGTGTTCTGCAAAATCAGAGAATCAAACCAAGTCAGAAGATTACGAAAATTATATATTTGGAAACTAGAAAGAAAATGGAATTTATTGATATAAGTTTTGTAATTTTTGGATAAGAAATGGATTTATTATGAATTATTGAAAATCAATGATCAGAGAATCCCCGAAATGAACACCTCAGAGGAAATCTTCAAATTGAATGCCCAAATGAAATCCAAATCTTGCAATTTATATGTCAATAGAAAGCTAAGAACCAGAGGAATCCAACAAGACCGAAATTATCAAATTCTGATTTGTCAATAAAAAGTAATTGACCCCGAAAGTCAACGTTTGACTTCTGATGAAGGATGAACAGTCCGTGGTCAAACGTTAAATTGAAGGGTCAAATGAACTCAGAATTTGATGAAATTGCTATCCACGGAAAGCTGATGAAAAGAGGAATCCAACTAAACCAAAATCAAGTGATTTCGAATTATAATCAGAGAGATATCCTATTTTCAAAATCAGCGACTTTTCGGACTGAAATTTGCGGAAAATGAAGAACACTATGAACTAATTTGCAAAATTAAACTTCTAAATCTAATAAAAACTCAAATTACCTCCTGATAATCGATCGAATCTCACTACTAACCCGATTGCCGCAAGGATGGGGCTCCAATTCTTGTGGATTGAAGCGAATTTGCTCGGATTCTTCCTCGTGGACGTTCGTAATTCAAGGGGAAAATTCGATGAAATCCAGGAGAAATTCGTGATCAATCCCGCTCCAATTTCTTCGCAATCGAGTCTTAACGCGGGGGGAACACGATGAACTAGAGATCTTCCTCGAAACTCGCTTAATTTCTTCACGAGTCGATCAAAAGTTGAAGAACAAAGAAGGGTATACATGAGTTTTTAAAGAGAAAATTAGGCCCGAAATCGTGGCCATTGGAAGCGGTCGTGGGTGTTGGTTGAAGGCGACGTGGGAGAGGATCTTTGGGCGTAGCATCGTGGCTTCAATTCCGCGATAAATCCGCGCGATTTGGGCTTCAAATCAGCCTCCAAAAAGGCCACGATTTCCGCCACGATTGACCACGATTTCCGCCCGATCGGGCTTTGATCGGGCGTCGATCGTACTCCTAAAGCTCCATCGATCAGCGTCAGCTCGAGCGGGATCAATTCCGCGGCATAATGTGTGCGATCGCGGCTCGATCGCGCCGCGATCGCAGCTCGATCGCGAGGTTCTTCCTCGTCATTTCCGCACCGTCCGATGGTGATCCGCCGGTCGTGCTTGCGAATAATCGCGCCGCCGATGCATCTCAAGCCTTTGATTTGATGACGATCCACCGCTTCTCGGGATGCCACGTGGCGTTCGAGAGCCTTCCGATCAACGTCACTTAAGTGAGTAATTGCGCACGTGGTTGATTGATGATCGCGTGGACTCGGGTCCACGCGATCGTAGCCGTCCGTGAGAAGATCGGACGCTCGCCGCGCATCCACGTCACCGCAGAGTAAAAACCGTGTGGGAACATAGTCCCACACGGAGAAAATAGGAGATTTTTGGCGCGGTTAAATAGGGGAGAAGACTCCCTATTAACTATCATAACATATCCTCTCTACTCCGCGACACGTGGCGCCCCACACGAGCGCCCACGTGGCCTCCCTCGCCACTTGGCGCGCCTCTCGCGCGGGCCACACGCGTCCCCGCCACGTGGCCTCAGCGCCACGTCGTAACGGCGCGGTGGACCCGCGCGCCACGTGGGCGCGCTCGCCACGTCAGCCCCGCCTGGGCCTGTCGCCACGTCAGCCGGCGCGTGCCACGTCAGCTCCGCAGGTACGTTTTTCCCTTTTTCGCGATTTTTCTAACTAAAAACTTAAATAATTCAATTAAAAAAATCAAATGAAAATAGGAAAAATCAGATAAAACTTTAGAAATTCATATTTTTCAAACTACAACTCCTTTTTAATCCAAATTTTCTCCATTGGATCACAATTTCTTTTCTTTTTAATATCATGTCATTTAAAATATATTTAGAGAGAAGAAATCAAGATGACTTATAATTTACTCAAATCATTTTTCATTAAACATTCCAAATCATAAATTCATCCTAAAATCATCCTTCTAAACATTTACTGAAGTCAACATGCATCTATAACAGAGATTAACTTCTATTACTTTAAACCAAAGATTAATCATCGATTAACATGAAATTATCCCTAATTTATGCATAAATATCAACTTTAGTGAAATGACATGCCAATGGAGAAAATTCCTAAAAAGTATGATAACATGCATCATATTCACATAAAATAAGCACGAATATGAGTTAATTAGGGTAAGAATTCAGGTTATAAATGCATGTTATCATTACCCGGGTAGTACTTTCGAGATGATGCTTGACAGGGTCAGTCCTAATTCGGATATTATTTTTAGGAGACTCTATATATGCTTTAAGCCTTTGGCTGAAGGTTTTGTCAATGGATGTCGGCGATTCATTGACTCGGACGGATGCTTTTTTTGAAGACTCGAAGCTGAAAGGGCAACTACTAAGTGCCGTGGGAAAGGATGGGAACAACCAGATGTTCCCAATTGTTTGGGCTGTGGTCGAAGGAGAAAACGAAGACTCTTGGAGTTGGTTCATCCAACATCTTTTACATAACTTAAACATTTCTGATAGTAACGGTTGGACAATTATGAGTGACCAATAAAAAGGTCTAGCCAATGCAGTAGCGTCCTTAATGCCATATGCGGAGACAGAAATTGTGATGTACACATCCTAGCAAACTGGAGGAAAAAGGGACATTCGACTGAGACATTGAGGAATATGTTTTGGAAGACTGTCAAGTGCACTGATCCTGAAGAATTTCAGTCTTCCCTCAGGGAGATGGCTTCAATGAGTGCAGAGGCCGCTCATGATTTTGTAGCCGTAGGTGTACATAAGTTTTGCATGGCACACATTGATGAACAGGTTGAATGTGAGTCAATTGATAACAACATCAGTGAGACCTTCAATAGTTACATCTTGCCATACAGAGGAAAACGTATAATAGACATGTTGGAAAGTATTAGGAAAGCACTCATGAAGAGGATGGCCAGGAAAAGTGATTTATTTTTTAATACCTCCGACTAGATATGCCCACGCATTAGGAACTTGCTCGAAGAGAACATAGTGCAGTCTAGGAGATGCACTTGTATACCTGCTGGCCATGATCAATTCGAAGTTACGATATTTGGCAACGATTATGTCGTCGACCTGCGTGCACGACATTCTAGTTGTAGATATTGGGCTATAAGCGGTATTCCTTGCCCCCACGCCATCGCATGCATCCATTGGAGGAGGAATGACCCGGCAAATTTTGTCGCTGGTTGGTATAAGAAAGAGAAGTACATGACGACATACTGCACATGTATACCACCAAAGCACCGAATAAGAAACAGATGGGACGAAGTTCAAAATACTTTTCTAGTGTTCCCTCGTATTGTCACAAGAAAACCAGGGAGGCCAAAGATAAAGAGAAAGATTGACATGGTTGAGAGGCTAGATGCTAATCGGACAATGATTACGAGAAAAGGTGTGAAGAAGCAGTGCTCTCTTTGCCAACAATTTGGTCATAATCGAAGGAGAGGCCCCCACAGAACTAATCAAGCTACAGACATGGTATGGATTAAACCCAATTTTACACTCCGTAAATCTTCTTTGAATTTATTTATCCACGAAAAAAGTTAACGTCTTCTAAGCAAATCTTCAGGATGCAGATCTGGGCCAGAGTAAAGGTTAGCCACCAGAAAGATCTGGGCCAGATTTCTTCTTCCGAACGAGCACTAATTTGTTCTTCTCAAAGATCTGGGCCAGAGTAAATGTTAGACACGAGAAAGAACGAGCACTTTTTTCCGCTCTTACTTTTCTGATTGTTTATTTGTATATTCTCAGTTCGGGGTCGGTTCCGTCGCTTGGATGCATGGTTTGTAAATGCATGGTTTGTGAAGGTACTTGGATGCGTACGAAATTTTCAATTTTGGGTTTGTGTTTAATTTTCAATTTTGGATGCATGGTTTTTGACGGTATCTGGGTGACTACAAAAATTTTATTTTTTTATTGGGTTTCTATTGAATTTCCAATTTTGGACGTGTTTTGGAGAAGGTACCTGGGCGGGGTGTTTGATATAGAGTCTCTGGTTGATAAGCTCCTACACCAGCTTTAACTATTTACAGAAAAATAATTTACTATTTACAGCATCTCTCTCTCTCTCTCCCCCCTTCTATTTACTAGGTTATTGGGACAATTTATTAATCACCAAACTGAGTATCCATGTCGATGCCATCGCAGAGAAGAGGGATCTCGGAGCCCTCCCCTACCACCACCTCTGCTACCTTCAAGACTCCAACAAACTAATCATGTTTGGGTTTGTTTTCCAAGAGATCGGTTGAAATAAACTTTTAGATATTTTATAATTCTGCATACATTGCTTTGAGAATCAGACGGAGGAGGCATCTAGAATTTTGTGGCAATTCTACTCTTTTCATGATGGCTCTTGACCATCGTGGTGGGTTTGTTCTGGTGGCACTCTCTCTGAGTTACCATGATATATCATTGCATTTGTGAAATGATTTTTTTTTGAATTGAAGCATTTGTGAAATGATGAACTAGTTATAATGAGTAAGTTACTGATTATGTTGCAAGTTAAAGATCTATTAAACTCTTCATCTCACTGCACTGTCACATTTTTTGGGTTGACCTAGTTTGACCTTTCTTGAGGTAGAATTATTTAAAGCTGATGAATCTTATGGAACTAATCTTCTTGGATGCAAGATGAGGTGAACTGATCGAAGAAATATATACAAGGATACAATCGAGTATGAATTGGAGTCCAAAATTAAAGTGACTGAGCTTGAGTTTTGGTAAGTCAAGCTAAGCAGTATGAATAAATTACATGGAATTCTCATTTTGATTTTATTTAACCTGGAATTCTCTTTGACTTTGTGCAAGTCTTCAATCAGGCTGCAGTTCTTCAAATCCGCCTCCTCAGACCTATGCTTCCATGTCTCAATCTCTTCTCCTCTTTCATTCATCTGCTTGGTCAACACGTTGACCTTTTGCTCAAAGATCAGACATCTCTCCAACTCGCTGTTAATCTTCTCATTCTCTTCTTGGGCTCGTGAAATCTCCAACTCCAGGTTTGATATCTTCTCTGAGAGCTTTTGGCATTCAAGACTAATGGCTTCTCCATTTTCCCCCTCTATTTTATAATTCAAATCCGCCCTGTCATAGCCTTTTCCATCCTCTTCGAGAAAATTCAGAACTTTTCTGGCTTTACCAATACTTTTAATGGAAACAATATTTGGCGCATCAACATCATAAGCTTCTTTCTGCAGATCATCGGAGGATGTTGAATTGGATGCATGGGTCGGCGTAGAGGAAATCTGATTGGGAAAGGCCTCCTGAATTGTCCGATGGGCCTGTCTGAGAGCAACAATGGCATAATCATATCTCTCAACTACGGCCCGATAAGCCCGATAAAACTCCTCAACGAGCTTCAAAAGCTCAGGGCGCTTCTGGAAGTACATCTCGGCCTTCTTGGCAAAAGAATCGCCATCTTCTTCCAATAGTCTGATCATCATGCTGACCTTCATGTCCATATCTGCAAAGAGCAATCTTTCAAATATTACTAAAGAAGCAAAGAAAGTAAAGAAATACTTGTGACAGATATTTTCTGATTTCATTATTTTCCAAAGTAAATAACTATAAATTTCCCGTGTAAAGTGAAATCACTGGGCGAATTGAGAACAGGAATTGGCTTGAAAAAAATTTATTCGTACAAAATATTTTAAATACCCTTTTAAGGATATAAGATAAATAAACTCTCCGAGCATTTAGAACCTGAAAAAAAAATCAAATATAACTCAACATCCAACAAAACATCAACTCCAATAAAGAAACTTCTTCAAATAATTTTTTTTTTCTTAATCAATCCTCACAATTTTTTTTTTTGAATTCAGGGAGGGAAGCACCCCGAACGGTGCCCCCAATCAATCCTCACAATTGATCATGTCTTATGGCCTATTATTGACCAAAGGGAAGCTAAAATTGATTGAACTACTGACTGAGGCCTTGAGCTTGACCAACTAGTTCATGTCAAGCAATCAATCCCTTGAAGCTAACTATATGATGTTTACTTTTCCACGATTGTTCTCAACTTACATTTTTGTAATTCCTTGGTCATCACAAAGATCTTATTTCATCACAGTTAGCTGAGATAAGAACCAATTAACATCGTCATCATGGATAATTTTTCACATGATATTTGCTAAACAAAGAGGCGAGAACTGTCAAGTGGTATTAATTTTTGAATCTCCGAATAAATAGAAGAGAGACATACCCATCCGCCCTGAAGCCCTCGATTCGCTTGATCTCTTCAAGAGACGTCTTATTGTTGCCATAAGGTCTATGAGAACTAGTTACTACTTCAGGTTTTCCTGATCGTGAAATGACCTATCTAGAATTTATTTTATCAAACCAAGAATAATCAATTAGTCCACATAATTTAATTATATAGAAAGAGGAATTATCAAGGACAATGAAAGTAAACCAACTGAAATGAATAGGCATGGATGACAAGAATTGGATGATACCACGCAGGAGTCACTGATATGTGAAATATATATCACATCGTTTCTGATGAAAACAACTGTAGCGGTTGCTCCTGATTCGTCTTTGTCTCCCATTTCATCAAGCCTTTAGAGACAAAAACGACCAGTGAATCGACATTATTATTTTCCAAAAAGAAACTCTTATTGATAAACCTTCAACTTAGAAAAACTTATCCTAAGAAAATTCAGACTCACCATCCAAGAAGTTTCGCATCAATGAGACTGAAATGCTTCGATTAAAAGCATCTCGTATAGCATTAAAGTTCCTGCCTGCGAGAATTACTCCCCCTTGCAAAGCTGCCACGCACTCCTTGTACAACTCATTTCTGAAAAAAATAAGAAAAAAACAGTAGAATACTTCACAAAGACGAGTCTTAAAGACACTTCAATAAACTACCGAGATAGCATAAAAATTACAGAAATACGCCAACAAAATCGAGTGGGTATCAGTAAACCTTAGAAATTCCATGAGACGAAAAATCAGGCATGACCGTCGAAGACAGCAGCATATGTAAATTTGCCCAATCCATCCGATCTAACGACCACATCGTCTTCCATCTCGGACCGGCGACCTTGCAATTTGCTCGATCCAAACCTGATTCTCGACACACTCGACAGCTCGAAGCGGGAATCTACCACAGTCACGCAGCATATTCTCTTGCTCTTCCTCGTAGGTTTATAGACGCTTCGATTAAAGAAAAACGAGGTGCAGTCGCAGCAACGGCTTCCGCCGCTCGCGGCGCGGACTGGCGACTGCTGCAACCTCGGGCTCAGGAGCGACATCTCCCTGAGATTATAGACAAATTACCAAAACGCCCACACTTCTCCACGCAAACGGGATAAATGGGGAAGAGTCTTCCCGCGATGATGGGGCGTCCGACGTGGATTCCACGCCCACGTGGCCGTCCACAACAGCACACTCAACATCCACTGGGCTTGATGTGACAAACATGGGATATACCGGGCTGATTTGACAAATTGGGGATAAACTAGGCTAACTTTAAAAACACGGGATAAAACGAAAATAAAGCCCAAAACACGGGATAAATGGGGCGATTAGCCCTTAAAAATTTGTCTCCCGATAATCGGGAGACCTATATACATTATATAAATACTATATAAAGTAGATATAAATAATGTCTACGTGACACATCAGCGCCACGCGTCACCCTTCGCGCCTGTCTACGTGGCGCTGCCACATTTTTTTAATTAAATTAAATATTTAAAAATCGAAATAAAAATCAAATAAATTCAGAAAAATTCCAAAAAAATTCCTAAAAATTGTAAAATTCATAACTTTCAAAATATAACTCCAAATTAATTCAAATTTATTTTGTTGGATTCAGAATTGAATAATTTATCATTATAAAAAGTCAAATTATTAAAATAATAAGAGAATAAATTTATATTAATTTAATACATTTATGTATTATATAAAATAAATTTATATAAACACATAAATGTAAATAATAGTCTTTTCTCTTATATTTTCATCCTTAAAACATGAATATGATCTTAAATATAATTATGATTACAGATTATAATGTTTAATTGTGCATAATAACCCATAAATTGATGTATTTTAAGATCATAACATGAATTTACACAAAATGATAGAAATAGGCTTAAAAGATGATAACATGAATATATTTGTAATGATTAATGCATTAATTTGCATTAATAACTATGTAATCACATGCATAAATAGCATTTTATCAGTGATGAACCCGTCAAGTACCCGATGATGAATAACATGATAATTAATCTCGATGTGTTTGGTGCATTCATGAAAAGTAAGATTGTTGGCAAAAAAATATGGCAGCTTGGTTATCACTATACAGGAACAGTACTAGAAAACAAAGCTCTTGAAGAAATGAACATATCCAAAACATCTCAGATGAAGAATGCATCATAGCATAATAGTCGGCTTTGGCACTGGAGAGAGACAACATGTTGCTTTTGACTCCTTCAAGTGGTAAGGTCAAAATTCCCGCCACCTAATGTGACGGTTCATAATTTTATTGTAAACCAAAGGCCGGTATCAGTTTTGATTTTTCAATTCAGTGAAATCGAATTGAAGAATCAAGAAATTCAAACTCACCTCGTGACGGTTCGGCAATCGGCAGTTTGACACTCACTTCTCCCTCTCTTTGGCAATCACTCACGCGATAGTTTGGCATCCATTTGCAGTTTGATAGTTGGCCCAAATTTCCCATCTTGTCGAAGGCATCCATGATAACATGCTAATTAGGCATGATAATACATGATTATTAATGCATATTAAGACATAAAAGATTTCATTCCTATGCATGTTATCATATTTATGAGTGTTTATCTACCATTCTATGAAAAAGTCATTATAATCTAAAATACTTTAATTAAGGGTTAATTATTATGAATTAAAGATAAAATTTTATAACCCATATTTACTTGAGATTATAAGTAGTTTTTAAAAGTTAAATAATGAGAGAAATCATTTTTATAAACATTCATTTAATTTTCTTAAGTTAAAATCTTAAAGAAATGAATGTATTTTTGAAATAGAAATTAAATCTCTTGTTATTTATTAAAATTGAATTTTTAGAATGATATATAATTAACTTTCTGATCAAATGAAAGAAATTTGGATTAATTTGGAGTTATATTTTGAAAGTTATGAATTTTCTAATTTTTAGGGATTTTTCTAGACTTTTTCTAAATTTTTCTGAATTTTTAATGAATTTCTAAAGATTTTCTGGAATTAAAAATTGATTTTTCTAATTTGAAATCAAAATTTCAGATTTTTAAAAGTGCACAGGTGATGTGGCGCAATCTGGAGCGTCCGATCGATGATCAGGAGCGCGATGCGACGTAGCGCATCGTGAGATGTCTGATCGCGCGTGAAATCAGAGCCGTTGATCTTCACTTAAGTGAGGGGGGTGACAAGACTAATTCGTATGTTTGTTGAATACACACAATATAGTGTCAAAAAAAATCCCAAAATTACCAAATTATATGATTAATTAATTAATTGAAGGGTATAATGGTAAATAAGGGTCGAATCCACAGAGAATTAGAGAATTTTGAGAGATATCTTTGAAATTCGATCAAATCGGACAACGAATTGAGATTTGAAATTGGGCAATTTATGATATTAAGAAACATAACTCAATTGCAAATCCCCAGAATCAAAAATCAAGTGATTTGGATGAGAATTCGCTGAGTAATCAAAGTTTGAAAATGGGAGAAAATTCGTATCGCGAAATTGATTGAAAACCGAAATTAGAACGGAAATAAACTTAATCTACGATTCAAAATGTAAAATTAATACTAAATGATAAAAGATTAAGATGAAAACACGCAATCTAACCCAAAGTAGCCTTCGAAATGATCCAATTAATCGCCGGATGCATGGCTTTTCATTCCACGTTTTTGAAGACGAAATTGAAGTTCAAGATGTGATTTCTCCTCGATCTTTTGATAAAATTCTGATTTCAAGAATTCCTTGGACACGGAAACGATTCAAGAACATGAAGAAATCAAATGGCACTCGAATTGGGTGTCTGGACAGTTCGAATTTCTCAAAAATTCAAGGGCGAAGCTTCCGTTCGCGAAGAACAGTGCATTTATAGGAGAAATTGGGCGCGACCGTCTGATGAAGAGGCGCATCGGGATCAACCGTCGCGATGAGGCTTTGTTTGATCAAAACGGTGTGATTAAGTCATATCCGTCCGATCAACGATTAAGGGCTGAGGTGATTCCACGTGTTGTGTGTGAAGAGGCGCGTCGTTTAATCTCGTGCGTCGGATCTTGATCGGGCGATCCTGATTTAATCGGAGATCCATCGGATGCGTTGAATGTGGACCGTTATAACTCCCTCGATGGATGGTTCAGATGATTTCACTTAAGTCCAAATTTAGCCACGTGCGTTGATTGAGATCGGGTGGACCTCGTGTCCACCGCATCTACGCGCGTTGCATATCATGATTTCCATCCGACGCTCCACGTCACGCCACGCAGCCTGAAATCAAAATAAAAGAGGGAACATAGTCCCACACGGAGAAAAACAAAGAACATTATCGAGTATATAAGGTGAGCCGATTGTAGTAGTTAGCTTAAATCAGAAATATCGGATACTTATATGTACTATAACCATACTAATACGAGTAAATATAAATATGCACACGTCACCTCCGTGCCACGCAGGCACTCGCGCGGGTCCGCGTGGCTCTGCCACGTGGCCTTGCGTGCCACGTTGCATCCACGTGGGCTCGCGCGAAATATGCACCTTTTTTGCCATTTTTTAATGTTTTAAATTAATTAAAAATCGAAAATAAACTTAATTAAATTCAGAAAAATTCCAGAAAATTCCTTAAAATTATAAAAATCATAACTTTCAAAATACAACTCCAAATTAATTCTAATTTGTTTTGTTGGATTAAAAATTGAATAATCTATCATTATAAAAATTCAAATTATTAAAAAAAATAAGAGAATAAATATTGATTAAATTAATACATTCATGTATCTTATAAAATAAATTTATAAAAATACATAAATGTTAATAAAGATCTTTTCTCTTATATTTTCATCATTAAAACATGATTACGATCTTAAATATAATTAGGATTAAAACATCATAATGTTTAATTATGCATACTCATTCATAAATTGATGTATTTTTAGATCATAACATGAAATAATACAAAATGATAGAAATACACTTAAAATATGATAACATACATAAATTTGGAATACTTAATGCCTTTATTTGCATTAATAATCATGTAATTTCATGTATAAATATCATGTTATCAGGGGGTACGTGGCGAGATCGGATTCATCAGATGCACTTTAATCTCGACCGTTCATCAAGAGGAGTTATAACGGTCTAGATTAAATCGATGAAAATGCATCTGATGCGTCCAATTGTGATCCAACGGCGTGCATTTTTTATGCGTTTTATAACGCATGTGACGTGAATTCATCTCACGCGTTGATCAGAGATCCAACAGCCACGACTTAACGGTAACGATTCGCATTGATGCGTTTCATCAGAGCCGTTGAAGCGTTTCATCGGACGGTTACGCCCAAATTGCCTATAAATTGAGATGTTCTTCGAGATTCTAAAGCATTCAAGAGCAATTCGAGTAAATCGAACTGTTTAGACACCAAATCTCTTGAATCTCTTTATCCCAATCACTTCTAGACTCATTTCTGCGTCCGAGGAGTGCTTAAGATCAAGATTCTGACGATCAACGAGAAAGAAATTGACGCTTGAACTCCACGAATCCCGATTTTTGGATTTTGATGAATAGCCTTGACTCTGGCGATTAATGGGATCAATTAGATTGTAATTGTGGGTTAGGGATCGTGTTTTATCCTAATATATCTTTGTTTAGTGTTTAATTTCAATTTAAAATCATAATTTAAGTGAATTTCATTCTTAATTTCGGTAATTTTGCGATTTTACGTTTCAAAAAAATCTCCTCTCTTCAATCTTCAATTTCTCTGCAAAATCTAAGTCAAATTCATTGATTTTTTATTCCATGGATTCGTCTTCAAGTCCTCTTTCATAAAATACCATTTTCCCCAATTTCTATCACCGATTCATCGTCCGATTTGATCAAATTCAAAGAGATCATCAAGAATTTCCCTAATTCCCTGTAGATTCGACCCACATTTACCATTATACCCCCTCAATTCGAATTAATTTCATAAAATTTGTCATGTGACCATGTGATTTCAACAAACTCGCGGTTTCGTCTCGTCAATCCATCTAAAGAAAAAAGCTCTCTCTGGCTCTCGATGAGTCTCACAATACTCTCTATCCCTCTATACAGTTGATAGCTCCCCCATCGAAGCACAAGCTGTATAAAAATCAATCAACTTCTCCAAGTTAGAGGCGAATTTTATTTGGATGTTTTCCCCCATCATTTATTTTGATGTATTTTTATGATCGAGGGGGCTTGGGAAAAAAGAGAAGTATTGAAGGCAACGACGAGCGACCATCTAAACACAAATAAAGAAAACTTTTTAATTGAGGATGAAGAATGAGAGCTCTTAAAGATGTTTGCATATGAACTCTTGTCTTTCGTGAGGCAACTCAAGTATTTTCTAAGTCAAAATAATTTACATCGCCAAATGTATTGGGCCTTTATTGACTTCTAGTTGAACGAATGGGCTCCTTAATTTTTGAGCTAGATCATCATCTTCGAGATTTTACAGGGGCAAAAATGTGCAATGACCAAGCAAAGGCACTCAAATGTGCATACATAGTAATGAAGGAGACATTGCTAAAATATAATATGCCAGTGAGGAGAAAGCCTGTGTTTCCTATTACCACAATGCTAGAACCTAGATTCAAGTTGTGACATATTCCTTATGGTGAGCACAACTTTGTTATGGAAATTTTACTTAACAAGCTTGAATTAGTACGTATCATAGAAGGTTCGAGTTCTACATTGATTGATGATCTTCCAGCTTCATCAAGTCACAAGCGTTTAAAAGTAATGATACAATTTATGGAGCAACAATCAAATAAGAGCAAAATACTAGATGAGAAATCAGCAAAGGTTGAATTATAGGATTACTTATTTGAACCTTGCATTGATTGCTTACGTGATGACCCGTTCTAGTGGTGGCACAAGAGAGGATCTTACAAGTATCCGTGCATTTTAGTGCTCGCAAAGCAGTTCCTTTGTATTTGTGCATCAAGCTCTCCCTCTGAGCTTCTTTTTTCCACAAGTAGAGGAATTATCACATTTAGAAGAGAAATGTTAGCACCCGACACTATATCTGCTTTGATGACCTTAAAGTCATTGAGTCACGAGGATGCCACTGAAGATGATGAAATTGATTCAGAAGTTGAAGAAAGTAGATTTGTGAAATGATAATTTCCTAAAACTATATTGTTTGTTCTCTTTAGAACCTAAACCTTTGATTATTTCTAATGACTAATATTTAACTATTTTAGATTTTTCTCTTAAATTCTTGATATGTTATATATATGTTATTAGGAAGCGATGATCTCTTGTCATTTGTTTGTCATACATATATATATATATATATATATATATATGTATGTATACAAATTGTAATCTTCTAAGAATCTTACTTTTTATTCAACACAATTAATATATCACCGAAAGGGTAGGTTCAATCAAACTGACATCGGCCAATTCCGTCACCGACACCGAACTAAAGTTAGGTATAGGTTTAGGCTTTTACAAAAACTAGTACTGACACCAGAACCAGAGAATTCTAGGTTTGACGCGATGTTTGTGGGTAGGATATTTAATAGAATCAAGTGCACTAGGCAGATTATACTAGTCCCTTGAGGTGTCTGGTCGCCCTCTCTTCTCTCCATTGTATGCTATTGTAGATTTTTAGGGTGAAAAGAGGGGCACAATTTGCACTTAAAAAAGGATTTATCAAGAGTTAATTACTGAATGGGGGGGCTGATAAATCCGATTGTGGTGGTCTCGTAGCACGCACACAGGAAAAATCGAATTATTTTCGCTCTAGAGAAGGAACTATTCTTCCTTCTCTTCAAAAAAAGGAAAGGTTGATTATGCATGCGTTTACTGAACCCTGTGAGTTTATTCTAGCTACAAAAGTCACGTGATTCCATAGCTGACAAATCGGCGTTCATTTCTTCTATCGCGGCGATGCACCGTTGACATCGGGTTTGAGATTAAAATAGTCGTCGTTTTTGCTCCAACCGGTAGCCGACGCAGAAGCCCGATTCGTGGACTAGTCAACGAATCGCCGACTGGCCTACGATTCGAGGAATAATCAACTTTCTTTATTATTATTTTTGTTTTTCCAAAGATCTCATCTCCAGCATTTTTCACAACCGTCCGTTGTCGCCTTGTCTCCTTTTCCCCTCGTCGGCGATCGCACCGCTACTTCTGCTCCCATCCTCCACCGCCTTTAATTACCACGCGCTACTTCTCCATCGTCGCCTCGCCCGATTGTTCGCTGCTGCGTCCTCATCGCCGGCTATCCTTTCCACAGGTTACATTCGTCCTGATTATCTCGTGTTTCGTTTCATCCGTCCTCCTGAATCCTGCGATCCGGTTTTTCTTGTTCTCCTCGTCGGGAGTTGTAGTATTTTCGGTAGGCATCCCGTCGCCTCTGATGGCCGCCTACGGCTGTCGATTAGTTGTGCTGCGCCAGATTGCTCCTCGGCGTGGTTCCGATTCGCTGGATTTTTGTTCTCGGCCCCGAACCTAGTCCCATGCGTTAGACATTGTTGACGCTCTATGTGACGCATCGGCGTCGCCTTGCAATTCACCTTAACACGTTGATTGCGTACTGATGTACATCAACGCGCACCAATCCATTCCCCTCTATTCAGATGATAATGATGTCTAAACTCTAGTCCCCAAAAATATCGCTGGATTGGGCCCTCAAATTCTTCTATCTTCGACCAGGGGTAAATTTTGGGTCGCCGTAGACTTCGCTTGGTAACTGGTTCAGCATCACCTTCATTGGTTATCTTGGTTGTCAAGGACTGTGCTCCTTCTGTCACGGATGGTTAGTGATGAAGTGACACGAATATAAATGCATTGTTGCCTTGAGGCTAGTTTTCAGTTGCTATATTCTTTCAGAGATTGATGGATGGCCGCGTGAATCGGCTTTCTCATACTTGATGGTCATTTGTATGCAGATATGGACTTCGCTTCAAGTCCTAGTTTGTTTCCCTCGCACCGCTGCAAAACCGTGCATCTGGTTTGTCACGTCCATCTCCATATCTCTCCCAGCTCTGTGTTTTTGTTTATCGTGATGACATTCTTGACCAACGTTTAATTTTTTTGCACAGGTAAGGCACGCACAAGGAATTCACAACGTAGAAGGAGAAAAGAATCACAAGGCCTATATGTTGCCAGAGCTTTTTGATGCTCATCTTACGCCTCTTGGATGGGAGCAGGTGAATTAAATTCAGATCAATGTACATGTTGCGCATGTTTTTCATGATCTTTTCATCCCTTTAAGTTTCAACTAGATGGCTGAGGAAAATTTCTTAGCCTGTGTTTCAGTGTTTATTCTCCAAGAGTTAGTGATCCATGAGATGTCATTTCTCTTGTTTTTAAAAAGAGATGTTCATTTCTATTATCTGTCACTCTTGCCCTAGAGGCATCTTTAACAGTAAATATTATCTTTTCCTTTCTATCTTCTTAATCATGGGGCTCATAAATTTGATTTCAAATAAGCAGTTCAACCATTGTCCGGTATCTTGAAAAAGTTTTTTTCATGCAAATCTGTTCCACTCAAGCTGTTACTTCGTAATTTTTTTGAAACACTTTCATAAATTTCTTTTTGGCTTCATAAAGTTTTGTTCACTAATTTATGCCATGGAACTGGATTTTGTGTGAATTCTTTAATCTTGCATCTATGGCCATTTTGATGCTTGTTCTAGGGCACCCTAAATACTTACAGTTCACTTTTACAGATAATTTCCAAGCAAACAACATCAATTAACAGTTCTTTATATCAAATAGGTTGATAACTTGCGTAAGCATGTTCAGTCGTGCGGGCTTTCCAAGAAGATTGACCTAGTCATTACGTCTCCTCTTATAAGGTATCCATTTTGACTAGTGGGTTTCATTAATCGTATTGGAAAATGCATCTTATGAACTTAGAAAGACAAATTCTTGTATCCTGACTATCAACTCCTGAGCAGGACTGTAAATCTGTTGGTTAGCATAGTACTTTGTATTATGTGGCATGCCCTTCAATATCACACTCGATTAGTTATGGTGATCCTTTAATAGGCTAAACCAATTTTTTTGATTTTCCAGAAGACTTGAAATTTTGAGATCTGTGTAAGTATGAACATTGCTTAAAAAAATGTATTGACGCATGAATTCTGAAACAACATCATACTTTTGAAACGAGTGAGGGGCATATGGTAGGATCCCTCGCTCGCTTCAACACGTCCAGGAAGAATGACGGAAGAAAGAAGAAATCAGTCAGAGTAACTGATTCCCCTTAGAAATTTGGTTTGAGAGCCCAGCCTCCGTGAGTTTCAAGACATGTCCAGCTCATCTTCCCCTCTATCAATAGGATAAGTGGCTGTTCATGATTCTCTGGTTCATCTTCTAAAGCTCCTTTTCTTCTTGCCTGACTTGTATCCTTCAACTATCTTGGTTTAGAGGGCTGTGCTTCATTCCTTTCTCCGTGTAAGTTAGGAGTCTCTTTCCAGTATTATTATTTTCCCCTTCAATAAGTGGGTTATGAAGTTGCTTGGATATCAATTTGAAATCTAGTATAAACATAAGGTAGTGGTGGATGCCTATCTTTATTGTGGCCCTAAGCAAGTGCAATTTTATGGCGACATCCCAGAAATATCTTTTAGATATACCCATAATCATGGTGGGGGTAAAAGCTGATGCCCAGTTATAGCAGATCATGACAGATTTGCGAAGAAATCCGAACTATCAAGAGAAGAATGGCATGCTGTTTTACAAAGTGTAATTTACTGCACTCAGAAGAATCAACCTGACACACTCTTTTGAGAAATTGGAGAAGAATAACAGGGAAGAACTTCTATCAAAAATGTACATCATTTACAAGAGGGAGGACTGACTTTTATAGTTATTCTTGTGCAGAGTTATTTCTGACTGTTGGGCCCCAACGGTCATATTGTACCTGTCTGTCCATTTATAACACATGGGCCAGACAGTTACAATGGGCCTAAAATTAGCTTGGGCCAACCGTTATAAGTTTGAATTAGTTTGCTGACTCGTGTTGGGCTTGATCACTCTTAGTGGGCCTTGATGGGCCTTAATGGGCCTGCTGATAGTCTAACACAAAGGCAGGATGGTTATTGCCCCTAATTCAACTCTCCTGCCTGATATATTGAAGGAATTTCATGATGTGCTGACAGGGGGCATGGGGGTTTCCTTTGAACCTGAAAATGAATCACTAAGGACCTCTATTGGCCAAAAAAGAAAAAAGTGGTGGAGCATGTGGACTAATATGCGGTTTGTAAATTCTTTTCAAAAAAAAAAAATATGCGGTTTGTCAATGCAGTAACATTTTCTTTGCAGTCACCAGCTGGTCTCCTATAGCCGCTGGCCATTCTGGCTTAAGTGTGGAAAGACTTATCTATGGACTTCGTGGAATGGTTACCAACGTTGAACCTCTTTAACAGTATATTAGTCGTGGTGGATCACTTCAGTAAGTATGCCAAACCTCATTCCCCTGGAAACATCCCTTCACAGTGGAAATAGTAGAGAAGTTTGCCACAGAAATCATTAAACTGCATGGCATGCCCAAATCAATTGTCTTTGATTGGAACGGGCAGTTTAAACTACAAGGGACACCCTTAAGGATGGGTTCTTCCTGCCATCCCCAAATGGATGGGCAAATTGTGGTGATTTGCGTTAGACAACCCTTGGTCTTGGTGGAAGTGGCTATATTGGGCAGAGTTTTCATATAATAATTCTTATCATTCATCAAAGGAAGCCACCCTATTCAATGTGGTTTATGGCATGAGCCCTCCTAGCATTCTTAAGTATGACTCCCCTCCTAGCATTCTTCAAGGTGGTTTATGGGTAGTGACATAGTTTTCGAGATCCTGCACGAGAAGTTATGCAGAGCCCAGACCATTATGAAAGCCATGGTGGACAAACACAAGAGATTAAAATTGCTGTGGGTTTTCAAGTATTTCACAGGTTACAATATGGGCTTGGTTGGAGCAATGGCTTATATGTCCAATAGCTGAAGTCAACTATTGTGAACTCATTCAAATTCAAAAAAAACTATTGTGGACTCATCAATGTCGCAAGCCATTCTGCCTGGGTTAACTTTACTCCTGCAAAAGTACTCGTGGCCCAAGCTTTGACTTCTACTAGAGTTTGGCTTCATTGAGTAGAGCTTTCATATAACAATTCTTGAATTTTAAGAGTAAATGTTGTTCTATTTACTTTAGTAGTTAATTAGTTTCGACATTTCCTTTAGTTAATGATTTATATCTGATTGATATTCCTTATTGTGATCTCCAAGTTGTTGTTACTCTTAAAATGAGTAAATAAAGTGTGAACAAGGTTTATCTCTAGCATTATAGACTTGGGCATGCTAGCGATAGAAGATTATAAAAGTTACCTACTTAGTTGCTTTTAATTAAAGTTACGACTTATAAATCTAGTGTCATATGTCATCCAAGTCTTAGACACTAAAGACATCTTATAGTTAGATGATAAATCCCTAAACTAGGAGATCTCCAAAACATCATAGATTTGATATAAGATAAAGTCTTCAAAGATAATTTTGTGGTTAAGATGAGATTCTTTGCCCTCAATGTTATAGAAGATTGATTCAAGAAATGCGATGGGATCAAATCCTTGACCAATGTAGTAAAAAATTAGAGATGTTCTTGGTACTTTATTTCATGTATCAGTACTAACTTGATTGATTGATAGGGTTTAAAAGTTGACTAACACCCAAAGTCATTCATGTGTATTGTGTAAACAAAAAATTATATATACATGGTAATTAATGATGATAAGGTTCTATAAGAGAGTTTTGGTATACTCTATTTGTTCTAGAGCACGTAGTTTAGCTTGACATCCACTGAGTGAGGAACTCAACCTATTCATTGGGTTAACTCGATTTTGGTTAATTACTTTATATATTGATAAAAGTTGCTTTAAAAGCTTATCAAGTCTTAGGTCCCATTTAAGTCGATGTTCTAATCTGATGGAATGATTTGTTAAAACATAAGTTTTTTGGGAAGCAATTTTAATGCTGAAAGCAATTTCTGGAATTCCACCTTGGGACCAGATGGTAGTGGATAAGTAGGGACATGATATGCTTCCGCTGAATTCCTATGTGTGGAAGCTCTACAAGACGGGGAAGGCTGGCAGACATGGCGAAATGGGGGTCATCGGGCTGACAGCGTTGTCAATGGGGCCTGATAATTAAAGCATACTTTTGTGGGGAGACACAGTTCGTCCTAACTCTGTTGAGGCCTATGAGACGGTTACAGGAAAGGTTCTAGAGTGTCTATAAATAAGACGAAAAGGCAGGACATAACAGCATCCAGATCTGAAGGGTTTCTTCGAGTGGAAGGGCGAATTCAAGAGTTGCATCAGGCCTGGAATCTTGGAGATTCTTGACGTTCCTCGACTAATTCCTCATTTTCTTTGCAGTTTATGATTGAAAGTCAGTAGATGGAAACTGTGGTGTTTCTTATGATACGGTAAATTGATCTCTCTCTTCATCTATTTCTGAATCAATATCTGAACCGTATCATTATGCTCTGTTCAAATCAGCTGTGGTTTCAGTTTTGTTCTTGATGAACTTGCATTTATTGCCTTTTGTGATTTCCTTGATTTTTACTCCCTAGTTTTTTTTTGGAGTAAGCTTCATCTGAGATTGCTTTCTAAAATTTCTTTATTTTGTGTGTTTTGGCAGAACTATGCAGACTGCTGTTGGTGCCTTCGGGGGTGACGGGTATTCTGATGGAATGAGTGTCGTTCCTCTGATGATTGCCAATGCGGGATGTAGTTTTCGTTCTGCAATCTCAAGTCTAAATTGCCCACCATTTTTGGCTGTAGAGGAGTGCCGAGAACATTTAGTGCGTCCATCAAAGACTTGGATTTTAAATTTTCACCTACATGTTCAATGATTTGGAACCGAATATGCACGCGAATGAATATGTTTTTTAATCTTCTCTCTGTTCTAGCGTCTGTTTAGTTAGGAAAAACGGGGATTTTTTTGTGTGTTTTGTGCTGGACAATCTTGACTAACTGAATAAAATCCTACGTGCAGGGAGTGCACCCGTGCGATAAGAGGAGAAGTATTAGCGAATATCAACTTCTTTTTCCTGCAATCGATTTTTCCTTGGTAAATTTTGTCCAGTGATTTTATTCTGAGATATCATCTTGAAAGGGGCCGCATCTTACTTGCAGATAGAAAATGATGAAGATGTTTTGTGGGAGGAATATGTTCGGGAACCAATTGAAGATGTGGCTGCGCGAGGAATCAGATTTATTAACTGGTGCTGTCTTTCGATGAACCTTTTGTTGAAAATATTTCAAAAATTAGATATCCCCGAGTAATGATTAAATTTCCCGAGTGGGTTTGCTGGCATTTCTTACCTTGGACAGGTTGTGGACGCGAAAAGAGAAGGAAATCGTTGTGGTGACTCATAGTGGGTTCCTGCATCACACGTTGAACAAGATCGGGAACGATTGTCATCCGCTCCTCAAAAAGGAAATCAGCAAACAGTGAGCTCTTAAATCCTGCGTCGCTCTTGTTCTCGTTGTTTCTTCCAGTATTTTTATTGTCTTCCCGTGTCCTGTGTGGGGCTGCGCTGTAATCGTGATCCCGCAGCTTCGGCAACTGTGAGCTCCGATCGATGGTGTTGGTGGACAGGAGGTGAGAAGTGGTTTCCATTTCTATTGTGCTGATGAACGAATGAATAAGGATATGATGGATAACGAATCGTGGTCTCGCAGCATGATGGGGTCGGGGACATCGACGACCAACTATCCTGGGAAGATACCGCCTGGCCTGGACCTGCCCAGCGACTGCGTCGATGGCGAGGAGCTGCCTCACAAGCCTTGAGATTCATCCGGCCATCCATCCTTCCCACCTTCATCTTCTTCCCCATCGTCATCATCATCATCATCATCCTCATCGACGCTTCGTTGTCGTCATCACAGTCTTCAATCATCATCATCGTCATGATGGAGGAGGATTAGCCACCCCATCACTGCGGGGGTTTCTTCTGCTTCTTATTCATCTTCCCCTCATATTCGCGTGTAATTTGGTTGATGTGACTGGGCTGAATAAGGCCGTCGTCAGGCGAACGGACAAGGAGAAAAGGAGGCAACTGATTTGGCTGGTGCTCTCTCTTATCGTGTATGCTGATGTTTTGATACTTTTTACCGAAAAGACGCTATTCTTACCCGAAAGACGCACGTCGTTTCCCAACGGTTAATCGACGATGCAGGGGGAGGGGGTAATGCCATCAAGTACGTCTGGCGGCTATGACAGCTTGCGCTCGTATTCATATGTATAAATATATATCAAGATCTGACTGCCCATACGCACCGTCGCCCTCATCCTCTTCACTTGTTCGATTCCTATAGCGCCGGCCGGGGGCGAGGCCCGAATCGCATGGCCCAGCCTCAGTCCCCTTCTTCGCGGCCGGCTATCTTCTTGCTCGCCTTACTTCTGTTTCGACTGTGCAATGCTGCCCACTCGCGCGTCCGTTTCCCCTGCGCGCCGCCGCACGGGAGCTACCCCTTTTGCAATACCTCCCTCACCGTCGCCTTCCGCGCCGAGGACGTGGTCTCGCGGCTGCACCTCCGGGAAAAGATCTCGCTTCTCTCCGACGAGGCGGCGGAAGTGCCCCGACTCGGCCTGTCGGCCTATGATTGGTGGTCCGAGTCCCTGCACGGGCTTGCGCCCAATGGGCCCGGCGTCAACTTCAGCCGCGGCCCCGTCTCCGCGGCCACCGTGTTCCCTCAGGTGCTCCTCCAGGCCGCCGCCTTCAATCGCTCGCTCTGGAGCTCGGTGGCCAGCGCCGTCGCGGTGGAGGCGCGGGCCATGTACAACCTGGGTCAGGCGGGTCTCACCTTCTGGGCGCCCAACGTGAATATCTTCCGGGATCCCCGCTGGGGGCGCGGACAGGAGACTCCCGGTGAGGATCCCCTGCTTACGTCCGCCTTCGCCGTCGAGTACGTCCGCAGCTTCCAGGGAGGACGCCTGGAAAGCCATGCGACGAAGAGATCCTTCTTGAAGGTGTCCGGCGAGGAAGTGAGCAGCCCGCGTTTGATGCTGTCCGCGTGCTGCAAGCACTACGCCGCCTACGACCTGGAGGCGTGGGGCAATTTCTCTCGCTACAGCTTCAATGCCCTGGTCGTCGGTCTCTCACACGATACATTCAATCCCTTCCCGTCCACTTTGCTGACATCCCAGATTTTTTGCAAAAGGTTTCGGAACAGGACATGGCGGACACATATCGCCCCCCTTTCCGGAGCTGCGTGCGCGAGGGGGGAGCCAGCTGCGTGATGTGCTCCTACAACGAGCTCAACGGCGTGCCCGCCTGCGCCAGCCGGGAGCTGTCGGAGTTCGTCCGGCGGGATTGGGGTTTTGAAGGGTGCGTCCGCCCGACGCCTGTTTGAGGAAATACCCGCAGCCCCTCCACAACTGCCTGCCTAATGTTTGATCGATGCTCGGCTTCTGTGTCAGGTACATCGCCTCCGACTGCAACGCTGTGGCAACCATCTTCGAGTACCAGGGGTACGTCTCCACCCCCGAAGATGCGGTCGCAGACGCCCTGGCGGCTGGTGGGTTTCCACTTTCCACTTACGGCTAGTTTACGTGATTGTATCAATGTATCCAACTCTGACAAAACGACGACAAACTATACGTCCCCGGTGCTGTCTCCTGCTTCTGGGCTACAAGGCGTGGACATCAACTGCGGAGGGTACTACACCTCGTACGCCGAGTCGGCGATGGATCAGGGGAAACTCCGGGAGGAAGACTTGGACCGAGCGCTCATCAACCTCTTCTCCGTCCAGATACGGCTTGGCCTCTTCGACGGCGACCCGGCGGGCGGGCCTTTCTCCGAACTGGGACCCCGGCACGTGTGCAGCGAAGTACACCAGAGCCTGGCTCTTGAGGCTGCCAGGCAGGGAATCGTCCTCCTCAAGAACGACCGTGGCTTTCTACCCCTGAGTCCCGAGGACGTCGCCACCTTTGCCGTCGTCGGCCCAGCGGCCAACAGCACCGCCTCCAGCATCATTGGCGGAGGGTACACGGGTTCGTCGCCTTCTCTTCTTCGTTATTCCCTTTCATCCCCTTCTCCTTCTGGCGTTTGCTTAAGTGTTGTGCACCAGGATTTCCCTGCAAGGGCCGAAGCCTGTACGAGGGCCTCCGGGACTTCGTACCCCGAGCGCTGTTTGCGAGGGGATGCCCCGACGTTCCGTGCACTTCCGAGGACGGCTTTGATGAAGCGGAAGGTATCGCCGGCGAGGCGGACGCGGTGGTCGTGGTGGCGGGCCTGGACGAGACGCAAGAGAGAGAGGACCTCGACCGGGTGAGCCTGCTCCTTCCGGGAAAGCAGCAGGATCTGGTCAACGCGGTGGCCGCTGCCAGCAAGCGCCCCATCGTGCTCGTGCTCATGGGCGGCGGTCCCCTCGACGTGTCCTCGGCCAAGATCGATCCACGGATCGCGAGTATTCTCTGGATCGGTTACCCCGGGGAGGCCGGCGGCCGGGCCCTCGCCGAGGTGCTTTTCGGCAAGTTTAACCCAGGCAAGATAAGATGATGACGAACTTCCTTCCCAGCGAACGTAGTATACATGACGCTAAGTTTTTGTTGCGTGTTTATGGACGGCCAGGGGGGCGACTGCCAATGACATGGTACCCCGAGTCCTTCGCGAGGAGCGTGGCGATGAATGACATGCGAATGCGGCCTGGCGCGTCGCGGCGGTACCCCGGCCGGAGCTACAGATTCTACTCCGGCGAGGCCGTGTACGAGTTCGGCCACGGCCTCAGCTACTCTCAGTATGCGTACGACTTCTTGTCGGCGCCGGAGACCATCGCCATCTCTTCTGGCAGCGGGGATTTCATCGCAGTGGACGAGGAGCTGGAGGCGGAGTGTGCGGCGGCACTCCGTTTTGAGGTGGTAGTCTCCGTGAGGGAGCTCGGCGACGGGAGGGAGGGAAGCCCTGTGGTTCTGCTCTATTTCTCGCCGCCGGCGGGTGGCGGGGCTCCGCGGAAGCAGCTCATCGGATTCGAGCGCGTGCACTTGAAGGGCAGCGGAGGCGTCGGCATCGCACGCATAGCCGTGGACCCGTGCCAGCAGCTGAGCATGGCCGACAAGTCCGGCCGCAGGATCATACGGCTTGGCGAGCACACTCTGCTCGTCGAGGGCGGGCGGCGGCGGGCGCTCTTCATCGTATAATTGAAGAGAAGGTGAAGTGTGATGATTACTTTCGGGAGCAGCGTCTATGCTCTCCGGTTCATCTATTTACTTGCACTTAGCATCTAAGAATAAGAATATGTTGTTAGATCTAATCTCTATTAAGTGGACGTATTTATATATTATTATGGATTAGCTATCATTATAATCTTATTCAGTGATTCAATTATGTTTAATATGGGGATTATGACATTCAATTTATGTGTGTGGAGTTTAATTATCTGTAGAGACAATAAATAAGTTATTAGTCATTAATGGGCTGACTAATAACTAATTAGAGGCCTAAGATTTCCTCATCTCTATAAATAAGAGGCCATAATCTACTTGGATAACCTGATGCTTATAACCCTCAAGAAAGAATCTCATTTAGTCTAGAGATCAAGAGGTTACATCAGGGATATTCAAGAAGACTATTTTCCATTTCAGCAATTTACTTCGGATCAAGATTAATCCGGTGAATCTAGTTATGCGTTTAATTCTGTTTTTGTGAATTTGATTATTTTGATGAATCATGATGCATATTCAAGTTCCAACATATGTTACATCAGTTCATTCTTAGACAAAGTATTTTTATGCACCATAATCTCTTTTAGTAAAAAATGTAGATTATCTATAAGAAATCTGCTAGGTCATCCTTTTGGAGAGAGTCGGCCAATAATTGGTCCAAGTAATTTCTAAGTGTGCCAGTACTAAAATTGATGTAGCCCATGATGGAGCCCATATAGTGAAGCCCACTCAAAGCCTTCTGAAACCAAGGAGGAGAATCTCAAGAACCTAACAAGATCTACCAAAAATCTTATGGGAACTTCAAAATATCTTCATGAAACTCTCAATGTTCTTTGTCAAAATCTCCACAAAGTAAGACTCTAGAATCTCTTTTTTTTTTGTCATTTTGTCCTCTTATATTTTTGTGGATAGGTAGCTCTTTTCAACCTAGTATGTGTTGTCTTTTCATCCGTCTTGTCATATTGAATGATACTTTACTTTTTTTGGCCCCTATTACAACCCTCATCACAAAGTTTGAAGTATTCACTTTTTGAGAGTTTTAATTTCTTCTCCTCTTCTCGACAATGATAGGTGACCGAACATGCAATTTCTTTAACTTCTTTTCAAAAGCATGCAATGACATGCTTTATATTTTCTTTAGAGAGTATCATGTCGAGATCTGAGCCTCGATAAGCCCTCAAAATATAATTGCAAATTTGAGTGCATTATAAGATATTAGAATCAATGATTCAAAACATAAAGCATCAAGAATGATGATCCTATCATCTTGTGCTAATCAAAATTAACACTTAAATGGTTCCCTATAGGACCTCTTTGAAACAGTTCAAATGTTTAGCCTCTAACAATATACACATAATCTCTAGATGGTTGGATCTACTCTTGAACCTCTTCTTCAACTCATTGAAGATCTCCTCATCATCTACTCTCACTAGATCCCTAAGGGAGAGGTAAGAGAAGAGGTGTGGGCACTCTCCAAGGCTAGGATGGGTGCCCCTAATGGGTGAGAGCTCACCGTCTATTTATGCACTCCAAGTTTTTGAAATTTTTCACAAAACCCTAAAAAATATGTCTTATCCACCACGTCTATTGACCTTATGTGTGTGACCCTCTAACCCATATATCTATGTGGTCAATAGATCTATTGACTCTATAAGCTTGGTTGAGAAACCTTAATAATTAACAATATCAACATAAATATTAATTTATCAATGATTAATTTAACCTAATAGATAAGTTGAGTTTTCAGGTCATTGGGTGCCACTTCTTCACGATCTATTGATTCTTTGAGATCATAGATAACCTAATATATTGATTCGCTATCAAAACTCACTCTAGAAATGCTCTTCAATCGATCACTTCTTCGAGATCCCATACATCTGGCCCAAATGTGTTGAATTACATTCAACACGAGGGATAAATAGAACTGATAAGAAACTTCTTGAAAATGATGTTTGGTATATGGTGGAGGATCGATCAGTGCTCTCTTCCCTCTTACTAGCCAATGCTAGGAGCATCCAAAGAAGCATAAAAAACCTTGCTTTTATTCTAATATATTCTTTAAATGAGCCATCATGAGGATAAATAGCATAAAATGATGATTCTACCCATAAAATTTTAGTTCCAAAATCCATGGAGATAATGAGATATCATGATCTCGATTTGGAGCATTTCTAGCCATTAATTTTTGCTTAAAAATCAGCTGATTGATAGCTAGCCTTGTGATGTTCTTTAATCAAGATTGAGATCCACCAGATTGCGCCATGTATAATGATGGAAAATTATTTTGAAACATGAACACAAGGGTTCTAAGTGAACCTATCCTCCTTCTCCTCCTCCTCCTCCTTATCTACCAATTTGAAAAATTATCCATTCATTAAATGGATGAAGAAGACCTCTCTAAATGATTAAAGAGAGTGTAGATCTTAAGGGAATTATTTTCCCTACTTCTCTTATTTTATATAGATCTAAAGATTGACTTGGTCAAAGCATTTAACCCTTATCCTTCGAAACCTAGAACTCCTTGAATGGACCAAGTCAACCACCTCTTACTTTGATATAGGTTCCTAATTGTCCAAACCATATCCACTATATCATAGGTAACCTTGTATAGTTTTAATTAATGATCTCAAAAGAAAATCAGTAGGAAACCCCTTTCAATTATATTCCCTTCTTTCTTGAAGACCACCTATAGTTAGACTTGTTAGGAGAGATCTAATTATCAACTACTTATGGAAGAATTTATCTTCTTACGCTACTCAAGACAAAACCCTTTTTGCATGAGTACACCCTGCAATTATAAGCTATAATCAGTGTGAAGACTCCACCACTAAAGAAAGATAGTTGAGAAGATTACTATCCCCCGCTATCTCATATTCAAACAAGAGGCTCACGGATAAGGATGAAGAGGGAGACTTATCATCAGCCGTCATGAGAACTATGGAGACTTATCCCTCTCTCTACTGATATGAAACGAAGAACAAACAAGAAGTTGGCCACGAAGACCGAAGCAAAGATAGCATAGTCCACATGCGCACTCACCTACAGGGTTCCTAGTCAACATTCAAAGAGGATAGCAGCGTCTCACGTTCACCACAGCCTTCTCATCACCCCGTCAAAGGAAACCTTCATCCCAGGCGGAGATTAACCAGCTCCTCATTCTCCGCTTCAGCACGTTCGACTCCAACAGGGAGTTATGTCTGAGAAAACTCAACAGCAATTAGTCTGAAGCCTTGGACGAAAGCAGACTCGATGCACAGCCAAGAACGAAAAAAGCGTCTTTTAATGACCGCCAACAGCAGTGAAATAATCAAAGCTGACTTGGTGAAACAACCTAAGACTAAGGCGAGATCCGGAATCGATGAAGTTACGGAAGCACTGCGAGCGGGTGCTGATGTGAGCATGATCGGCCAGCGCGACGTCATTTTCGACTCCGCCTACTCGGTAACTGAAGAAGTCCTGCCACGACCAAGCGCAACGGCAACGAAACGATGCATTTGGGAATCTCAAACCGGAGACTTCTTCACTGTGATCCGCGACGACTCTGGCGAATGACTGGGGCAATTAACTAAGACTACTCTCTTCCTCAAAGGCGATCCGGCTGTATATCTCGAGAGGAAAAATCAAGGATTTAATAAAGAAGCACTCCGAGTCCATCACTCTTGTCACGGCGATCCTTCCGACGCCCGAAGATTCCTCATCCTCCTGTCCTTGTTGTCACGCCGGGTCTACATTGTTGACACCACGGGTAAATCCGTTGCCTATCGGAAAGACAGTTGGAGGCCACAGCTCCGTCTGAGAAAAAAACCACTGACGACGACCGGCTAAGTCACCATCACTCTTGCGAATAAGGAAGACCGAAAGCTGGGAGATCTCAGGCACAATCCAACTACAGATAACACACGAGACCTCCCGCTAAAGACACAACTGCAGAGAACATTAAGACAGGAAACAATTATCCGGTCGATCCGTAAAAACTCCACGTGTATTCCCACTACGACATACGTAACCGTCGCACGCGGAAGTTATGATGAAGCGTCGTCTTCTTCTCACCCTCGTATCCCTCTCCATATTCTATACATAGAGATTTGTAAGAGAACGCAGATAGTTTTTTCAATGAAATTTGGTTCTTGGTTACGGTTTTACCTCTGTGTTCATTGTTTTTCCCGTGTCTCCATCCACTCCTCCCGCAACCTCTTCATCTCCGCGTTCTATCTCCCTTCCTTCTCTCCCTCCATTTCTGTCGTCTTCCACCATTTTACGTCCGTCGCAAGTCGAGGAATATCTTGGATCGTCGGTAATCTCTGGCGTCATCTTCACGGCCTTCTCAGGTATCATCCTCCCCTCTTTCCGTGAATAATAGTTCGCTAAAACAAATCGTAAGTCCACATTAGGTGCCTTCTTCATCTATTTCTTACAATATCCATTCCCGACTATTATCTCTATCCTTCTCTTCACTGTCATCTGTACGAATTATCTTCTGAACTCTATTCACCCCTCTTAAATCTCCCTCTATCTATTCCCTATTCTTACGTATTATCTATTTCATCCCTGTCATCTCTCATCCCCGATTTATCCTCTTCATCATACGCACTATCGTGTAGTTCTAAATCATATTATCTATTATCCTCCTTCAACCTCTCTTACTACTAACTGAGATCACTCCTAAACAGATAACCCAACCGATATCCATTCCTCTATTCATCTATTTCTTCCTACATCTATCCTCTGACAAATATATATATATATATATTTAACGATAAATATATATATATATATATTTATCTTAATATTCTTAGCAATATTATTATCTTCCTCTCCACAATAACTATTTATCATAAGAGTTACTCTTCTTCATTAGTAATATATAAATATACATATTATCTTTCATATAAACTCCTCTCCTCACACTTCTGAATTATTCTACAATTTATTCTCATTGATATCAACTCATAGATCCTCCCCTCATACGTAGGATTTAGATACCTATTCTAAAATATCCTACATCATATAAGCTTGTGATTGGTGGAGTGAGAAGAGAGTCAAGATTAGAGGTAACTAATAACATGCAAATTATAGATGAAAATATATGATTATTAATGTTAATTAAGGCATAAAACATTATATTATAATGCATGTTATCATAATTTTGAGTGTTTATCTATCATTCTATGGAGAATAAGTTATAATCTCAAAATACATTAATTTAGGGTTAATTATGATAAATTAAGAAGAATATTTTTTAAGATTAGATTATCCCATCTTTACTTGAGATTATAATTAGTTTTTAATGGTAAATAATAAGAGAAATCACTTTATATAGGCTCATTTATTTTTCTAAGTTTTACATTATAAAAGAAATGATTATATTTTTGAAATAAAAATGTATTCTCTTGTTATTTATTGAATTTGAACTTTTAGAATGATAGATAACTTAATTTATGATCCAATGAAAAAAATTTGGATTAATTTAGATATGAATTTTAAAAGATATGAATTTTTCTAATTTTTAGGGATTTTCTAGATTTTTTAAAAATTTTCTGAATTTTTTATGAATTTAATTCGATTTATTTTGAATTAAATTCATTTAAATTATTTATTTTATCGCGTGCTAACGTGGCACATAATGTGGTGCAGTCGAAAAAGCGGCGCCACGTGGAGCCATCTGAGACCGCCACATGTCAAACACATGTACATGTGTGCGCGTGTGTGAGTGCGCATGTGTGTATGTGATTGAGGAGAAAGCATCCTTTTAAGGATTTTCGCTAACTCCTAAGTCACGTACATGTTATATATGATAACATGCTAATTAGACATGATAATACATGATTATTAATGCATATTAAGGCATAAAAGATTTCATTCCTATGCATGCTATCATATTTATAAGTATTATCTATCATTCTATGAAAAAGTCATTATAATCTCAAAATACATTAATTTAGGGTTAATTATGATGAATTCAAGATTAATAATTTCATAACCCATCTTTACTTGAGATTATAATTAGTTTTTAAAGTTAAATAATAAGAGAAATAATTTTATAAACATTCATTTAATTTTCTAAAGTTTTAAATTTTAAAGAAATGAATGTATTTTTGAAATAAAAATTAAAGCTCTTTTTATTTATTAAATTTGACTTTTTTGAATGATAGATAATTAAATTTCTGATGAAATGAAAGAAATTTGTTTAATTTGGAGTTATATTTTGAAAGTTATTAATTTCCTAATTTTTTAGAGATTATTCTAGATTTTTTATGGATTTTTCTGAATTTTTAATAACTTTTTAAAAGGATTTTTTTCAGAATTGAAAAAAATTGCTTTTTTCAAATTTAAATCGATTTTTCATATTATTTTTAGCGCGCAGGTGACGTGGCACGATCTGGATCGTCCGATCGTATGACAATCAACGGTCAAGACGAGGAGGCAACGTGGTAGCCTATGGAGCGTCCGATCGCGCGAGGATTCTAAACCATTGATCTTCACTTAAGTGAAGGGGGGTATGAGGTGAGATCGGATTCATCGGATTGTGTTTTAATCTCAACCATTGATCAAGAGGAGTTCAAACAGTCGAGATTAAACCGACGAAAAACGCATCAAGAGCGTCCGATCACGATCCAACGGCGAGCATTTTGATGCGTTTTATAACGCATGCAACATGGCTCCATCTCAGCGGTCGATCGACGATCCAGCGGCTGCGACTTAACGGTAACGATTCGCATTGATGTGTTTCATCATCGCCGTTGATCGAAGATCAAGCATTTCATCAGACAGTTACGCCCAAATTGCCTATAAATTGAGATATTCTTCGAGATTGAAAAGCATTCGAGAGCAATTTGACTTAATCGAACTGTTTAGACACCAAATCTCTTGAATCTCTTGATCCCAATTGCTTCTAGACTCATTTCCGTGTCCACGGAGTCCTTAAGATCAAGATTTCGACGATCGATGAGGAAGAAATCGGCGCTTAAACTCCACGAATCGCGATTTCCAAATTTTGATGAATAACATTGATTCTGGCGATTAATTGGATCAATTCAATCACAATTGTGGTTTAGGGATCGTGTTTCATCCTAATCTATCTTTTTTTAGTATTTAATTTCAATTTAGAATCGTAATTTGAGTTGAATTTGTTCTTATTTTTGGTAATTTCATGATTTTTATTTTCGAAAAATCCTCTCTATTCAATCTTCGATTTCTCCGCGAAATCAAAGTCAAATTCATTGATTTTTGATTTCGTGGAATCGTCTTCGAGTACTCTTTCTTAAAATATCAAAATCCTCAATTTATATCATCGATTCATCGTCCAATTTGATCAAATTCGAAGAGTTCATCATAAATTTCCCTAATTCCATGTGGATTCGACCCTTATTTACCATTATACCCCTCAATTCAAGAATTATTCATCAAATTGGTAAGTTTGGACTTTTTTTTTACCCTTGAATGTGTGTATTCAACGACCACTCGGTCTCGTCTCGTCAATATACGCGTTGGATTTCATAATTTTTGCCATGTGGAACTTTGTTTTTATGTTCTTAATGCGCAGGTGACGTGGCGTTACGTGGATCATCCGATTCAAGAGTTAAATAAAATTGTTGATCATCACTTATGTCGGGGGTACATGGCACAATGTTATTTGTTGGCGAATCATTTTTTAAAATAATTTAATCTTAGCCCTCGGTCTGAGTATTTATAACGGCTGAGACTGAAAACCGATGAAAATGCATCCGGAACGTCAGATAAAGATCCAACGGATGGCGTTTTAGACGTTACTTCTAAAGCGGGCGACGTGATGAAATCTCGACGGTCCATCTCTGATCCAAAGGACATGACTTAATCATAACGATTTGAAGCACTATACCTTCTCACACCATGAAGTGGGACTTCTCCCAACTAAGAACTAGGCGTTTCTTAACGCAAACGTCGAGGATTTGCATTAAGTGCTCCAAGCACGCATCAAAACTAGGGCCAAAAACTGAAAAGTCGTCCATGAAGACCTCCATGCTCTCTCCTATAAAATCGGAGAAGATGGTCATCATGCACCTCTGAAATGTGGCGGGGGCATTACATAGTCCAAATGGCATGCGCTGAAATGCATATGTGCTAAATGGACATGTAAACATCGTCTTCTCCTGATCATCGGCATGTATAGCTAACTGATTATACCCCGAGTAGCCGTCTAGGAAGCAATAAAATCCTTGACCTGAAAGCTTGTCAAGAATTTGGTCAATAAATGGCAAAGGGAAATGGTCCTTCTTCGTTGCCGCGTTAAGCTTCCGATAGTCGATGCATACTCTCCACTTCGTCGGAAGACGCGTCTGAAGTTCTTCGCCTTTGTCATTTGTCGTCACGGTGATCCCCGCCTTCTTGGGGACAACATGCACCGAACTGACCCATGGACTGTCGGAGATAGGATATACGATACCTGTATTAAGCCATTTAAGAATCTCATCCTTAACTGCATCCCATACCTTAGGGTTGAGCCGTCTTTGTGCCTCTCTAGAGGGACGAGAGTCCTCCTCTAGGAAAATGCAATGCGTGCACAAAGAGGGATCAATTCCCTTGAGGTCCGAAAAGTTACATCCGATTGCTTCCTTCCTCGCTCGCAAGACCACCAATAGTCTCTCCTCCTGATCGTGATCTAGCTACGAGGATATAATAACGGGGTTAGCACTATGATGATCAAGAAAAGCGTACTTCAGCGTCGAAGGTAGTGGTTTTAGCTCGGGTGCCGTCTCGCTGAAGGGAAATGGATCATCCTCGGGCTCCTCGAAGCTCCTGTCCTCAATAGCCGCCATCGTCTCCTCGATACAACTCGAGATCTCTGTATCCTCGTAGATATCGATGGCGCCTACCTCATCGAACTCGTGTGAAGGATGTCGCATCAACTTGTTGATGCCCACCTTCATCGTGCTATCTCCAACCTGAAAAATAACTTCACCCTTGCCCCAATCCGTGATCGCTTTCGCGGTATCTAAAAATGGTCTCCCTAGTATGATGGGAGAGTCGGTGAGGTCCTTTGTGGATTTCATATCTACGATAATAAAGTTTACCGGAAAGTAGCAGTTTTTAACCTTAACTATCACATCCTCTACTACTCCGTGAGGTCGTCGCACGGATCCATCCGCCAAGTTCAACTCGATAAATAATGGCTGCAACTCGTCAAGTGGGCAAACGTCATACACTCCCTTTGGGAGAATATTGACACTGACCCCCGTGTCGAGGAGAGATAGAGTGAACGTCCTACCCCCTATCTCACAACTAATCATGGGAGCTCCCGGATCACGTCGCTTACGAGGAAGCTTACTCAACATGATGGAACTAATGGTCTCACTCATATGGATACGTTTCGGCTTCCTCACCGGGGTACAAAGTCCTTTCAGGAACTTTACGTAGGGTGGAATATGTTGGATGGCATCTACTAATGGGACGGTGATAGTAACCTGCCTAAAAGCCTCTAATAAGGTGTCATCACTATCACCCGTAGGGACTCTAGGCCGGCTCAAAAGCTGAGGATATGGCACCGGAGGTTTGTAAACCTCGGGATTGGGCTCTGCCCTACTCTCCTCATCGGGTGCCTCCTCATCCTCGGAGTCCTCCTCCGGAATAATCGTGGGAGATGGACGATCGTCCCTCTCCTCAAGCGGGTCCTTGCGGCGCTTGTGGTCCGTATGAGGATCCACTAAGACCTAACCGCTACGTAGGCCCGATATGGCGTGTGCCTCCTCCGATGCACCATCAATGCAAACTTCGTTCACATTATGGGTGCGGCTCGACGATGCTTGACCTACATTCTTGGGATTTGCCAAAGGTTGGAAGGTAATTGATCAATAAACTCAACACGCTTACCCTTCCTTTGCTCGGTAGAAGCATCGGAGCATTGGGCTTTCGCCCCTTCGACTCGGTCGAGTCGGTCGCTAACCTCATTCAGCTTACTCATCATTTGTGCTAATGCACTCATGACTGGGTCAACTGAAGGTGCCGGAGGTGGAACAGCCGGTGGCGGTGTGACCGCTCGGGGAATACCGGAGGTGAAAGATGTCGGCCTCTGGTTCCCCATGTGCTGTGGTGCGGATCCGTAGGGCTGATGATATGTCGTGTGCTGCCTGCTCCGCTGCTGCGCATAAGTAGGGTTATGAAAACTAGAATAACCCTAATTCGGGTAGGTCGACCTACCCGCCTGGCTCAAACCTGGATATGTAGTAGGGTTTGGCCAAAATGGAAACTGTCCTTGGATTGCCATCACGGGATAATCCAGCTCTACATGCTCAAAACTAGAGCAATGCCAACACGGTGAGACATCAACATGTGAAACTGGCGCGAGGCCATGAGAACCCGGTCGGATCTTAAGCGAATCCATGATCAAGTTCTGGGCTTCCATCAGTTTCTCAATCTTATCTAAAAGCATACTTGTCTCTGCCGCCTTCGCGTCCAACATCCCTCCCTTAGCGGGAGCGCTCCGTCCTCTGAAGGATTTAGCCGCATGATGGTGGCTATTCTCCGCCACCAACTCGATCAACTCGAGGGGTTCATCCTCGTACTTGCTCATGAATGTGCCCCCACTAGTGGCATCGAGCAAATACCTGTCAGGTGCACCTAAACCATCATAAAAAATCTGAGTAATCTCATGTTTAGGTATACCATGATGCAGACACTGTCTCAGGGGATCTCTAAGTCTCTCCCAAGCCTCATAGAAAACCTCGCCCGGCCCTTGTGAGAACTCACGTATGGCGCGTCTCATGGCACTAGTCTTACCTACCGAGTAGTACTTACGCAAAAATGTGTCTTTCATATCTCTCCATGAATCAAACTCTCGGCCCAAGGCAAAGAACCACTCCTTCGCCCTTTCCTTAAGCGTGAAAGGGAAGAAGCGCATCTTGGCCGTCTCGGAGGGGACATTGTGGAATTGGTTGAATTCGCACACCTGGCTGAACTCGTTCACATGTCGATAGGGGTCCTCCGATGGTAGTCCATGAAAAGTGGACAAAAGGCCAAGAATATGTGAGTCAATTTTTAAATTCGCACCTCGTTGTAGAGGCGCATTGACTCGCGTAGTCTGCCTTTGGACGACCGGTCTTGCGTAATCGCTAAGACGTCGTCTCACTATCTCGGCAGGAAGAGGGGCGTCTATCGGCTCTCCTCGCCCTGGTGTGGTGACGGCTGGAAGGGACTCACTAGAGGCCTCCGATGGAGCTCTAGATGAGGCAAATAAATCATCATACAAGGGATTCTTCCTTGTATGCCTCGCGGGTCGCTGGCCCTGTCGTCCTCCTCCTCGGTTCCTATTATTCCTATTCATATCTAAAGCCAAAAATCACAGAACAGCAAGTAAATATATAAGAATGTCAAAAAAAAGGTGAGACGAAAAGAGTGATGTCTAAATAAAAAATACTTCACTTAATCCACCTAAAAGATAGATCAAGTTACGCACAATCAAAAATCACACCAATAGAGATAATAATAATAATAAGTCACTGATAACAGAGGATAAATCTTAGATATACCAATATCGACGTATCGATTAGGTGAAAAACACAAATTAGACTACCAAATTTGCACCAAAACTGTCAAATAATGGCCAAATTTAGGTAATCTTACCTCGCTATACCTTTTCCACCACTTATGGAGTCTGATAAATTCTCTGCAGGTCAGTAAACAACAAGAAGACGAAACCTAAATATAACCACGAAATCAAGCAATCAAATCAATAACGCATGCTCCCTGGCAGCGGCGCCACTTTGACGGATCGTTTTTGTGAGTCGTTAAATCACAAAAATGCCGGTCAAACAAAATTTATAAAAACCGAACTCACAGAGATAAGATATAAAATCAAGTAATGTGTAAGTATCGGGTCGATCCACAGAGACCAGGGTTGACTTTAATCGTAGAGTTGACTTGGTCAAACATAGGTTTAAAAGGGGTTTTAAAGAAGTAAAAATAAGATTTAATGAGTGGAAATGATCTATATAGACTAAATAAGAAGTTTTAAGAATTTAATTCTCGGGTTTGACAGAGAAAAATCAAAAGTCAAAGTCAAAGCATTGACTTTAACCAACAGTAAGTGTACTGTAAAATCAGATAATCAAACAGTGTCAGAAGATTACCAAAATTATATATTTGGAAACTAGAGAGAAAATGAAATTTATTGATATATAATTCGTGATTTTTGTATAAGAAATGGATTTACTATGAATTATTGAAAATCAAATATCAGAAAATCCCTGAAATGAACACCTCAGAGTAAATCTTCAAATTGACTGGTCAAATGAAATCCAAATCTTCAAATTTATATTTCAATGGAAAGCTAAGAACCAGAGGAATCTAAAGAGACCAAAATGATCAAATTCGGATTTGTAAATTGAAAGTAATTGACCCCGAAAGTCAACGTTTGACTTCTGATGAAAGATGAACAGTCCTCGGTCAAACGTTCAATTGGAGGGTCAAATGAACTCGGAATTCAATGAAATTGCTATCCACAGAAAGCTGAGGAAAAAAGAAATCGAGTGAAACCAAAATCAAGTTATTTGGAATTATGATCAGGGAGATATCCTATTTTCAAAATCAGCATCTTTTCAGACTAAAATTTGGGAAAAATGAAGAACACTATGAACTAATTTGCAAAATTAAACTTCTAAATCTAATAAAAACTCAAATTACCTCCTGATAATCGATCGAATATCACTACTAACCTGATTGCCTCAAGAATGGGGATTCAATTCTCGTGGATTGAAGCGAATTTGCTCGGATTCTTCCTCGAGGACGTTCGAAATTCAAGTGGAAAATTCGATGAAATCAAGGAGAAATTCGCGATCAATCCCACTCCAATTGCTTCGCAATCGAGTCTAAACGCGGGGGGATCACGATGAACTAGAGATCTTCCTCAAAATTCGCTTAATTCCTTCACGAATCGATCAAAAGTTGAAGAAGAAAGGGAGAATACATGGCTTTTTAAAGGAGAAATTGGCCCAAAAATCGTGGGCAATTGAAGCGGTTATGGGAGCGGATTTGAAGCGTCGTGGGAGCGATTTCCATTGGGCAGTGTCGTGGCATCAAATCCGCGCTGAATCCGCCCCGATTTGGTGGTGAATTAGCCCCAATCGTGGGGCTATCGGGCCACGATCGTGTAGCGATCAGGCCACGATCGAACCGCGATCGTGAGCCACGATCTCGGCTAAGCTTCAATCGCTTCTGTCCGATTCAGTTGGGAGGGATGCCGACGATGTTCCGAAGATCGTGGCGTTGATTTCGCCTCAAAGGGACCACGATCGCGCTATGATCGAAACAGATCGCGTCGCGATCAGGCCACGATCTTGCGTCGATCGTGGTTCTTGCCTATCTGCGTCCACCGTCCGATTAAGATCAACGCCTCCAGGTGAGTCCACGCGCCACTGAAGTCACGAAAGATCGCGATCGTCTGATGAAACCCTGCTCCATTTGCGCCGACGATCGAATGCATCCAGCGTCTCCACGTGTCACGAGGTACGCGCTTCATCACATCCACTAACTCCCTCTATTGAGCACGTGCTCATGATGGTCATCAGGTGGACTCCGCGTCCATCGAATCAGTGTGTTTCGATTGAAGCCCGTGCATCAGACGTCATTTGTGCCGCCACGTCACCTGCATCATAGAACCGTGTGGGAACATAGTCCCACACGAAAGAAAAATGCAAGAATGATACGTATATAATGTGGGGCGCTATTACTCTTTCGCGTTAACGCCCCCACTATCTTACCAGGGTCCCACTCTACCCGTGGGCCCTTGACGTGTCGTTTTTGTGCGTCGTTAAAACACAAAGATAATGGTCAAACAAAATTTATAAAACCGAACTCACAAAGACAAGATATAATAATCAAGTATTATTATTTGACAGAGAAAAGTCAAAAGTCAAAGTCAAAGCATTAACTTTGACCAATAGTAGGTGTTCTGCAAAATCAGATAATCAAACAGAGTCATAAGATTACGAAAATTATATATTTGGAAACTAGAGAGAAAATGGAATTTATTGATATATAATTCGTAATTTTTGGATAAGAAATGGATTTATTATGAATTATTGAAAATCAATGATCAGAAAATCCCCGAAATTAATACCTCAGAGGAAATCTTCAAATTGAATGACCAAATGAAATCCAAATCTTGCAATGTATATGTCAATAGAAAGCTAATAACCAGAGGAATCCAACAAGACCAATATTATCAAATTCTGATTTGTCAATAAAAAGTAATTGACCCCGAAAGTCAACGTTTGACTTCTGATGAAAGATGAACAGTCTTTGGTCAAACGTTAAATTGAAGGCTCAAATGAACTCGGAATTTGATTAATTTGCTATCCACGGAAAGCTGATGAAAAGAGGAATCCAATGAAACAAAATCAAGTTATTTGGAATTATAATCAGAGAGATATCCTATTTTCAAAATCAGCAAAATTTCAGACCGAAATTTGGGAAAAATGAAGAACACTATGAACTAATTTGCAAAATTAAACTTCTAAATCTAATAAAAACTCAAATTACCTCTTGATAATCGATCGAATCTCACTACTAACCCGATTACCACGAGAATTAAGCTCCAATTTGTGCGAATTGGTGTGAATTTGCTCGGATCCTTTCTCACGGACTTTCGGAATTCAAGGGGAAAATTCGATGAAATCAAGGAGGAATTCGTGATCAATCCTGCTCCAATCCCTTCGGAATTGAGTCTAAACGCAGGGGGAACACGATGAACTAGAGATCTTCCTCGAAACTCGCTTAATTTCTTCACGAGTCGATCAAAAGTTGAAGAACAAAGAAGGGAAATACATGCTTTTAAAGAGGGAAATTGGCCCGATGATCATGGGCAATTGACGCGTTCGTGGGAGCGATTTTCAAGCGTCGTGGAGGCGCTTCCTTGGGCATGAGTCGTGGCCTCAATTCCGCGGGGAATGAGCTTCAATTTTGCTTCAAAAAAGGCATGATTTTCGGCACGATCGGGCCGCGATCGGGCCACGATCGCGCCGCGATCGGGCCATAATCGTCGTCTTGGTCGATCGTCGGTCATCGTCCGGTCGTTTGGAGGCGATTCCGCCGCTGAAGGAGCAATGATCGCGGCTCGATCGCGCCGCGATCGCGGTTCGATCGGGCCGCGATCGTACCGTTCTTCCACCTGTCTTCGCTGCCGTCAGATTTGAATCTGACGCTCCAGATCTCCTCCGAGAATAGAAGAAAATCGGCCGTCGCGTGGCCGTTAGATCGCGATCGTGCGGTCTAACCTTCGATGGAGATGGGCTCTCCTCATGTCGCCACGTGGCGATCGGGGAGCCCTCCGATCGTCGCCACTTAAATCACCATTTTCCGCACGTGATGCAATTGATGATCGCGTGGACTTGGGTCTACGCGATCTCCGCCGCTCTGATCCGATCCGACGCTCGCCACGCGTCCACGTCGCCTGCAAGGTAAGAACCGTGTGGGAGCATAGTCCCACACGGAAGAAATATAAGGAAATATTGCGGTTAAATACGGCAACGCATAGCATAATCAGCCAGTTCTAATGAATAGGCTTATATTATATATATTATATAGTATATGACGCGTCACACTTGCGTCACGCGTGGGCCACACGCGTCCTGCCACGTGGCCTCAATGCCACGTCGTAACGGCGCGGTGGTCTCGCGCGCCACGTCAGCCGCCACCTGGGTACGCCTGCCACGTCATCAGTCGGGGGCCTGTGGACCAAAATACCCCCCTTTTTCGCGATTTTAACAAGAAAATTAATCGAAAAATCACTTTAATATTCAAATAAAAATCGGAAAAAGGGCTAAAACTTCAGAAATTCATATTTCTCAAAATACAACTCCTTTTTAATCCAAATTTTCTCCATTGGATCACAAATTCTCTTCTTTTTAATATCATGTCAATTAAAATATATTTAGAATGAAGACATCAAGATGAATTAAGATTTACTTAAATCATTTTTTCATTAAACACTTTAATTCATAAATTCATCTTGAAATTATCTTTCCAAATGTTTACTAAAGTCAAAAATCATTCCATACAGAGATTAACTTCTATTCATTTAAAAAAAAGATTAATCATCTATTAAGCATGAAATTATCCCTAATTTATGCATAAATATCAACTTTAGTGAAATGACATGCCAATGGAGAAAATTCCTAAAAAGTATGATAACATGCATCATATTCACATAAAATAAGCATGAATATGAGTTAATTAGGATAAGAATTCATGTTATAAATGCATGTTATCAGCCCTCCATATGCGAACCCCTCACATGCCACGTGGTGCCCCTCACGGGCGTCCGCGTGGACCCGTCCGCGTGGCCTCGTGCCACGCGTCAGCGCCACCTGCGCCTCGCGCGGGCCAGCCGTGGCTCGCCACGTGGCCCTCAGTGCCATGTCGCATCCACGCACTGGTCCCGCGTGCCACGTCAGCTCGCTGCCTGGGCCCGCTCGCCATGTCATCACCTGCGGTAAGTTCACCCCTTTTTCGCGGTTTAAATAAGGAAAACTTCATTAAAAAATCAATTAAAAATCAATTAAATTCAGAAAAAGGGCAGAAATTTCATAAATTCATAACTTTAAATATACAACTCCTTTTTAATCCAAATTTTCTCCATTGGATCACAAATTTCTTCCTTTTTAAAATCATGTCATTTAAAATATATTTTTAAAGAAGAAATCAAGATGAATTAGAATTTACTTAAATCATTTCTCATTAAACATTCTAAATTATAAATTCATCCTGAAATTATCCTTCCAAACATTTACTAAAGTCAAAAATCATTCAATAACTGAGATTAACTTCTATTAATTTAAACTTAACAAAATATTAATCATCTATTAAGCATGAAATTAACCCTAATTTATGCATAAATATCAACTTTAGAGAAATAACATGCCAATGGAGAAAATTCCTAAAAAGTATGATAACATGCATCATATTCACATAAAATAAGCATGAATATGAGTTAATTAGGATAATGATTCAAGTTATAAATGTATGCTATCACCCGCTGCACGCGATCTTCCTCCCCCTCCCTTTCCCGCGAGTTCCCCCGCTCATCCCCGTCTTCCGCCTCCCTTCGATTCCCCCCCCTTCTCCTTCGGCTACCTTCCCGCTCACCCAACAACCTCGCACTCAGGCCACCCCCGACCGTCCTTCGTCCACTGTCTGATCCCCGCCTCCACCTTCCCCATTCCGTGCCGATTTCCAGCCGAACTTCTGCTCTCCACCACTGAATTCCGACGCCCAGCCTCTCCCGAATTTCCTAAGTCCTCCTCGCCGAATTCACTCCCAGAGTACCTCTGGAAACACGTCGTTATCCCCGTCCTTCCTCCTTTCCCAATCATTTCCCTCACCATCCCGAATTTGCTCTTCCCCAGCCCGCCACCCGCCCTTCTCCCAACCTCTGACGGCCTCTCTCTCCTACCCCGACCGATTTCCTTCCTCATCAGCGTCGTCCCCATCGCCAGCACCTTCCCCCCTCTCGACTTCTCCGTTGACTCTTCCCCTCCTGATTTTTTCCTCCTCACATCCTTCTCGTTTCCCGCGATTTCTCTCCCACGCCCCCCTCACGAATTCACGAATTCGAGAATTTACGAATTCAAGAAGGTTATTATCCAAATCTAGCACAAACTCTTGAAAAAGTCTAAGATCTAGCACCAACTCTTATTTTCTCCAAATCTAGCACCAACTCTCGGTCTTTTATCCAAATCTAGCACAACCGCAATTGTTGATTCCTTCCAGATCTAGTTAGCAGCCAGGTGAGCCAGGCGAGATCCATTTGGCAGCCACGTCATAGAAAGATAAATCGAGGGAGAGAGAGAGAGAGAGAAGTAGAGAGAGAGAGAGAGAGAGAGTAGTCCGCGGCGGCGAGAGAGAGAGAGGAAGGGAGGGAGGCGAGAGAGAGAGAGATGGAGGGAGGCGGGAGAGAGAGAGGGAGGGAGGACGGAAGAGAGAGGGAGGGAGGACTGACGAGACTAAATCGTATGGTCGTTGAATGCACACGAATTAGTGTCAAAATAAAGTCCGAAACTTACCAATTTATGATTAATCAAAGTAATTAATTAGTATAATGGTGATTAAGGGTCGAATCCACGGAGAATTAGGGATTTTTGAGAGATACTCTTGAAATTCGGTCAAATCGGACGATGAATTGAGGTTAGAAATTGGGCGTTTTAGTATATTAAGAAAGATAAATCAAAATCGAATCCACGGAATCAAAAATCAGGTGATTTGGATAAGAATTCGAAGAGAAATCGAAATTTGAAGATAGGAGATAATTTCGTTTCGAAAAACGATTTAAAACCGAAATTAAATCTAAATTAAACTAAATCTATGATTCTAAAACTAAAATTAATGCTAAATGATGAAAGATTATGAAGAATTCACCCAACCTAACCCAAAGTAGCCTTCGAAATGATCCAATTAATCGCCGGATGCAAGGCTATTCATTCCGAATTTTCGAAGACGAAGATGGAGTTCAAGATGTAAATTCTCCCTTCTCTTTCAATCGAATCTTGATCTTAAGCATTCAATCGACGCGGAAATGAGTCTAGAGTGCTCTCGAACAAACGGGACGCGATTTGGAGTTGTATACAAGGAGTAATTGAAGATTAATCGCGAACACGTCCTCTCGGCGCGAAGAACGGTTTATATAAAAACCGAAATCAATCTCAGCCGTTGGATCTGATGATGATCGCGATTGACGGCTCCGATCGTACGTTCTTTTAATATGAATCGTCGTCTTGATTTGATCGTTGGATTTTGATCCAGCGGTCACGATCGATCAGTGATTCATCGCGTCTTCATCAATCGGATTAATCTCAGCCGTTAATCTATCGCGATAGACGGCGGAGATTAACTCACTTAAGTGAGTTTTTAAGCATGTGTTTGAATTCTGATTGGATGGACCGCGTGTCCATCGCATCAACGCCGCCCGATGATCCCGACTCTGATCCGACGCTCCACAGCTCGCCACGTCGCCCTGAAATAAAAAATAAAGAGAAAGTTTAGTCCCACACGGCATAATAATAAATATATGACACTATATATTATACGACGAATTAAGGGCTTTAATAATTTCGTCCCCTTATACACGGGGGACCCCTACACTTTATAAGAATAATAATAATATATATAGGATTTATGATGACGCGTGTACACTTCATCAAAGCCACGTAGGCGCGCGTGCGTCCACGTGGCAGAGCCACGTGGCCATGCGTGCCACGTCGCGTCCACGTGGGCCGCGCGCCAAACCATTTTTTTATTTTTTTTTATTAATATTTTTGTTATTTTAAAACAATTAAAATCGAAAATAAATCAAATTAAATTCAGAAAAATTCCAGAAAATTCAATAAATTTGTAAAAATCATAACTTTCAAAATATAACTCCAAATTAAGTCAAACTTGTTTTGTTGGATTCAGAATTGAATAATCTATCATTATAAAAAGTCAAATTATTAAAATAGTAAGAGAATTAATTTATATTAATTTTATACATTTATGTATTATATAAAATAAATTCATATAAATACGTAAATGTAAATAAAAGTCTTTTCTCTTATATTTTCATCTTTAAAACATGATTATGATCATAAATATAATTAGGATTAAAGATTTAAAATGTTTAATTATGCATAATAATCCATAACTAGTGTATTTTTAGATCATAACATGAATTTACACAAAATGATAGAAATATGCTTAAAAGATGATAACATGCATAGATTTGTGATGATTAATGCCTTAATTTGCATTAATATCTATGTAATTACATGCATAAATAGCATGTTATCAAGGGCGAGAGAGAGAGAGAGAGACAAAGAGAGAGAGAGAGAGAGAGAGAGAGAGAGAGAGAGGGAGGGCGGGAGAGAGAGAGCGAGGGAGGGCGGGAGAAAGAGAGGGAGGGAGAGAGGGAGAGAGAGAGAGCGAGGGAGGGAGGGCGGGCGGGAGAGAGAGAGCGAGGGAGTGCATGTGTTAGTCCGTGCCACATCTCTCTCCACCTCTCGTCCTCTCTCTCCTAACCCTATCTCTCTCGTCTTTCACCTCTCCCATCTCTACTTCTCTTTCTCTCACTTTTAACATTGTCTCTCTCGTCTCCTTCTCTCTTCCTTCCTCCCCTCTCTCTCACTGATGCTCTCTACTCTCTGCCTCTCCTGTAGTATCTTTCTCTCCCTCCCTCTCTCTCTCCAGTCTCCACGCCTCTCTTTTGTCTGTACCGCTATTCGACTCTTCCTCCCCCTCTTGCTATCTATACCTCTCCTCTCTCTATTCTCCAGGCCGATCAAGGGGAAAGAAATGGAGAGAGAGAGGGAGAGGGAGAGAGGGAGGGAGGGAGGGAGGGAGATGAGAGGGAGGGAGCGTGAGAGAGAGTGAGAGATGGAGGGAGAGCAGGAGAGAGAGGGAGGGAGGGAGGGAGGGCAGGAGAGAGAGGGAGAGAGAGAGGGAGGCCGGGAGAGGGAGAGAGGGAGGGAAAGAGATGAGAGGGAGGGAGGAGAGATGAGAGGGAGGGAGGGTGAGGGGGAGAGAGGGAGGGAGAGGTGTCAGTACCGGTTTTTTTGTGAAAACCTGTACCGACACCCGCACTCCCTCGCTCTCTCCCGCCCGCCCTCCCTCTCATCTCTCCCTCCCTCCCTCCCTCTATCTCTCCCTCTCTCCCTCTCTCCCTTTCCCTCTCCCGCCCTCCCTCCCTCCCTCTCTCTCCCACGTTCCCTCCATCTCTCACTCTCTCTCGTGCTCCCTCCCTCTCTCCCTCTCTCTCTCTCTCGCCCTTTTCTTTCCCTCTTGATTCGGGTAACTAGTTACAGACACTCTTTGAAGAAAGTTACATCCTGACATTAGTTTAAGATCTTGATTGCCTAATGTTCTACTTCTGTAAATCAAGATAACCAGCAGACATTGCTTTTATGATCATAGAGGTAGATGAGTTGTTATCTGATAGTAAGGTCTTGCAGTTTGGATTTCAGTTATGGAGGTTCAGAGACTTGAGAGTTTCTGTAGTAAGGGAGGAGGGTTTTATTCGTTGGTTCTGTTGAGGTTGTGATAAGTGTCAAGGACAATAACGAATTCAAGGATAATAATGATTCAGACGAGCCCGACGCCTCAACTGCTCCCGCCCAACGATCGTACTTCTGATTGAGAGCGAAACGGTTGTAACTCGTTTCGTCCTATCTGAGTCGCGAGTAGACCGATTTGGACTCTCTCTCTCACCCTTCTCCTCTTGTCTATAAAATCAGTTGTACATGACTTCGAATAGTGATTGAAAAAAGGATATTAGTTTCACGCCGCTACGACTCCGCTCCTCTTATCTTCTTCTTCCTTATTTCTTTACATGGTATCGAGCCACGCCGGCCTGGTGAAATCGTGACTATGGCGGACCTTTCCTCAGCTCTTCCTTCAGCTTCGGAAGTCATGAAATCTGAGGTAAACAAAGCACTTATTGCTCCTCAATTAAATACGCCTCATTCGGTAGGTCTCCATGTTCCCCTCAAACTCACGAGGGAAAAGTTTCTCCTCTGGAAGACTCAACTCTTCCCTTTGCTAAATTTTCATGGTCTTGCTCATGTACTCACGCAAGATCCCCTGATTTCCTCACATCTTGATGATCGAGGTGAAATCGTCATCAACACTGCCTACCAAACATGGTGGCGTCAGGATCAACAGGTATTATCATTGATCGTCTCATCCCTTTCCGAAGCAGTTCTACCGTGCGTAATCGGAAAACTCACCAAAAAGGAAGCATGGTCAGCACTGATTAAGCATTGTTCCTCACTAATCCATCCCGGATCATGCACCTACATAATCGCCTTCACAATACTCAGAAAAGGATCTCGGTCCGTCGCTGAGTTTTGTGCAAGAAATTTTGAGGACTTGTGATGAATTGGCTGCTGCGGGACAGCCAGTTCAAGAAACAGTATCTATATATGCCATCCTTCGTGGTTTAGGCTCATCGTGTTCAGCATTTTACGCATGCATCTCATCAAATCTAATGCATCTAAGTCTTGAAGACGTCATTGCACAGGTCAACTCCTATGATGAGCTCCTAAAATTCTTGGCACCCACCAAAGATATCACTCTATCAGACTTCCCACCTAACGTCAATCAAACTCAACTCACCTCCTCCGACCGCGGTAGAGGCCGCAACCAGCGACGCAACAACAGAGGCAGAGGCCGCAATGGCGGCTGATATGTCCCATGCTGCCAACTCTGTGGTCAATTTGGTCATCGCATCCTCGAATGCGAGAACGCCTTCAAAAAATATTTCTATGGGAATCAAACTCCGCCCTCTCATTCAAACACTCCCATGCTTCCGCAGGCGTATGTTACCAACCTCCAACCGGTCCACTCCTCCTCCAATCATTCAACATGGTATCCTGACAGTGGCGCCACGCATCATGTAACAAACGATGCTCAAAATCTTGTTGATCCGGCGCTCTATCAAGGCCCCGATCAACTCCAAGTAGGCAATGGTGCAGGTTTGCCCATCTCCTCTACTGGTTCTTCCTCTCTAATTTCTTGGTCTCAACCCCTTAAATTAGTCAACATCCCTCATGTCCCTGCGATTCGAAAGAACTTACTCTCAGTATATCGGCTAACTAACGACAATGATGTGTTTGTTGAATTTCATGCCACCTATTGCGTTGTGAAGTACGAGGCAACTGGGAAACGTTTGCTCCAGGGCACGGTTAAGGACGGATTATATCTTCTTGCCGAAGCTCATCTCCCAGAGGCGAATGTCGGTGAGAAGGTTGGTTCGGATTCTTGGCATCATCACCTCGGTCACCCAAACATGCAAGTTCTACAGAAAGTTATATCCACCTATGGTTTTCTCACTCTTTCCGTTAATAAAACTCTTTCATGTGATGCCTGTCTCGCCTCTAAATCGCACCGTCTTCCCTACTCAAAGTCTACTCATCAGACCACTAAACCACTTGAAATTATTCACTTGGATTTATGGGGGCCGTCACCTGTTATCTCGCACATTGGACACAAGTATTATGTTATCTTCGTCGACGATTTCACCAGGTATACTTGGCTATACCCACTGAAACTCAAGAGTGATGTTGAGTCCATCTTCCTTAATTTTCAACTCCGCGTCGAACGCCAATTCAATCGAAAAGTTATCAATTTTCAATCAGACTAGGGAGGCGAATTCCAATCTCTCACTAAACATTTCACGCGGCAAGGTATTGCTCACTGAGTTTCTTGTCCACACACGCCGGCCCAAAATGGAACCGCTGAGCAAAAACATCGAGATATCCTAGAAACTGTCATGTCTCTTATGCGCCACTCATCCATCCCACTTCAGTTTTGGGATGAAGCCGCCTGCACCGCCGTTTATCTCATCAATAGGCTGCCTACCTCTCTCTTGCAAAACCGCTATCCTTGCACTCTCGTCTACAATCAAGAGCCCTCTTATTCGCTCTTACGAAGTTTTGGCTGCACCTGTTATCCGTGTCTTCGTCCATAGGCCACTTCCAAGCTAGACTCCCGATCCGAGAAATGCGTATTTCTCGGCTATAGTGTGTTTCATCTGGGATATCGCTGCCTCTCTCTTACAAGTGGCAAACTCTACATCAGTCGGGATGTTATTTTTTGAGAACATGAATATCCATACAAGCTATCACCAGCTAACGGCCCCCGAATTTCTCTTCATCTCTCGGGCTCCTTGGGTCCTCTCCCGCACCAATCACTGCATCATGTCCGTCACTGGCCCTCTCTACTTCTCCGACTCCATCAATCCTATCTCTCCACCTCTTGACCTACTTGCGTCACCACACTCTCCGCTATCGCCGCCCTCTATCTCTCCGATCCCTCTCGGTCCATCCGAACATGCCTCTCCCCCCTCTCAGGAGCACTCTCCTAATCCCGACAACTCTTTCGAACTTCCCCCCTCTAGACATATTCCCTCGACCAACCCTCTTTCTCCTTCCAATCTTGACTCTCCTACATCCCCATCTCGGACTAAAACCAGCCGCCTCTTTGACATTCTCCACACTCTCGACTTCGTCACCACATCATCCTCACCCAAATATCCTCTTCCCACATTCCTTCATAGCTCCCTCTCGCTCCCTCCTGAGCCCACCACTTTTGCCTCTGCATCCACGAATCCGGCATGGATAGCTGCCATGCACAGTGAATTTCATGCTCTCTTACGCAATCAGACATGGCAGCTTGTTCCTCGACCCCTCAATCGTCCCGTCATCAAATGTAAATGGATTTACAAACTCAAGCCCGCTCCTGATGGTGTTTCTCACCAATATAAAGCTCGTCTCATTGCTAAAGGTTTTCTTCAGGACGAAGGCATCGACTACCATGAAACCTTCAGCCCCGTCATCAAAACCACCACCATGCGCCTTCTCTTGGCCCTTGCTATCAGCAACAACTGGCACATTCGCCAATTAGATATATCCAACGCCTTTCTCCACGGTGATCCTCATGAGCTCATCTACATGGATCAGCCCCCCGGTTTTCACCATCCTCAAAATCCTCACCATGTCTGTCTCATTTGCAAGTCCCTCTATGGCCTCAAACAAGCCCCGCGGGAGTGGTATCAAAAACTAATGTAGGATATTTAGAAGAGGCATCTAAATCCTACAATATGGGGAGGATCTATGAAGTGATATCACTGTGAATAATCCGTAATAGGAATTAATGAAGAAAAAAAAGGATGATGAATATAGAGAATATTTAAGAATAGAATAAGTAAGGATGATTTTATTGGATAATTTAGAATATATCTAATCAGCAGATATTTAGATATATCAGAGATGAAATGAGAAGAGAGATAATATTAGTATCGGATGAGATAGAAAATAGAAAGAGAGATGGATGGGAGGAGAAGTGAGAGAGACGTAAGTATAATATAATTTAAAATATGAAGAGGAGATGTAATCGGTGAGTAGGTGATATATTATAATATGGAAATAGAGAGAGTGACGGTAATGGGTGTGAGATGGAAGAGAAATCGGAGGAGGGTCAGGTGTTGGACTTAAGAATGATCTTTAGGAGAACTATTAATCACGCGTGGAGAGAGGACGTTACCTGAAGGAGGAGAAGAAGTTGACGCTTTGTTTTGCTCCTCACGATAGTTATTTTCCTCGGAAAATCTTTGATGGAATATGGAAGAAAAATGGACAGAAAGGAGGGAGAAAGGGAAGGAAGATAGAATCGGAAGATGAAGGAGATGCGGGAGGAGTGATGGAGATACGGGGGAAGAACACGATGAACACACAAGGTGAAACGAACCCACGAAACCAAACTTTTCATAAAATTTCAACATGCTCTTTTCGTTTACAACTTCCCATTTTATAGAAACAGAAAATGGAGGTTATGGGAGACGTCGTTTCACGGTAAACTCTTCCGCCGAGAGATAATTGTGCACGTTTTTCAATAAGTTTGACGAATCCGTAAGAGCCGTTAGATGCAATCTGAGCCTGAGTTGATGAGGACGATACCTCATCATCTCAACGCATACGTGGGATCGTCGCGTTGAACTATGTCTTTGAAGTGCTTTGTTGGACGATTGGGCGGCGAAGTGAACTGATATTGTGGCGTAATGGCCGAAAGTCATATGGTTGATCGGGCCACGGAATTCCGATTTCATCGCGTCAAGTTTTGCTGTCGTCCTTTTCACCGAGACTTGTTTTCAGTTTTCGCCGCGTCAATCTTCACTTTTGTTCAGCCATCGTGACGATAATATATGGGCGATCAATATCATGCAGGCCAGCTGGCGTTTCGTAGTGGGAGAACGTCGAGAGATGCTGTCGTCCTGGATGATACTCTTCGATACAAGAGAGAATAACTCCTTGTAGTTGTTTTGATCTTGGAGGTCGCCCTTCTGTAGCGATTCTTCGGCAGAGAAGGTAAGGACAGGTAGTATCTTCTTTCTCTCGTAAAACCGCATGGAATGGAGAACTAGCGTCGTCATCTTCTCAGACGGGGCTGGGGTCTCCAGCCGCTTTTTCCGATAAACATCGGATTTATCCGATGTGTTAACAATGTCGATTCGTAGGAGGCGTCGTATTCCAGAATGAAGGCGAAGAGGTCTTGCTAACGTGGAGAATCCAAGTGTCAGCGCAAGAGGTTGGAGGTTTCCTTGCTTGACTCCAGTGGATTCAGCGTCGTGACTGCGATAGTGAGCAGCGCAGAATTCTTCCCTCATTGTCTTTTTCATGGTAGCGAGTCTCTTTCTTCATCAGCCGTAGAGTTGGCTTCTTAGATACAGTCTTCTTCTTCTTCATTGGTATCATCTTTAGATGTTGATCACGTGGAAGATAAGCACACGGTCGAGTAGTCATAGTCAGTCCGAAGGACTAATCCACAGCGGGGGTGGTGTAAATGCTGCTCTCGTGGGTAAGACTTATCTTTATTGGGAGCCTTCTTTAAGCTTCTTCATAACTTGGCTTTATATATCTTCAGTACTCTCATGATGATAATAGGGACAGATTTCAGCTTCTTCCCTCAATTTTAGAGCTTGAAGTTCTTCCTCATGAGGTGTCCTTATGTAATTGAGATAATCCTTGAGGTCTTAGATAATTACTTCCATAAGTTATCACATATAGATCTCTTCTAAAACTTTCTAGTATGATGGTTTTCAAGGGAAGAGGGAGTGTAAAACAAAGGTGTTCCTATTGATGTTCTTTCTTGATATCATTGCTTAAGATGATATAAGGTACCTATGATAGGGTGGAGAAGGTTTGTAGATTAAGGACCCTATTTCAAAGTAAGATGGTGGTTTGACTTGGTCCATTCAAGGAATTCTAAGTATCTAAGGATAAGGCTAATTTCTTTTGACCAAGTCAATCATTAGATCAGTGTAAAATAGTGAAGGGAGGGAAAATAAATCCCTTAAGATCTACTCTCTATTTAATTATTTAGAGAGGTCTTCTTCATCCATTTAAGGAATGGATAATTTCTCAAATTGGTAGATAAGGAGGAGGAGGAGGATAGGTTCACTTAGAACCCTTGTGTTCATGTTTTTAAAATAATTCTCCATCAAAAACTCACCAGGCAGCTTCTTACTTTCGGTTGTCAAGGATCCAAAAATGACACCTCTCTTTTTTATACTACCACTGGACCGCTCTATCTTCTCATTTACATCGATGACATTCTCGTCATCGGACCTTCCTCCTCGAAAATCAACAACCTCATTACCTCTCTTCATCAACATTTTCGGCTCAAAGATCTTGGACCCGCGTCTCGCTTCCTTGGAATCGAACTTCAGCAACATCGATACGGCCTCACCCTCACCCAAAAACACTACACTCTCTCTATCCTTCAAATGCTTAAAATGGAGCAGTGTAATCCTCTCCCCACACCAAGTCCCACGACATGCTCTGCATCTTGCTCCCCTCCTCCTGATCATTCTCGTCTCTACCGTCGAATTGTCGGGGCGCTTCAATATCTCACCTTCACGCACCCTGACATCTCGTATGTCGTCAACCAAGCCTGCCGCTCCATGCATTCCCCCACACTTGCTGATTGGATTCGTCTCAAACATCTTCTTCGATACCTCAAAGGCATTGTTACTCAATGATTACACTATACCAGCACATCCCCGGTCATTCTTACTTCGTTCAGTGATGCCAATTGGGCTGGCGACTCTTCTGACCGCCGTTCTACAAGTGGCTTCTTGGTCTATCTTGGTCATAATCTCGTCTCTTGGAGCTCCAAGAAACAACCGACCGTGGCCCGATCTAGTACAGAGGCCGAGTATAAAGCTATTGCCCATACAACCTCCAAACTCATCTGGATCACTTCTCTCTTCCGGGAACTTCAAATTCGTCTACCTCCACCAACATTGTGGTGTGATAACATCGGTGCCACCTATCTCTCAGTGAATCCCATCTTTCATGCTCGTATGAAACATATTGAAATCGATTTTCATTTTTGTTCATGAACAAGTGGCTCTTCGGCGGCTCTGCATTAGGGATTATCTCTGGCAAAGATCAACTAGCTGATCTCCTTACCAAATCCCTTCCCAAACTTCGGTTCTTACAACTCAGGTCCAAGCTCAACCTTCATCCAACGGTGAGCTTGCGGGGGGCTGTCAAAGACAATAACGAATTCAAGGACAATAATGATTCAGACGAGCCCGACGCCTCAACTGCTCCCACCCAACGATCGTACTTCTGATTGAGAGCGAAACAGTTGTAACCGTTTCATCCTATCGCAGGTCGCGAGCAAACAGATTTGGACTCTCTCTCACCCTTCTCCTCTTGTTTATAAAATCAGTTATACATGACTCAGAATAGTGATTGAAAAAAGGATATTAGTTTCACGCCTCTACGACTATGCTCCTCTTCTCTTCTTCTTCCTTATTTCTTTACAAGAAGAACCTGATTTAGGTCCTATTGGGACGTGTTACGAACTCAAAATGAACAAAAGTTGGTATGAAACCAAAATGAATGAAATAGATTCTAGAATTCTTAGGAAACTTCGGGAAAACAGAAAGGGATGGAGAATGAGCAGAATGAAAAATATAAGGGCGAGAGAGAGAGAGAGAGGGAGGGAGGGCGAGAGAGAGAGAGTGGGAGGGAGGGCTGATAACATGCAATCTTAACATGATAAAACATGATTATTAATGTAAAATAAGGCATAAAACACTCCATTTATGTGCATGTTATCATACTTTGAGTGCATTTCTATCATTCTATGCAATTTTATGTTATAATCTCAAAATGCGTTAATTTAGGGTTAATTATGATGAATTAAAGATTAAAGATTTTATAACCTATCTTTACTTGAGATTATATGTGGTTTTTAAAGTTAAATAATGAGAGAAATCATTTTTTATGAACATTCATTTAAGTTTCTAAAATTAAAATCTTAAAGAAATGAATGTATTTTTAAAATAAGAATTAAATCTCTTGTTATTTAAATGATGTGACTTTTTTGAATGATAGATAATTAAATTTCAGATCAAATGAAAGAAATTTGGATTAATTTGGAGTTGTATTTTGAAAGTTATGATTTTTACAATTTTTAGGGATTTTTATGGATTTTTTTGAATTTAATTTCGATTTTAAATCGTTTAAAATAATTTAATAAAAGGCAAAAAGGGGTTATTAATCGCGCGGGACCCACGTGGATGCGACGTGGCACGCAAGGCCACGTGGCAGCGCCACGCGGGCCCACGCGGCGCCTACACGGCGTAACATAGTTATATTTATGTTTTATATAGTATAATATGTTCAGCAAGGGAATATTAACCCCTCATTCCGCCGCACGTTATAAACCCATCGGTTTTATGTTCCCCACGTCTATTTTCATTTCAGGCGACGTGGCTGACGGAGGAACGTTGGATTAAGGGCACCTTGGAAATCCGCGCGTCGATCGCGTGGACGTGCGGACCACCGATCAGAGATCGCGCACGTGCCCTTTAAGACGGAGTTATAACGGCCACGATTTCATGCGCCAAAACGCATCGCGATTGTCGGATCGCGATCCAACGGGCGCCATTTAATACGTTTTATAACGCACATCACGAGGATGCATCTGGAGCATCCATCTGCGATCTGACGGCCACGTTATATTCATAACGATTCGATTTGATGCGTTTAATCCGGACCGTTGATGAGGATTAAATGCATCAATCGGACGGTTACGCCCAATTTGCCTATAAATTGAGGCATTCTTCAACTTTTGTAAGACATTCTTGGATGATTTCGCTTAATCGACCCATCTAAACCCTTCAATCCTTGAATCTCTCACTTCTAATCTCTTCTAGACTCGATTCCGCGTCCACGGAGTTATTAAAAGTGAGATTTCGTCGATCAATCAAGGAGAATTTGTCTCTTGAACACTGATGTTCACGTTTGAATTCGTGGAATGAATAGTCGTCGATCCGGCGATCAATTGGATCGATTCGATCGTTATCTCGGGTTAGAAAACAAGTTTTCCCTCCAATCTATCGTCATGTATCATCAATTTTTAGTTTAGGATCTTAATTTAGCTTAATTTAGTTTTTAATTTTGGTATATGTTCTTCGCGATTTCAGGAATTTCGTCACACTTCACTCTTTGATTTCTCCGCGATTACTAATCCAAATCGAGTGATTTTTGATTCCGTGGATACATCTTTGAGTTATCTTTCTAAATCTACCATTTTCCCTAATTTTTCACCTCAATTCATTGTCCAATTTGATCAATCTCTAAAAGATCTCTCGAAAATACCTTAATTCCCTATAGATTCGACCCTTATTTACCATTATACCCTTCAATTCAAGTTAATTTCCCAAAATTGGTAAGTTCGGTATTATTTTTGACACGAGACCGTGTGAAATCAACGACCTCGCGGTCCCGTCTCGTCCAGGGCGGGAGAGAAGGAGGAGGGAGGGAGGGAGGGGAGGGAGGGAGGGCAGGAGAGAGAGAGGAGGGAAGGATGGGAGAGAGAGAGAAAGAGGAGGGGAGGGCGGGAGAGAGGGAGGGAGGGAGGGTGGGCGGGAGAGAGAGAGAGAGAGCGAGGGAATGCGGGAGAGAGGGAGGGCGGGAGAGAGAGAGGGAGGAGGGCGGGAGAGAGAGAGGGAAGGAGAGGGAGGGAGAGAGAGAGAGGGAGGGAGGGACGGTGAGCTGGATTTCTCTGGAAGCAGCACCAGGAGAAAGTCCTTCCCTTCCGGTGATAATGCCTCCAGTATGCGGGGTGAATCTCTCAGAACCTTGAACATTGCCGCCGCCTAAAATACCAACAACGAATAGGTACAAAGTTTCCCTTCCATTCTTTGACTAATCTTTCAAAGATTGGCTTACCCCTTCGTAACCATCCCATGGATGCTTCCCCGTGAACATCTCGATGATGGTGCACCCCAAAATCCATAAGTCCACTGCAAAATCATATCCTTTATCCTTCATCAGCATCGCCTGCACCACATGAGAGAACACATGGTATACAAGTAATAAAGGGTGAATGGATACCTCGGGAGCCATCCAATAGGGCGTCCCCTTCAGAGAAAGCACATCTCTCTCTCTCTCCCCGACACCCGCATTCCCTCTCATCTCTCTCTCGCGCCCGCCCTCCCTCCCTCTCTCCCGCCCTCCCTCCCTCCCTCTCTCTCCTGCGCTCCCTCCATCTCTCCCTCTCTCCCTCCCTCCCTCTCTCTCTCTCTCCCGCTCTCCCTCCCTCTCTTTCTCCCGTCCTCCCTCGCTCTCTCTCTCCCGCACTCCCTCTCTCTCTCTCTCCCGCCCGCCCTCCCTCCCTCTCTCTCCCGCCCTTCCCTCCTCTCTCTCTCTCTCCTGCCCTCCCTCTCTACCTCTCTCCCGCTCTCCCTCCCTCCCTCTCTCCCTCCTTCTCTCCCGCCCTCCCTCCCTCTCTCTCTCTCGCCCTCTCCTCTCTCTCTCTCTCTCTCGCCCTCCCTCTCTCTCTCTCCCGCCTCCCTCCCTCTCTGTCTCGCCTCTCTCCCTTCCTCTCTCTCTCTCGCCGCCGCGGACTATTTCTCTCTCTCTCTCTCTGGACGTGGCTGCCACATGGATCTCACCTGGCTGCCAACTGGATCAGGGAAGGAGTCAACAATTGCGGTTGAGCTAGATTTGGAGAAAAGAAGAATTGGTGCTAGACCTTAGACTTTTTCAAGAGTTTGTGCTCGATTTGGATAATAACCCATTCAAGAATTCACGAAACCGGAATTACGACTTCACGAATTCCCGGGATTCACGGAGTCACGAAGCCACGCTCATCCCACCTCCCATCGCCTTCCTCCCCGTCGCCTCCTGATCACCTTCCTCTCCGGACTCAACGAATTTCCGGAAATAAGCCACTGAATTTCCTCCCGACCTCCTTCCGTCGCCAATCTATCCACCCAAGTTCGTTTCGCCTGTGCCGACCCATCACCGCAACCATCTGTCTCTCGTCCATCCTGAATTTCCCTCCAGCGCCCCGATACACACCTCATCGCCCACTTCCCGTAACCCTGTTGAATTTCCTCAGTCCCCCTACCGCCCTCATCCATCTTCCCCGCTGAAATTCACCATGTTGCCCCGTCTTCTACCTCCAGCCCTCCTCACCGAATTCATCCCGTCACTCTCCGATTCCCCGCCTCTTCGCCCAGCCGAATTTCGGCAATGCCCTGTCGAAACCTAGCCGACGCCCCGCAATTCACCTCTCCCCTTTCCGCAATTCACGCCCGAACTCCCCCCGAACTCCTCCTTCCCGACTTCCGTCGCCCAGCAGCCCCACCCGAATTCCGACCATCAACCTTCTCCCTCCTCCCGAAAATCCCCAGACGAACCAATCCCGTCGTCCTTCCAAGATCCCCCTCACCCTGCAAAATTCCCCTCCGTCACCTCTCACCCTGTTGATTCCGCCTCCGGGCATTGCCGAATTGACGCTACCGCTCATTCCTCCTCTTCCCCTCACCATACCGAATTCACCTCACCCCTCTGCCATCCTCCCCTCCCATCTGTGAACGTATTCACCCACATCCCCGACGCCCACACCCAGCGTCCCGATTAACCCCCATTTCCTCACCCGAAATTTCCTTTCCGCGATTCCACCTTCCAAACGCTCGGAATTTCTCTGTCAACTCGGAATTCAGCCCACTGCACGGAATTCCATTCGTGCGCAGGGTCGAATTCGCCATTCGGACTTCAATTCCAAAAGGAATTCGCGCATGCACAGGGTCGCCGCGACCTGCCCACCCGCGTCGCCTCCTGCCGCTCCCCACGCCCGCACCAGGTTCGAACGCGCCCACGATGAAGTTCACCAGCCCTCTGACTTCGCCCGAAGGTTGCGTCTACGTTCTGCCTCGACCGCGATCACGCCCCAGCTCGAATCGCTCCCGTGGCAAGCCCAGCCCTCTCATGCCCATGCGCTCATGTCGACCCGCGCCCGTGCGCCCGTGTCCACCCGCACCCGCGCTCGATTCGGCCGCTCCCCTACCTGGTTGCACTCGTGCCACACTCAGTTACGCTCGCGTTTGTCGGCGACTCCCCTCGTGCCGTCGTGGACTCACCCCAGTCGCGAGTCATCACTACGGACAGGATTTCCCAGGCCGAGTCCTCACGCTGCCCTGGACGCGATTGATTCTCCTTCTCCCTGCTCCAGGACAGGGACGCGCCCTGTCCGGACGCTCCCGTACCCCAGTCGCACCGGCCGCCAGCACTAGCGCGCGCTCCACCCTCTCGCGTGCGTGCCCGACCATCCGTGCGCGTGACGTCCTACCCGCACCGCACTGCGCCACTCTTGTAGCACAGTCCCGTGCTACCCCCAGTTGACCGCACCGTCCCGGATGGACCACACTCCCCCGCCCGAACCGCACGGCCCCGATCCATCTGTGTCGCTACTGAGCACGACGCCTCCACGCGCCTAGCCCGGAACCTGCTCGGCCGCTTCCAAGATCGAAATCGAGCCGTCGTCTCATCTTCTCCGATCGACATTGCCGAGCCGATTCTCCACTACGCCATGACCGACCGGCTCGCGCCCCGCAGGTTAGCTTCAACCCCTCATTTTAAAGTTCAATTACTTTTCAAAGTGTTTCCTTTACTCGTCTCCACCGCCGTCGGACGACGTAAGTAGGGTAGAGCGGATATAGGTTCGAGAACTCTCACGCGTACGTCATGTCCGGCACTGAGCGTGAGCTGCAGCTTCGGCTACTCCACAACGAGCCACTCTACACCTCCGGACGTGGATCGAGAGGATCTCGCCTTACCCATCATCGCAAGTTTCCTTGGGTTACCTGGAGTCGACTTCGTTGACCGGCACGCTTGCCTGCACTTAGGTTTAGGGTAGATATTGTACTCAAGGTCTAGGACTCGCCTACCCGTAGACTAGGTTTGACCGGCTATCTTCAGTCAACCTCAGTTCCATTGATCAGGCCCGAGGGTTTTCACACCGGCGACCTGCATCACTTCTGGCTAGCTGATAACATGCATATTTAACTTGAATTCTTATCATATTTAACTAATATTCATGCATATTCTATGTAATTATAATGCATGTTAGAATAGTTTTATGAATTTTCTCCATTGGCATGTCATTTTACTAAAGTCTGTATGTTTGCATTATTTAGGGTTAATTATGTGTTTTATTGATGTTTGACCTTTTGTAAGGTAGAACAATTGGAAATTAACCATTTTCTGTGTTTTGACTTTAGTGAAGATGAGTAAAAAAAGAAAGTAGAAGAAGAAAGTGATGAAGGGATAAAAGAGAATGAGTGAATGATGGAGTTCACTTAATATTATTCTGAATTCATCAATTTCTCTTCTTCAAATTTATATTTCAGCGGCAGGGATTAAAGAAGACTTAATTTGTGATCCAATGGAGAAATTTTGAGGCAAAAAAAGAGTTTTAGAAATGAATTTATAAATTTCTGAAGTTTATAGAATTTTATGTTTTCATTTTTTATTTTTTAGGTATTTTTCAGAATTTAAAAAGTTTAAAAAAATCGCAAGAAAGGGGTTTTTATAAGCGGTGACCCGCGCAGAGCTAACGTGGCACGACGCAGACACATGGCGGAGCCACGGGGGCTGACACGCACACACGTGGGTGCCTACATGGCGTGAGGACGCTGACGAAGCTAAGTCAAATGGGCGCACGGGTATAGTTGGCCCAGATAGAGGATAGGGGGGGCGTACTAAGGCCCAGCGGGCGACACAAAAGCCTTAGGTGTTTTCCCCATATATACTCGATTATTCTCCTTCATTTTCTCAGTGTAGGACAAACTTCTCTCTCAGCTTTTGCAGCCATCGCGAAGCGTGTGGTGCGTCAGATAAAATCACATTGATCGACGTGCGTCGATCTCGTAGACTCCATTCCACCCGATCACAATCAAAGCACGTGCATAACTCTGAGCCGTCGATCGCTTAAGTGACATTAAACGGTCGCGATTTAATCGCACACTTGTCGAATCATGGAACGACACGTGGCCATGTAAGGAAGCTCCGATGAATATCATAGGTCAAAAACCAAGGAGGACGTGGGCCCGAGTCGTGGGAACGTGTCCACTCATCGCGCGCAACTTAGACGCATCGTCACCTGTCCAAAGCTTCTTCAGCCGAATCGGACAGCGCAGATTTTTCCCGATGAAATCTCTATAAATCGATGTTCTTTCTTTCTTAAAACGATAACTTTGATTTAAATGTGAAGAAATTATGAATTTTTGGAGAAAAATCTCAAGGTCTTCGTGATTCTCTTGTGTTCTATACTCAATTGCGATTAGATTGAGGCAATTTAATCACGAATCGTTGCCAAAAAAATTTTGGACATCGCCCCTTAAATGTCGAACGCACGACGGAGAAGAACTGGAGAAATAAGTAGCAATCAAAAAATTTGAAGCACAACCTTCACGTCAATCAGGTTAGTAGTGTGATTCCTTCGTAATCCTTACAATTTTGGTAGTTGAGATTAGATTTAGATAGGTAATTAGAGTTTAGGAATCGGAAATTTCATCATTTTTGCCCCAAATTTGATTAAGGATTTTTTCTAATTTCCAAACGATGATCTGCTAATTTCAAAAGTCCAAATCATTCAATTTTGGTTTCATTGGATTCCTCATTCAATCAGTTTTTCGTGGATATACAATTCATCAATTTTCATTGAGGTTTGACCCTTCAATTTAACGTTTCACCAATGATAACATGCATTTATAACATGAATTATTATCCTAATTAACTCATATTCATGCTTATTTTATGTGAATATGATGCATGTTATCATACTTTTTAGGAATTTTCTCCATTGGCATGTCATTTCACTAAAGTTGATATTTATGCATAAATTAGGGATAATTTCATGCTTAATAGATGATTAATCTTTTGTTTAAATGAATAGAAGTTAATCTACGGTATGGAATGATTTTGACTTTAGTAAACATTTGGAAAGATAATTTCAAGATGAATTTATGATTTAAAGTGTTTAATGAAAAATGATTTAAAAGTAAATTTTAATTCTATGTGATGTCTTCATTCTAAATATATATTTGTGTTGTGATATTAAAAGAAGAATTTGTGATCCAATGGAAAATTTGGATTAAAAAGGTGTTGTATTTTGAGAAATATGAATTTCTAAAGTTTTAGCCCTTTTCCCTATTTTTATTTGAATTTTAAAGTGATTTTTGATTAATTTTCTTTAAAATGAAAGGAGGTATTTTGGTCCACGGACCCCGGAGCTGATGACGTGGCAGGCGTACCCAGGTGGCGGCTGATGCCCAGCCCAGGACCACCAGCGCCCGTTACGGCGTGGCGCGAGGCCACGTGGCAGGGCATCATAGCCCATAGCTGTGGCCTTAGCGTGACGCGTGTCATATATATTATATACACACCATAATAAGCTACTACTTAGAATTAGCTATAACTATATAATCTGCTGCCCTATTTAAGCGCAATGATTCTCTTATTTCTTAGTGTGGGACTATGTTCCACACGGTTTCACCTTTGCGGGTGACGTGGCGGCTTGGTGGGCGTCGGATCAGATCGAGCCGGCGGAGATGAGGTAGAGGCGTCGAATCGCGTGAATGGTCACGGACGCGATCGTCATCCAAAACACGTGCGTAAAAGGGCTTAAGTAAAGTTTGATCGAAGGCTTACCTCACGCCACGTAGTATCCGACGACGATCGTCATCAAATTGAAGGCTTTAATATGATCGGACGGCTTACGATCTCGACATCGGACGGTTCACCTTGATTCGCACTTCGGACGGCGGGAGGGCTTCTTGGAAGAACGTCGCGATCGCGGTGCGCGATCGAGCCGCGATCGCTTACGATCGCATCGCCGTCAGCGGCGATTGCACTCGTCGGCGCCCCGAAATCGGGAGACCAATCGTTACGCTTCATCATGCGGTGATTGGGGAACATCAATCTGATCGACCCCCGATCGCAGCGGGCGTGGCCCGATCGCCGCGTGAGGCTGATTTGCCTGAGTTGAGCCACAATGGGCGTCAGCCAGATCAAGCCACTCCCCACAGTGTCAGTGGCCTCCAATCCGTCTCCACGATCGCATCAATCGGCCTGTGAGGCCAATTTCCACTCTTTACAAGCCATGTATGTACTCCTTCTTTGTTCTTCAACTTTTGATCGACTCGTGAAGAGAATTAGCGAGTTTCGAGGAAGATCTCTAGTTCATCGTGTTCCCCCTGTGTTTAGACTCAATTCCAGAGATTATCATAGGGATTGATCACGAATTCCTCATGATTTCATCGAATTTTCCCACAATTCGAGAAGTCAGTGAGAAAGGATCACTGAGCAAATTCACTCTAGTTAGCAATTGGGCTTAATTCTCGTGGCAATCGGATTAGTAGTGAGGTCGATCGATTATCAAGAGGTAATTTGAGTTTTATTAGATTTAGAAGTTTAATTTGTCAGTGGTTCTGTAGTTCTTCATTTTTCCTAAATTTAGGTCTGAAATTTTGCTGATCATGAAAAGTGGATATCTCTCTGATTATAATTCCAATCCTTGATTTTTGTTTTCATTGGATTCCTCTTTTCATCAGCTTTCCGTGGATAGCAAATTCATCAATAGGTTCATTTGACCCTTCAATTTAACGTGACCACGGACTGTTCATCTTTCATCAGAAGTCAAGCAGTTGGCTTTCAAAGGTCAATTACTTTTTATTATTGATAAATTTAATAATTTTGGTCTTGTTGGATTCCTCTGGTTCTTAGCTTTCCATTGACATATAAATTGCAAGATTTAGATTTCATTTGGGCATTCAATTTGAAGATTTCCTCTGAGGTGTTAATTTCGGGGATTTTCTGATCATTGATTTTCAATAATTCATAATAAATCCATTTCTTATCCAAAAATTACGAAATATATATCAATAAATTCCATTTTCTCTCTAGTTTCCAGATATTTAATTTTCGTAATCTTCTGACTCTGTTTGGTTCTCTGATTTTTGCAGAACATCATTAGTCCAAAGTCAATGCTTTGACTTTGACTTTTGACTTCCCTATCTTGTCAAATCCGAGATTTCAATTCTCTTAAAACTGCTTATTTACCTTATTTATATGTTTCCATATCCTTAAATCTTATTTTCTCTTATTTAAAACTCTTTTTAAACCTAAGTTTGACCAAGTCAACTCTGCGATTAAAGTCAACCCTGCTCTCTGTGGATCGACCCGATACTTACCCAATACTTGATTATTATATCTTGTCTTTGTGAGTTCGGTTTTATAAATTTTTTTTGACCATCGTCTTTGTGTTTTAACGACGCACAAAAACGACACGTCAACCAACTACTGTTCATTTACAATCCAAATTTGGGTGTTGACTTTTGATGGCAATTACTCGTAATATACAAGGTGAAATTTGATAATTTTGGCCTCTTTGGAATCATCTGTTCATAAACTTTCCATTCATATATGAATTTCTAGATTTGTACATCATTTGGCATGTCAATTTAATGATTTAGACTGAGATCTTCATTTCAAGATGTTTTTATTATTCATTTTTAATAAATCATAGTAAATCCAATTCTTCTCTAAAAATCACATATTTCTGATCAAAATTCTCCTCTTTCTCTCTAGTTTTTTAAAATATAATTTTCGTAATGTCTTTCTCACCTTTTTCTTCTCTGATTTTATATAAAGTCAACGTCTGGTCAAAGTCAATGATTTGACCTTGACTTTTGACATTTTTAAAAATATATTTTCTAAAATTCTTAAAATTCTTCTCTTATATATTTGGTATTCATTTCATTTATAATATGTCATTATCCAATCTTAAAAACCCTATTTAGACTTAAGTTTGACCAAGTCAACTCTTTCGATTAAAGTCAACCGTGCTCTCTGTGGTTCAACCCAATCTCATCACTTTACATGATTTCTTATTATTAAATTATCATGAGTTCAGAATTAGAAATTTTGTTTGACAGATGATCGTGTGTTTCAACGACCGCACTAAAATCATATCGTCACTAGCCAATGCTAGAAGCATTAATGACCCTAATGTCTTAGAACTTAAATCAAGCCCAGAAGATTTTTGGAGCTTGAAATGACAATCATGCACACAAAATTTCAGCCCCTAACTCTATTAGGATCATCGGATATCAAGCTTTTACTTTAAACAAATTTTGATCATTGATAGTGTTTCTCTCTCCTTAAATCGCGCCGGTCAAAGCGCTCCTATCAAAACCGCTCGGGTCAAATTTCTCTAAAACACAAGAAAATTACATTCAATGCCCCCTCGGCTCTCTCATCTCTCTTCTCTCTCTCTCTCTCTCTCGTCTCTCTTCTCTCTCTACTCTCAAAAAAGGAAATAGGTAGATGAGGAGATAAATTTTCGCATGCAGGACAGAAGTTGATGGATATTATGTGGTCTATAAGCCAATCACACTTTCATGTATCTTGTTTATGTTAATTGAAATGATATTTATTTATTGTCATTCTTCTATGATTTTTTACAATAAAGTCCATGAGCATGTGCAATGACTAAGTGAATTATGATGAGATCATAATATAGTGATCACTAATCTTTAAACATATGTTCTAAATATTCCTATTCGTGGGATATTTGAGAAGGACATCGAATTATCCATAAAGAATAGCACTATCTAATCCAACTCATATGATAAGTATGGCTGATCCTATAGCCATCGGTGTGGAGATACTAAGGATAGATAGTGGGTGCTCTTTGGAGAAAGAGTTCACTGAATTGATCCGTATGAATCCCTGAATGGTATTATTCCTAAATGTCAATTAAGTTTATTCATGTCATGGTTGTGTATGTGGTCCTTTGACTTGAGACACCAAAGAAATTTTGTGGATGGATGATCGTGTTTTGATTATGACTTATGAATCCCTAGCCATGAGATATCTAAAACGTCATATATTGGATACGACATGAAGTCCACGAAGATGATTGTGTGATCAAGATGTGATCATCCACCCTGGGGATTTGAGGAGATTGACTTAAGGAATAATATGTGATGAAATCCTTGGCCAAGGTAGTAGAAATATCGAAGAATGAGTTCTCGATGATTTCTACACGCATTAGTACTAACTTGAGTGACCGATTAGGGTTTGACAGTTGACCATACCCTAAGTCATTCATGAGTCTAATGTGGATGAAAGATTATACATACATGGTAATCGATGATAGGAAGGTTCCATAAGTGAGTTCTTACACACTGCATATCTCCTAGTGTAAGTGGTGTAGCTTTGTACCCAATGGGTTGGCAACTCAACATATCAATTGCGTTGAATCGATCCTTGATTAATTAATCTATATGTGGATGTGGATAATTAATTAAGGTTTACCAATAAGGGGTTATTTGGTCTATAGAGTTATTAACTAGTGAGATATATGGACCTAGAAGGTCACACACATAAGGTCTATAGATGTTGGTGGATGTAGACATAATTATAAGGGTTTTTATGAAAAAAACCTCATACCAAATGTCTTTAAATAGGGGGAGAACGACCCCAACTCAAGGTGTCCATAAAAGCGTTGTGAAAATTCTCTCATTTCTTCTCTTTCTCTCTTAGTGAAGACTTTGAAGAGGAGATCTAACCATCCAGAGATCGTGTGGATACCGCTAGAGAATAGACACTTGAATAGCTTCAAGAAATCCTTCAAGGAAATCATGTAAGTATGTTTTCTCATTCGTAATAGATGATAGGATCGTCGGAAGGTCGGAAGTGGGACTTTCGAGTGGGAATTGGCGATACACCGGAGTAAGGATGAGGCGGACCGCAGGGTGGGGAATGTGGAGGGGCGGCGTGGAGGCGTGTGTTGAATTCACAAGGATGGATGTCGGGGGAGGGGGAAATGAGGTAGAAGGGGGAGGGAAGATCGCGCTTCGGTTGATGTCGCGAGGTGAGCCGGCAGAGCGCGGGGAGGCAGAAATAGAGAATGTGGCAAGATGGAAGGGTGGAGATCGTCATTGGGAATTCAAAGATGGGGACGGGTCATAGGACGTGCAGGAAATTTGGGAGGCCGAGGGGTGTGGACGGTTGGGTAATTGGCAGATGGAATGGACGGGTGAGGGGAGCCGTCTGAAGAGGTCAGGCCGGGTGACGGGGGAGGTTTGATCGTGTAAGGAGGAGGAGGAGCAGAGAGCAGAAATTCGGGAGAGGAATGGATTGGACGGGAATGCGGAAAGGGTGAGATTGGCGACTGAATTTGGGATGGAGGAGGAAGGTAGGACGACAGGAAGGTAGTTGGAGTCGGGACGAGGTGAAGTCAAGCGACGGGAATTCGCAAGGGGAGGGCCTGAATTTCCGCAGAGAGGGGGTGAGTAGGGAAGTCCAAAGACCGACCGAAGGTCAGTCGACCGGACCGAACCAAGACCGTCGCTCCCAGAAAATGGGCCGGACCGGTCTCGATCCAAATTTGGTCTGGTCTGCTTCAAGCCTTCGGTCTTGGACCGAAGGGCGAAATCCGCCTTTGACCTGTTGACCGTCATTCCAAAAATACCGTAGAGAGAGAGAGAGAGAGAGAGAGATTTTGTATCTGAAATTCTCAAATCTCATTCCCTTCCCTAGTCGCCGCATTCAGGGGGTTCGAAATTTCGCTCTTCCGGCATCTCCAGGCAATTGTCATCCCAAACATTCTTCCATCCGGCATCTCCACTCTCCAGCATCCGAAATCTACATCCAGCATTTCCGACATCTCTAGGTAACGTGAGCGGTTTCCGTGGACCGAAGGGCGAAATCCCTCGCACACTTCCCGTCGGCCAACACGTCAAAGTCGTGGATATCTTCATTCCTAGAGACCGCAGGTACTCTCACAGTGGGAGAAGCTACGATTCTTCACATCGATGCTGATGTCGCTGTTCGCAATGATGATAAATAGCAATGTCGGTGGCATGCAGGACTGGCGAATCGAGAGGTTTTGCATTTGTGCGTTACAAGTATGGCGACGAGGCCCAAAAAGCCGTAGAGAAACTTGATGGTAAGATTTTTATTAAGATTTTTTTTCAGTAGATAATATTGGCGATTTCGTTGCCCAATTCAGGGAGGACTGTAGATGGCAGGGATATTATGGTCCAGTTCACCATGTATGGACCAAATGCTGAGCCCATGTAAGTTGATATTTTTTTGGGATTCCTTTATGTTTGCTTAGAAATGATTTATTTTAACATGATATACGGATTCTACTGGGACTGCAGATTCATCGTACTCTTGTTGGGATGGTTATATATTCTTGACTCTTATAACATTTTTTACCCACTAAGTGTTTCTGAATAGTTACCTATCAATTATTTATATTTATCTGATGTTTTACTCTACTAAGACCACAGATTCATTGATGATAACATCTTTGCAGGTCCTCGATGAACCATTTTATGATTTTCTGTTGTACTAGGAGGACAAATTTATCTTGTTCTTATTGGAATAGTCTGATATACTTGACATATTTTTAACATTTCTCAGCCGCAAAATAAGAGTTTTTTCTAAATACGCAAAGTAAGGGTTGTCGAATTTATCTTTAGAAGTTCTCTCTTAATTCTCCATTAATCATTATTTCTCATCTTTTCTTTCTCTAAAAAAATCTCTCATTTTCTTTTCTTATTCCTTTTTCTCTAAAACAAATCTTCTCTCTTATTCCTTTTCTTTTCTCACTCTATCTCATTTCTCTCTTATTCTTACTCTCTCTCTTCTTTCTTCTCTCTTATTTCTCACTCTCTCTCTTCTCTGTTACTTCTTTCTTTCTCTATATCTTTCTTCTCTCTTATTTCTCCATTAATCATTATTTCTCATCTCTTCTTTCTCTAAAAAAATCTATCTCATTTTCTTTTCTTATTCCTTTTTCTCTGAAAAAATCTTCTCTCTTATTCATTTTCTTTTCTCACTCTATCTCATTTCTCTCTTATTCTTACTCTCTCTCTTCTTTCTTCTCTCTTATTTCTCACTCTCTCTCTTCTCCGTTACTTCTTTCTTTCTCTATATCTTTCTTCTCTCTTATTTCTCACTCTCTCTCTTCTCTATTACTTCTTTCTTTCTCTATATCTTTCTTCTCTCTTATTTCTCCATTATTTCTCATCTCTTCTTTCTCTAAATATTTTTGCCTTTTAATTTTTAACTCTAATTTTTAATCTAATTTTTATCTTGTGTTTTAGACTGTAATCTAATTTTTTTTATTAATGGACGTTGATACATTTATCTCTTTTCAGGTACGCATATTCATGGTCAAGAGAGACCGAAGTTAAGAGCGAACCGGACCGTGACCGAGGTGGACCGAGACCGGACCGAGACCGAGACTTGGACCGAATGGTGTGCCAAAAACCGGACCGTGACCGGGACCGCCCAACCCTAGGGGTGAGTCACATTTCCGCGATGGGGAAAGAGAGGCAAGTTCGGGATGGGGAAATCGTGAAGGACGGGGGGTTGCAATCGTAGGGGTGACGGGAAGATGGAGAGGATTGTGAGACGATGGGGAGAGGGGGGAAGATGCGGGCAGGGAAGGGAGAGAGGAGCGGAGGTGGCGGCATTGGGCAGTGGAGGCGGTAGGTCTCCTTCCCGATCTTCCTTGAGCAGCCACTTGAGAGGGAGTTCACTCCTTTCTTTCTTCAAATGACGGCTAGGGTTTGTGGGGGGTCCCTTCCCCTCTTTTTTTCTCCTCTCGGCCCACAACCCAAACCTAAACATGCTCATAGAAAAGGTCCACAAAGAATAAGGGCTTCACTAGTAGGGTCCCGAAAAAGGGAAGAACCCACCCGAAGCCTAAAAGGGGTAGAGGAAAATAAGCAAAGGCCCGCTTAAACACGTGCGGGCTAAGGAAGTCCATAATAACAAAATAAGTCATATAGGTTCACGCGCACGAGCCCAAGGTGTGACGTACCGTGGCGAGACGAGGTCCTTACGCAGTGTAGCAGAAGTGAGCATCCTTCGTCTTTGCTTGTCGAGGGGGCTGGATGCGCGCGGGTGTCGGCTCCTCCGACACCGTGGTGTCATGCCTTGGTGGCGATGGGGGTCGTACGCCACCAGAGGGGAATGTGAAAGATATGGGATAGATGTGTAGAGTTTTTTTTGGGAGTGTGATTATCATGAGTGAAGCTAAAAATGGGTGTAAACTATTTAACTAGAGAGATAAAAATGGACAAAAATGCATAATGGAAAAAGATAGGTACATCAAAAACTATGGCTCATTGCCCTCTTTTAAGGGAAAGTTTGGATGAGAGGAATGCCCACACTAAGTAGGTTCGGCTTATGTAAGGTAGGGAATATGAATTTTGCTTAAAAAATCTCCCAAAAATCTCTCCATTTTAATCCCATAGTATTTCAACCCTCTGATTACTCTTTTTTCCTCAGTGCGTGTTAGATACCCCACCCCAAAGAAGTTAACCACTAAAAATAATCATATGGTTTATCTTGATCTCCTGGCTTTATTACTCAAAAGTATAATCACTAGGCTATAAGGCCCTCACTTTTACATTTTTAGTCTTTAGGATCTCAAGTGAAATGACTTTCTAAGATGGGGTAAAGTGATAAAAATTTAGAAATAGAAAATTTTAAATTATTTAGAATGTATAAAAAATTTCAAAAATGTTTGAGTTTTTATAAGTCCTCACCCCCAAATTAAGCTCTTCATTTCCCTCAATAAAATCAACATGCTCATGAAAAGATGGCAAGAATATCATGCATGACATGAAAAAGATAAGAAATGTGGTGAGAAGAAAGGGATTAGAAGAACTCATTTGGGCTTTTTGATGTGTGTCCAAGGGATTTTTATCGCTCGCGCCCCTCTACACAATGTAGTATCTTCTTTGACGACTAAAAAAATAAGAACAAAAAATCAAATATAAAAATTAAGGATAATCTTGGGGTGCCTCCCAAGGAGCACTAAGTTTAACATCTTTTTTTGCCAAAAAAACTCAATGAAGCTCACGAAGACCGATGGAGTGAGGGTGGTGTCGATGTCATGTACTCTGGTGCCTCGAGAATATGCAGATTTCCCTTATTTGCTAGTATGTGCAGCTCCGATGTCAGGTAAGGCTTGAGACGACTGGGCATTTACCTCAAATTATTTTTATAGGTTAGATGTTAGAATTAGTGCTAATCTGTCCTCAAACAACTACTAAACCACATAGGGACCATCTCATTATGAGCACAGCTTACCTAGAAAGAGCTTAAGGCGAGAATTATACAGCTAGAGCTTATCATTGACTTGAAAGCTATTTCTTTAGATGTGCTTGTCATGAAAGGCCTTGGTATGCTCTTTTTAGATCTACGCGTCATGTCTTAGCTCCTATAACTCTTGAAGCTGGAGAAGTCTGTGTTTTCTCTGCTGCATCGAGAGATAAGTTGAGCTTCTTTATTGCCCAATACACTCTACACTCTAGCTCAACTAGAAGATGACACACTTTCCCAAAAATGAGCCGAAAAGGAGAACATCCAAATAGGTGTCTTGTAAGCTGTCTGATATGTGATGGGATTTAAGGCTTGACAAGCGACAAAACGAATTGGCTCATTTTTGGGAAAACATGAAACATATTAAAACATGATAACATACATTATCATAACATGAATTATAAATTAAATTAGTTAATAGTCATGTACATACAAATATAGAATGCTAGCTAATAAGTTTCTACAAGATTAGTCAAGGATGAAGTTCTTTATATCACAATATTTAAGTGATTAATAGATATGATGCCTTACATCTATATGTTTATCCTGAAAGGGTGTATCTAACAGTCAGTTTCGATAACATCAATGCACATCAATTCTTATTGTGTCCTCTAAATCCAAAGATATTACTCATCCTCTAACGAGCCAAATTTAGGCAATCAACTTTACCTAAACCCACCAAGAAAATGATCAAGTCAAATTTAGGCAGTCATCTTACTCATAAATGATGAAAGATTAATGAAAATACAACTCAAATTACCTAAACCCACCAAGAAAATGATCAAACCACTCATCTAATCAAGGCTTTTCGTGCTGACCCGTTCTTGGTAAACATTTTTAATTCAAGCAACAAATTCTTACAATTCTTTCATTGAAATCTTGCTCTCAAATACCCGAAATTATGTGAAAACGAGTGTAGAACACATCTTCATTAAGAGATTCAAGGAAACAATTGGACCATAGGCTCAAACGATTGTGCACTTCCAAAAATGTCATTTTTGGGGGGGAGAGAGCTTTTAGGCATAGGATAATAAGACGTAACCATTGGACCAAGGTGCTTCTTGTTTGCAATAGCCATAATTGCCCCACATGCCCATCTAAACATCAAATCATTGCAATTAAGTTGTAGCATTTTGATGTTGGATGGATGCTTCGAATGATCCCACATCTCACATCACCTAATTGTGCTACGTACCCCTTCCCTTAAGTGACAATGAGTGATCAAGGTTAAAATAAAGTGTTTCAAACGATCCAAAGTCTCTTGTGCTGCCGTTTTGCGTGAAATATATTTGTTTAAAAAGGTAAGCTCAAAAGCATGGAAAATAAGATTATGCACGCCATGCAAGCACTAAGTGTGCATTGTCTGGCGTTGCAATGGAGAATGGGATGGTGCCACATCAACACTCGTAGATGTTTAAATATATCATTTCAGGCTTTTAAAAGTTTTAAAATTTTAGACAAATCCCTAAAAACTTAAAAAATATATCTTTCAAAATATTACTCATTTTTAATCTAAATTGTATTCATCAAATGAGAAATAAAATAATCTATTCCATGCCATTTAATTTATTAAATAACAAGAAAATAAAATATTTAAGTCTAAAATTCATCGAACTCACTTAGAAAACTAAAAGTAAATATTTTCAAAGTTTACTTAAAATGTTATCTCATATTTCTATATAAATCATATAAATTGAAAACCTCTAACAAATAAGCCTAATTTTAAAAGACTTGTAATGCTTAAAAAGTCAAACTTTTGAACTGTACAAAATTATCCTTAAAATAATGTATTTTGAGATTTTTAAAGATAATTGATATAAAATATATAAAAATGTACAGACAATATGATAACATGCACGATTAATTTATAGGTTGTACCTTCAAATGGATTAATAATCATATAAATTCAAGCGTATATTATATATCTTATCATTCTCTAAAAAGCACATAATTCAAATTGGCAATTTAAAAGTTGAAATACTTTTTGGAATAAATTACCTTTCGAAATTTACAATAAGAATAGGCGTTTTACTCAATGACCTTGTGTCCTCGTTATCATCCACCCAACGAGAATCCCAAGGAGAAGAATAGCCACAGCCACAAGAAATAGACTAGAGCTGCCACCACCTTTCAACCCACCATTCGCAGTAAGCTTTTGCTTTGAGTCACAGAGCCCTAACCCATCATCATCATTATTTACAGGTGCCCTAGACCTACCAAGAGCTGAATCCCGAAATGACTTCACCATCAGAGAAGTCGCTTCCTTCTCCACTTGTACAACTGACTCGGTATCAACTGAAGACTCAATAGACATCATTTCCCTGCAGTGGCTTCCAAGAACCTAGACAACAAATGGAAGACAGTAATTAATAGTACAAAGAAAATAATGAAAATGTCTAAAAACATAAAAAATAAATTGATGTAAAAGAGTATATACATCAAGTGTCTCTGACAATTGCAAATAATCGCAGACAAACACATTGCCCAGCCAAGGTACCAAAACTCTCCTAGGCAAGGAAAGTGTGCCACTGGACCTGTTTAAGATGAATACTGTCAGAGTTTGATCCACATTGGTAATGTTCTATAACAATCAAGTTCTTTTGACCAGATATCTAGGGAATCGATACTGCTATATAATGTATCCTTCTCTGACTCAATGCCGCTGTTGACTGATGCCTCAGATAAACTGGCTTCCTCGCATATAATATCTAACCGACTATACAAACTGTTGATGATGTCTCCCTGAAAAGAATAATTACACAAATGATATAACTAATGCAATAGCAAAAAGTAACCACAAGGCATTCTTAAAAAAGGACAAGATTTCCAGAGAGTGAAAGTGAGAAAACACAACTAGACCCAACAAATGATAGTAAAGATTTGAGAAAATCTAACCCAAGGATAGGGACCTGAATCGCACCTTAAGTTCAGAAATGGCCTCAAAGGCAGTTTCCTTTGGACCCAGGTACGCAGATGCATTAATCACGCCAGTGAATGCTATAATGCCAGAAATTTCCTCTTCATTGGATGCTTTATAAGAAAGTAAATTCAGTGAGCGCATAGGGTTTGCTAGTTTATCATCTAAGAAGGGAACATACCTTGAGAGGACACATTATTCATAAATGGCAGAAGCAACTCGACTTCATGTGTAACTCCTGAAGTGAGTTGCAGATCCTCGCTAACCTTGAAAACCATGCAATTAAGAAAAGTGACAGGCTTACACAACAAGATTATCAATAAGGAATGATGAATGGACCTATCATTACTATAAAACCTGTAGATTCCTCTAATCCTAAATTTTTGTCCGTATATCAATGTTAAGGCCACAAAATTTAGTATTTCAGGTCTTGTAGTACCAGCTTCCCATTGATTAGTGCTCTTGTGCAACTCTGAAGTTCTTTGTTCTGAACGGAAATAGCTTCTTGAAGGACATGCTTAAATGTTTCTCCTTTGGGTTCTCCACTCAGTGGTAACCTACACATCAAAGAAAACTTTAATAAGTAGAACAGATATGTAGAATGAAAGGCAATAAAAAATTCACACACAATGGTCCCATTGGAAAAGACAAAAAAGCTTTTAACAACTAAACACACAAGATTAAGAGAAAAATGAAAACAAAATGAAGCTCCCAGGGGAGACAGGTTAAATCTCGTGTACTGAAATGCAACTGTTGGTTGAGGTGGACTGGATTTGGGGTTTTGAGACTTTTTAATATAGGAATTGAATTGTGATTCATAGGAGACTTATTTAAATTATTTCATATAGGACATCCCAACTGCACGGTCAAAATGACTCCACTGGGCTCAGCTCTCATAGAAGATGCCCTATTATTCTTCAATTGGCATGAATCCCCTTTCTAAGCAGTCTATGTATCTCCTGCCAGCCCCATAAATTCCATAGATGAGCTCAAGGTGGAAAGGGAATGTGAGCTCAAACTGCCTAAGGAGAAGTTCAGCAGGGCAAAGACCATGACAACGGTAAAAGCTGACTGGCACAGAAGGAACCACCTACTAAACATCGGTGAGGCGGTTTACCTGCATTTGAGACCATACAAAATGTGCTCTCTGACAAAGAATATAACGTAAAATTATATCCCAAATAATTTGGCCTCAATCAAGTCTTGGCTAATATTGGATCTGCGGCTTAAAAATTGGACAGTCTTCCATGTCTCATAGTTCCATAAAGCACAGAGTTGTGAGTACCACCATCAACCACCACCATGAGACTCCATCAGGCTTACACGAGGATTGTCATAGGAAACATACAGCCTCATCGTCAACCAACGTTGTTGATCAAATCTGCATCCCTTTATCCATCAATAGCATAGGGATTTGATTCAGGCCCATTCAGGCCAACTATAAAAGGGTGCCAAATAACAATTTTCTGGGATTTATGTGACTACTTTGACCGTGTCCTTTGAAATAAGTACCTCCCGAATTCCCTTGGATACCATTATTTTGTGATGGAGCAGGAGGGCACCTTTGTCTTTGTGATAGACTAGGGTATATTGATGATTTTCTACAGAAAGGTATTTTCAGAATTTGGTAGTCAAGTGTCTCGGCCATCTATACTTTGTATGTCTTCCAGGGCCCTCTTCCCCCCTGACAGCCTCTTTTTTGCTGGCTCCGCGAAGGTTTCCTTAGTTGTGGAATGATTTGAGGAATTTTCTGTACATAGAGACCGCTTAAGAGAGTTTAGTGGAGTGTTGACAGCATTTTGAGGGAGAAAATAAGGAAAGAAGGAAAGAGAGGAATCTCCAACTCACAGGTTTAAAATGATGAGGAAGAAGATTCAGCTATTGAAGTTGTTTGAAAAGGCTTGTGACTTTGTAACCTTGAGATACTAATCAATCCTTAGGATCAATCATCTCATATGATCAGTGATCCATCATAAGGATCAGAGAGTGATCGACTGTTCGATTGAGACCTTGATATCAATTGATCGGATAATCTTGATTCGACCTAAACTGAAAGCCTACTAGGACCGGAAAGCGGAGAAAACTGAGAGAAAACTGAATGATACCTCTGGTCAAACTTATAAACGCATCTAAATAGTTGAAGAGAGCCCAGAAGCTTTCCCCATTTGAAATCGCAGTGCCTCATAGTGGTTGACGCATTTGTAGATGCTATCGTGCAGTTCCTACATGTCCATCTGTCCAGAAGAACAATCTGATTGGAAAAAGGTGCAACTAATACAATATAAATACGAAAAAATGAGAGTGAAATTCACTAGTTAATCTGGCATAAAACAGAGGGTTTCATGGGCATGGAACCTTCTGGGGCTGTAGGAGGCATGGACGAGAAGCCTTTCATGCGGATCGTTCAAGTAGATGGGCGCTGCTCGAGCCACCTCCCTCACCGCCTGCAAAGCAACGGGGCGCACGAAAATGGGATGAATTCTCAACAAGGGAGAAGGAGAAGTAAGCAATGGAACTGGAGAAAAGGTGGTTCTGGAGGGACCTGCCAGAGAACCGGAGTAGAAGCCTTGAAGAAGCTCTCGGAGGCCCAGACGTAGATGCCGACGACGTGCATGCCCCCCAGTAGCATTCTGGCGACCTAGTTGAATAACACGCACGCCCCAACGGGAGAGGACAAAGGAAATTCAGGCCTAGAAACCCCGAAACAAGAAAAATGGATAGGAACACACCTGACGAGCATGCTCGGCGACCCAATCGACATCGACGACGAGGGGAGAGATCGAATCGGGCGGAGATCTGGCGGCGCCGCCCTTGGCCGTCTTTTTCTTGTCGGGGGCGGAGGCGGGGCCAGGGAGGGAGCAGGGGGGCTGGCCATCGTCGGTGGGCGGAGTGGGGAGGAGATCGTAGACGAATCCGCGATCCAAGCCCCGGCTGAGCTTTCCCACCAGCAGCCCCACCTGCGCTCGGGATTAGAGAAGAGAAGCCGACAAGGAATTCCAGACAGTAGAGTCTAGAGCGAGAGAGAGGAAAGGAAACCTGGGCCAACTCCTTGGACAGGAAGAGTCTTTCCTCCGCGAACTGCAGCCGAGTCTCCTCGCCCACCACGGATTTCACCATCATTTCCCGAGCGGAAGTGAAGGAGCGTGGGCTGAGGGCGGAAAGGAAATGCACGGAACGAGGGAAGCAAAACCTCTCGGCTCGCTGAACTGGGAAGTTTGAAGACCCTAGCGTGGACCCAGAACCATGGAGAACGCCGGTCCCGGCCGTGTTCAGCGTCGTGTATCAATTGCTCCGGAATTTCATTATTTTAGTACGCGTGGTTAATCTTTTTAAACTCTGGATTTTATTGAAAGGGTCGAGAATTAAAGAACCCGTTGACCAGAGGCGCCGCTTACGTGTTTGAGTTTTTAGACGTTCGCCGGGCCTACCGGCCAACTAGTCAAGACACAGAATCAGAGTGCTAGAAAGAATTCATCTTTGGATTGTCTTCCCGTCTTCCCCCGAGCACGTCGTAGAAGGAGGAGGGCCTCCTCCTCCGCCCCCGGCACAGCTCCTGTTTTACCAAAAGAAAATGATCAGCAACGCGACCGAGACGCAAGTGACACGCGAGCGCATACCTCGACGGCGGCAGCCACGCGGAGTAGAGTCGCCTCGGCCCACGGCCGGCCCATCAATTGCAATCCGATGGGTAGGCCATGCTCATCGTGGCCCACCTGTGCGCCCCCCATGCCCGACGATCGTACCATACAAAGATTACATTAAAAAGACTAAAACCATCTCCGTTCAAGATCACCACTTCATAACAAAGCTAGACAGTTGCTAAAATTTGATAACTTACAGGGACAGAAATTGCCGGGAATCCGAGAAGATTTGGAGCCAGCACGAATCTCATCAGATAACCTGCATATCATTCACAGGGTTCATGACACTCGTTCAGACATTTTTTTTTATGGATGGCGCATCTATAAACTAGACTGTCTTCAAACAAAACTCAAGGAGAATATGGGGGGGAGGGAAAGGAGAGAAAAAAAAAACACAGAGGGAACATTCTCTCGATCTTTTTGCTCCATGTTAACAGTGTCACAATCCAGGTACACTTTCACCTGAGGACCCAATATCAGGCAATGACATGAAAACAGGAGCAGTTTTATGAAGATCGGTGTTTTATTTGAAAACATGACCCAAGATCAACACACACCTGAAACTTCAAGATCTGATTCCCCGTACTTGAGCGAACTTGGTGGTATTATCGGGGCTGTCATTCTGTAATGCAAGCGAACTAACATGATTACAACAACTATAAAAAGATCCATAAAAAGTCAGCGGGCATTAATCATATCAAGTTAAGTGATCTCCAATTACAAAGGTGAGCTCATTTAAATAAAACAGGAACAGCGGAACGAACGACAGAGCACATACCCAGTTGTCGGGGTAACTATGATATCCACCGTCTTGAAAACTTGTGTGTAGAAGAACATCAGCCTCCTCCTGCAATTCAACATGTGCTCCAGAAGTTAGTTCTTCTATAATTAAATATCTAATTCCAAATACTGAAATATTTTAGGATGTAGACTAACGTCTACCCCAAATTATCTTTGGTAGGGATAAAAATAGGGAAACCTAGAAGAGCTATTTTTTGAAAAGAGAAACATAGAAGAGCTATTAAAAGTGAAGGGAAGCTTAATAGGTCAAATCTCACCTCAGACGCTGACCAGCAACATAATTTGCAGCCGAGAACGATTTGAAAATGGAAAAATTTGTACGGGTGTCAAGTGACAGCTCCGTCCACCTCCTGGGTTGTAGGAGATGAAGATGGGTAGAGTTAAATTCAAATAAATTTATCAGGCCAAATTGAATCTGATTAACCGCCTCAGTATTACAGCTATTTGATATATTTTGATACTATTGTGTGATCTTAAGAGGGAATTACCCGGTCTTGTAGTGAGGATATGATGAAGACAGTGTTTCGGAACCAATGGAAACTACATGAGCATTGCGCAGCTCCTCAAGCTCTGGTAGTTTAATCTCTATCGTCTTCATACCATCAATTGCCACAAAAAAAGATAGTCAATAATACAGAAGAGACAGGAATAATTAGAGATGTTCATCCACCTATCATAAGCGGTCGACAATAAAGGGCCATGATGTTTAAATGTAAAATTCAAAAGCACATGTAAAATGCAAAATACAGGGGGCACCATTTAGGGTGCCTCCTATGCATTATTCAAAAAAAAAAAAAAAATGTAAAATGCAAAAGCACGATTGCCACTCACTTGGCAGCCATAATTTCTTGATAGCATGTTAAGTGCTTCCTCACACTTGGCAGAGATTTCGGGGGATTTAACATCATTAAACCACTGAATTGCAACAAAAATTAGAATTTTAATCAGCTGAGTATACAAAATTCCCAGAATAATAAACAAGTTTAAATTACCTCGGTGTATTTCCCAAGCTTCATCGAACCTAATACCTCAAACTTATCAGATTTGGATAAGTCTGGCAAACAGATTGGGGACTGCAGTGAAAAAATGTGACATCATACAGACATGTTCCTAGAAGTTGTTCCCAACACCATAGAAAAAGCAAACATAAAATTCTAGAGATGAGAAGGGGAGTAGCAGGACAATTTGAGGCTTATGCTTACAAAAATGGTCTTTCAACCTGAGGTTCAACATACAGAGAAAATGTGATTAAATCTATAGGTTTAGAGGGCGGGAAAAATAATTTGATAACAAGAATAATTGAGGCTAAATTTTAGAGAGAGAAATTCAAATCTATCATGCAGACAGTTAGTAAAGATATTCTGAGAGAATATTGTTTCATGAAATTAACAAAGGGCATTATGGGTTTTAATCAATAAATATATCTATATGCTTCACGAAAAATTATGTAAATATATATTTATATATTATAGTCACGATAACACTCTAGGCCACTAAAATAAATCATATCTCTACTGGACTTTCCAAGAAGTTCCTCCCCATAATTCATCAGGTGAACAGAGAAATGAATTTTTGTTTATTCAAAGTTAAAAAAATAATTAAATAAAATGAAAATGACGATAACAACTTAAGTTGGTTTGAAACTCAAAATACAGAAAATACACAACACTATGACTTATTATAAAATGATTTCCAACCAAGATAAACATTCACACTAGTGAATTTCCCAGAGGTAGGGCAATTACCGGATTCAAAGCGACTCTGTCTGACAAAGACGAACCTGACATGGCAGAGTACCTGAAAGATCATAACACCCTAGTTTGTGATTCTCCAATGTAGGTATATTAAATTAACAGAGGGGAGTAGTGTTTCATGGAAACAAACAGGGAAAAAATATTCAATTCTAGAAGGGTTAACTGCAAGCAGATAAACTGGATTAGGCTCCTCTAAACTTTCATTTGGCTTTGGAAAGAACACGAGGTCAGGCGTTGCTTCTTTCTTACTTGTATAAAGTTTTAAAAGGTCCTTTTTTGACGATCTGTTAATTTCATGGAAATTAAAATACTGGAACTGTTGCAGTTGAGTACTGTGAGTTGACTACTTGATGAAATAATTTTACCAGAGTCGACCACTAGATTAAATACACTTATGCAAACGGGAAAACTGTTAACGAAGTTAAGATGATTATGTGCACACGATCCAGGCGTCTGGGAATTGTCAGTTAGCCCAGAGATCTGAAAAAAAATAACACCAAACTGAAAGCATCACATGCAGTAGTCCAATTACAGAATCTGTATTTTAACAGTTAGAAAATACTAAACATAAATGCTGCACATTCTGGATTTTGTCTTTAGCAGTTATATTCAGCAAATCTGTTCAATTTTTTTATGGTATCAGTAGTCAGAAAGTTTACACAAGCATAGTGTCCTCAACAGTGGCTGCCAGCGGAGAGATAACATCAACAGTTCCACCGTGACACAACCCGCTGTAAATAAACAAATAAAACATTAGATTTTCTGCGTTCATTAAATGGAACAAATCCCATTCCATTGGAATTTGAACAGGTTTAAAAAATGATGTATGGAAATAGAAATGAAGGAAACAGTCAGTTGAATCGACCAAATTGTGAGAAAACGTCTCTGAGCACTTGACACTGGAGTGTGTCTGCCAGACACTACCACGATGGACTTCCCACCGTCACCTCTTATTTTCACAGACAGAAATGCTGCCATGTTACCCTGTCAGGCAGTAACAGAATAACTGTCTGGCCTTCAGCATGCTTCCCTAAAATCTACAGCCACATAAGACTGGGACCACCTGTCAGAGTCTCCAAGTGTTTGCAATCATAACATAAGATCACATGTGTGGTTACGTTGTGCAATAAATAACTGTGATTAATAGTTTAACTTTGGAGGATCGTCAGTGAGCTCACAGGTGAGCAAAGGTGAGAGAATAGAGAGAGTACAGAGATTTTTAGAAGTAAGACAGTTAATTTCATTAGAGGACCCAAATGGGCTTTTATAGAGACCCATGTGACTGTTTAACTCCAATGGTCATATTTTTTAAACTGACAGTTCAAATAACAGGGGTATGATTATGATATTAAGGGCATATATGTAATATGTACCATGCAGGGTTTTCTAGCTAAGTCACTCTTATTTATAGCATTAACAACTAGAAATTACATCCTGAGATGGATAGGTACGTCAGACACGATGAGGCAATGCGGCTCAGATAATAGGTCACTACAGCAACCCACTGACTGTTTGGTTAAAGAATTAAATAAGGATTGGTTGAAGTAAAATCTGTATTACCCTTCTGTGTCTGTTCGTCCATATGTGGTTTTCAAGCCCACAACACCACAAAGAGAAGCTGGAATTCTTACAGAGCCTGTGTAACATGAGTCAGATTGAAATTCTCATGACTCAGGACAGATGAATTGGATGTCAAAGACTTCTGCTGACCTCCACCATCGGTGCCAATACTTGCGGGGCACAGCCCAGAGGCTACAATTGCAGCAGAGCCAGATGAAGAGCCACCAGTATATCTTTCATTAGAGTGTGGATTTCTCACAATCCTGTAGATTTTTTTTATAAAAAAAACAGGTCAAATGCAGATCTCAAAAAAGATAGAATCCATTTTTCCAGTAGACTTTCACCATCATCCAAGGCGAAGAATGAATTTCCCGAAAAAATCCATCTTCGAACTAAATGGTGGAGCTGGCAAAACACGAACCACACCAAGCAGGACGTAGGTCAAATATTCTACTTCATACAAAAAGGTGAAAGTTTGACGATGCTATGGATGGCAAACTGGACAAAAGACCGCTTTCAAATAGAATTACTGAAGTTACATAGCTTCACCCTGATAAGATACCACATTCCCTCTGCTTGGCAGGGAGGGAATAAACAGAGAATATAAAGGAATGTGGGAGGGGGAGGATAGACATAGTATGAGTGTTTCTCTCTTTAACTCTTGAACATGATATATTTCAATCGAATAGAAGTTCTCCTCAATAAACTGATGGAAAATCAATAGATCCACAGGAGAGATCCAATCACACTAATGCTAATTCAATGTGACGCCACGTTTAAGGAGAGGTTTGAATTTGAGGGTACGGAAAGGAACAGATTGAGGATTCTATTTAGCATTCGAGATACCTTGGAATCTCTTTCTGCTTAAGAGTTGGATAACAAAAAAGGAAAGTAGTAGTCGAGAGAATTTTCAGAGAGATTATGTTTAATTTCATGTAGCACTGTTCTTGTTTAGGTTTAGAGGTGATTATAAAATATGTGAGGGTCGTACACTAACAGATAAGTCATCTAACGGAATGATGCCAATAGGGGTATTTAAAAGTACAAGGTATAAAATTCTTAGTTAAATCATTTCTAAGAGAGAAAATCTCAATAAAATTAGACCTGTATAATGAACAGCCTTAGATTTGGACGCAGATGTAGAAGGACATTAATGTAAAAAGAAGATATGTAGATTAATCATCCGCGGAGTTTGAAAAACCTACCCTGAGAACCAAACCAGACATGGGATGATGGGACGATCTTCTTACCCATAATGTGAATTATTGCCGGAGACTCCCATTCCCAACTCATGCATGTTAGCCTTCCCTACAAATATCACGCCGCAGCGTCGCAATCTAGAAATGCAAACAGCATCCCTCTTGACTGAACGGACCTTGTTGTACCATATTGTCCCGCCTGAAAGGTTCACATCTCAAAATTATACCGTAAAGTCGGACACTCAGACATCGAGAAATATGTCAATGGAATTCATTTTATAGAAGGGTGACAACAGACCATTTGTTGGATGTGGGCAGCAATCGACATCATCCTTGACAGCCAAGAAGATCCCATCCAAGACAGACAAGGGTTTTCCTGGTGTAAATAGAAGACGGGTTGACTATATTACATACAAGAAAGGCAAGCCACATGAGTTATTTTTGTAAAGGAGAGACGTACCCTCTTCATATCTCTGGGTCGAGGCTGCAGCTTGCTCTCTCAATTCTTTTGGATTGAACGATATCAACAAAGGCACTGGAGGCTTTCTGTGGTTGAAATCTTCCACCACGGAGATGACCCGCTCTGCAACCTAGATTTCAGGTGTAACTGGATCAGTCGAATGTTTCCGTTTAGTAGTTGACTAGAAATAAAGAACTCACAATTGTCGGACTGGTAAGGTTAGATCGATAAGCGTGCGCGTAGTCGCGTATAGTCCAGTACAAAAAAGGAAAGTCGGCGTCTTCGGACAAGTGCCGGCGCGGATCGTAAGGAGGAAGACACGACGTCGCAGCCTGGACACGATCGAGAGGATCTTCGTGTTCTTCGACGTTGAGAACAGCAGACTCTGGCGCTGGAATTTTACATCCAAAATGATAAGCAAAGAAGAATGACGAAAAGAGAGAATTGGACGAGGAGAAAGCACCCTGGGCAGGAAACTGGGGCCGGAACATGGGAGCCTCGGGAATCACCGTCTCCTCTAATATCTGCATTGCGATTCAATTGGTCACCACGGTAAGGAGTAAACAGACGCCAACGGCAAAACAGCAATGGAGCGCGAACGGAAGGCAAACCTCAGTGATGCCGTTCTGGCCCTTGAGGAGGTGCAGGATGGGAGGACCAAGAACGGGGTTCTCCAGCATCCAGACGAAGAGTCTGAAAGCGAATCCCGCAAGGCGGGGAGCTGCCAAAGCGGAATCGCAAAAGCTCTTCAGTAATTGACGAGAAGCACACGGGTCTGAAGTGAAGAGAGAAAAATACCTTTGATGATCTGAGGCTTGTATACCACGGCGGAGAGGTCGACCTCCTCCGACGGCGCCATCGCGCGCGGCTTCTGGGCTCCTCCCATGGGCGAAATCCAAAAGGGACTGGAGCAGTCGCGAGTCTTCGCTCCTGGTAGTAATAGGAGAATGTGCTGGCCTGATAATAAATTAACGCCAAGTCCCTCACTCCGAGAGAGCGATGCGGGCTCCCGGGAGAAAGAGACTAAGAAGACTCGTCTAGGAGCGAAGGAAGAACGGCACCAGCATTTACGATCCCGGGGCCACAAGGGATGGTCTTACGCAGTGACCACAGGGCCTGGTCTTATGCAAAGGCCACAAGGGCTGCCCGAGTGCCGTGGCCGCGCCGCCACTGTTGTATCTACCTCCTTACGTGGTCCCACGATGCACCGAATAGCAGTACGCTAAGAATAAATAATAACAGTTCTCTTTTTTCTACTCTGATTTACCCTGTTGAGGAGGTGGGGGGAGTGCTCCTGTGAATGTTTTCAACAATTGGTATCAGAGCCACTAATTCCTTCCGAGCTCTTGGTTGGAGACCACGTCGGTCATTCCGGCCGGTTGAGGAGGCGAGGGGGAACGGCAGCGGTGGAGGTGTGATGGCGAGCGGGACCCGTCACCACCATTGCGGGAGACATCGACGACACGAGTTCAGCATATCTTACCGTTATTTTATTTTCGTATTTCCTTTCTGAAATTTCGGGCCCTTTGTGTTTAGCGGGCCCAATTATCTTCTCTCTCTATCTTTTCTTTTATTTCCCCTCTTAGGGTTCATTGGGCCTTTTCTTTTGGGCCCAAATGACCCCTAAGTCCATGTGTGTGTGTTGGTCTTTTTAAAGCTTTCTTTTGGTTTGGGCCTCAAGTGGGCTTCCACTCCCTTAGGCCCATTACGGGTCCTATTTAAGGGAGTGAGAACCCCCCAAAAAAACCTAGAGAAGTTTTTGTAAGCGCCGTTTGAGAACTGAAGTCAGAAGTACCGTAGTTTTTTTTTCTATTCTAGTTAGAATAGTGGGAAGGGAGAGGAGAGGAAGACGGTGAGACGAGGAGAAGGAGAAACTTCCCCCTCAAGTCGCTCGCGTGCCCGAGGAGAAGAGGAAGAAGAGAAGGTGAAAGAAGGAGAGGAGAGGTCGTCGTCCACGATCCTCTCCCGCCGCCCGCGTGAAGAATAGGGTCGTGATACCCCACGGCGCCCGGCGGCCTCCCCTCCATTTTTCTCTCCTGCTATCTACCTCCCGCCGTCCTCTCTACCTTCCTCTTCCCTTCCCACTCCGCCTGTTACGAGTTGATGCCCGTCGATCTACGAGCGTCACCCCCGATTTCTGTTGCAACCTGCGACGTCCGTGACGCTAGGAGAAGCCGCAAGAAGGAGCCGTTGGAACCGCGCAAGTGAAGAGAAGGGGGTAGCCCTGAAGAAGGGGACCTCTGGCGCTACCCACACGCACTGATCCCCCACCGGTTCTCATCCCGTCTTGTCGAGTCGCGAGCCACGCTCGTCTTCAGACGTCGTCGGGCGAGTTTTGCCGAGGCGTCAGCATCGAATCCATACGGAACGCCCTCTCCCTCTCCTGAACGCAGTCCGCGATGGCAACCCCGTCTCGCTCCAGTTATTCATATCGTAGGACGAGACAACGACGTCGACTCTCGACGCCCTTCTTCACCGGCCAAGTGTCAGCGGCTCGACGGGAACGTCACGCACGCCTGCATCGCTCGTCGCCGCCTCGTCGGGAATACGCGACGCGTGAGGACTACCCCGCCACGACGAATCCTCGTTCGCGATCTCGACGTGGTGGTTTCTCCCCGCCTGCCACCACGTAGCCCTCTCCTACGCCGAGTTTGCTGCCTGCCCTCGCACGCGCCCGCCTAACGACCTACCCCACTTGAAGGTTTGTCGAGTGAAAGCGCCCGCACGCCCGTCACGCGAACGTCTCTTGCCGGGTTTCCCACACACCCACCCTTCCTGTGTACGTGCTGGACACCCGGACGGCCTGTGCCCTAGAGCTACTTGATAACATGCATTTATAACTTGAATTCTTATCTTAATTAACTCATATTCATGATTATTTTATGTGAATATGATGCATGTTATCATACTTTTTAGGAATTTTCTCCATTGGCATGTCATTTCACTAAAGTTGATATTTATGCATAAATTAGAGATAATTTCATGCTTAATAGATGATTAATCTTTTGTTTAAATTAATAGAAGTGAATCTCGTTATTGAATGAGTTTTTGACTTTAGTAAATGTTTGGGAAGGATGATTTAAGGATGAATTTATGATTTAGAATGTTTAATGAGAAATGATTTAAGTAAATTATAAGTCATCTTGATTTCTTCTTTCTAAAATATATTTTTAAATGATATAATATTAAAAAAAGGAAGAAATTTGTGATCCAATGGAGAAAATTTGAGCTTAAAAGGAGTTGTATTTTTGAGAAATATGAATTTCTGAAGTTTTTATGCATTTTTTTCGATTTTTTTATTTGATTTATAAATTGAATTTCTAATTAAAAATATCGCAAAAAGGGGTTTTACCTGCAGGGTGACGTGGCGGCGGCTGACATGGCGCACGGACCAGGGTGACATAGCGCGTGGGACCAACCCGGGTTGCGACGCGGCACTGAGGCCACGTGGCAGCGCCCGGGTGGCCCGCACAGGAGGCGCATAGGGCGCGGCCAAGTGGCAGGGAGGCCACGCGGCCACGTGGGCGCCCGTGTGGGGCGCCACGTGTGGGTTCGGTAAGAGAGGGGATAGAGACAGTTATTAGGGGAATTCACTCCCCTATTTATACACATTATTTTCCTTTCTTTTCTCTGTGTGGGACTATCTTCCCACACGGTCTTACTGTGGCAGGACGCGTGGCAACTTACCGGACGTCGGATGCGATCAGGACGGCTACAATCGCGTGGACCCGAGTCCACGCGATCGTCAAATCCATCACGTGCGCAAAAGGGGGACTTAAGTGATGACAATCGGACGACGTACCTTGCGCCACGTGGCATCCTAAGAAGCTCCCGATCGGCATCAATCGAAGGCGTTGAGTTGATCACGATCGGACGGCTAATCTTCATCGAGAGACGATCACGATCGGACGGCTGGCGGAGGACTCGCATCGTGATCGCGGCGCACGGGATCGGTGAATCCTGATCGTTCATCTAACTGGAGCCCATCGGACGGTTTAGAGGCTTCGTGGAAGAACTCCACGATCGCGGTCCGATCGAACCGCGATCGCGGCGCGATCGAGCCGCGATCGGGGAGTTTACGTGACGCAATCGCCTCCAGTCGATCGGAGAACAATCGACGACTGACCAGGACCTCGATTGTGGCCCGATCGTGGCCCGATCGTGGGTCTTCTTGAGGCAAAAATCGTGGCCATTTCAAAGCGAAATCGAAGCGAAATTGTGGCTGATTCCAAGCCAATCCGGAAGCTACGTCCTCGCCAAGTGAAACCGCCTCCACGACGCATGAATTCCGCCCCCACGGCCGCATCCAATGACCCACGATCTTCGAGCCAATTTCCTCTTTAAAACCGATGTATTTCCCTTCTTTGTTCTTCAACTCTTGATCGACTCATGAAGAAATTAAGCAAGTTTCGAGGAAGATCTCTAGTTCATCATGATCCCCCCGCGTTTAGACTCGATTGCGAAGCAATTGGAGCGGGATTGATCACGAATTTCTCCTTCATTTCATCAAATTTTCCCCTTGAATTCCGAATGTCCACGAGGAAGAATCCGAGCAAATTCGCTTCAATCCACGAGAATTGGAGCCCCATCCTTGCGGCAATCGGGTTAGTAGTTATATTCGATCGATTATCAGGAGGTAATTTGAGTTTTTATTAGATTTAGAAGTTTAATTTTGCAAATTAGTTCACAGTGTTCTTCATTTTCCCCAATTTTAGGCCTGAAAAGTTGCTGATTTTGAAAATAGGATATCTCTTTGATTATAATTCCAAATCACTTTATTTTGGTTTTATTGGATTCCTCTTTTCATCAGATTTCCGTGGATAGCAAATTCATCAAATTATAACTTCATTTGACCCTCCAATTTGACGTTTGACTAAGGAATGTTCATCTTTAATCAGAAGTCAAACATTGACTTTCGGGGTCAATTACTTTTGATTTACAAATCAGAATTTGATAATTTTGGTCTTGTTGGATTCCTCTGGTTTTTAGCTTTCCATTTACATAGAAATTGCAAGATTTGGATTTCATTTGGGCATTCAATTTGAAGATTTCCTTTGAGGTGTTAATTTCGGGGATTTTCTGATCATTGATTTTCAATAATTCATAATAAATCCATTTCTTATCCAAAAATTACGAAATATATATCAATAAATTGCATTTTCTCTCTAGTTTCCAAATTTTTAATTTTAGTAATCTTCTGACTCTGTTTGGTTCTCTGATTTTGCAGAACGCCTATTATTGGTCAAAGTCAATGCTTTGACTTTGACTTTTGACTTTTCTCTGTCAAATCCGAGATTTCAATTCTTAAAACTTCTTATTTACCTTATTTATATCATTTCCATATCTTACGTATTATTTTCTCTTATTTAAAACTCCTTTTAAACATAAGTTTGACCAAGTCAAATGTGCGATTAAAGTCAACCCTGCTCTCAGTGGATCGACTTGATACTTACCCAATACTTGATTATTATATCTTGTCCTTGTGAGTTCGGTTTTATAAATTTTGTTTGACCATCATCTTTGTGTTTTAACGACGCACGAAAACGACACGTCACTACTCCACATCTGCCCCTCGCCGCCTCCCATAAACCGCGCGTTCGCGGATTGACCGGGTCGCTGCGGACATCTGCCTCGCTCTTGCTCGCAGCCCTTCAAAGGCCCACGACGACGCGAGGACTATTCCGCCCCTCAGAACCCCTTGCTTGCGATTTCGTTAACGCCTGCTGACCCGGCCGGTGCTCGCCTGTCGGTCGCCCCGCCCAGCACGTCCTCGGCATCTCAGTGCGATGTGGAGTCACCGACCTTGCCCCTCGCCTGCCACCCTGGGTCACAGTTTCTTCCGGTTAACCGCGCCCCTCCCCTCCCGCGGTGAATTCGCAACCTGTCTGCCAGCACGTCGCGCTTTCGCATGACACTCCCTGAGCCCATCCCGCAAAGCGCGGGCGATGTGTGACTCGCGTCTCGCTGTTGTGCACACCTACCGCCGCATGTGCGCCTTTCGCCATTACCCACGCGCCGGCCGTATTCTTGTGTACGTGTGGGATTCTCGAGACGGCCTGCGTCCGCCGTTCGAGCGCCCACACCGCTGTTACTGCCGGATCTTCACCCGCCACGATCCCCCGGACGTACTGTCCCGAAGGTTAGCTCCAATCCCCTATTCTAAGTTCAATTACTTGTCGAATTATCTTCTCTGCCGTCTCCACCGCCCTCGGACAACTAGATCAGGGTAGAACATATTATAGGGTCACATCGCTGACGCGATTGTCAGGTCTGGCCACGAGCGAGAGCTGCAGCCTTCAGGCTACTCCACGACGAGCGACCCCACGCCTCTGGACGTGGATCGAGAGGGTCTTACGCAACACAAAAATCGAGAGTTTCCCGGGTCACCCGGTATTGGCTTCGTTGATTGGCACGCCTGCCTGTACTTAGGTTAGGTGGTCAACTTAGAGTCTTAGGTTTCACACACCCTTATTGGAAGGGCCGACGGCCCTTCCACTGGTCGTCGCCTTTCATTGATCGGGTACGAGGGTTCTCACACCCCGTCTAGCATCAAGGTGCAAGCATGTATCAGTACCCACACCTGACGGCTTCAAGTTATACCAGTTGGGCAATCCGTGCCTAAGCCATTATGGAGGATCAAGGCGTCTGGGCAGCAGTCCAACCGCTGCTGGGGCGACTGTCGACTTGAAACTCAATAGGAAGGCCAAGGCTCATCTACTCCAGGCACTTCCGGAAGATCTTCTTATGCAGGTTGTGAGGAAGGTCTTGTCGAAGGAAATCTAGGAGTCCTTAAGAACGAAGTTCGTCGGGGCTGATCGCGTCAAGAACTCACGTCTCCAAGCACTGAAGAGCGACTTCGACGCCATGCGAATGGTCAATGGAGAGTCCCTCGACCAGTACGCTGGGAGGTTGACAAGCATGTTCGTGAAGTACTCCAATGTAGGGGGATCCTTGGAAGACATGGCAATGGTGAAGAAATTGTTGGATACCGTCCCAGATCGCTTCCTCCCCGTCATCGCTGGTATCGAGCAGTTCTGCAACATCGAGACAATGCCATTTGAGGAGGCGCTATCCCGGCTGAAGGCGTATGAGGAACGGACGCGCTCCCGCGCGCCCAACAGTGGTATCTGTGTCAACGACCAGCTTCTCCTCACTCAGGCTGATTGGGAGGCGAGGAAGAAGAAGGGCTTCGGCGGTGGTAGTTGTGACAACAGCCACATACGCTGCTTCAATTGCAATGAAATAGGGCACTACTCCATGCAGTGCAAAGCTCCCAAGGAGGAGGCACACCTAGCGCGGGTCGACGACATCGAGCCGGCGCTGCTGCTCGTAGTCTTTGAGGAGATACCGCGACAGGAGATTGGACTACGGCAGCTAGGAAATTTGTTTTCACGGCAGGCTCGACAGAGTCAACAAGAGCTTGTTCTGCTTAGGGAAGATAAGGTGCTGCAGGAACTGCACCAGGCCGAGCACGGCACATCGTCGGCTGCCATCTAGTACCTTGACAATGGTGCCAGCAATCACATGACAGGTGACAAAGAAAAATTTTGGGAACTTGATGAGGTTGTCACTGGAAAGGAGGTGTATTAATTCCCAGCCTTTGTAGGAACATGGTCAGTCTGGGCCAACTCACTGAGACAAGCTTCAAGGTGATTATGGATGATAACGAGCTCGAGGTGTTCGAGAAAAGTTCACTGCAGCTGATCATGAAGGTAAAGCGCTCAAAATCGGCTCTAAAGAATCGAGCTCAAGCTGGCGCACCCCATATGGCTCTAAAGAATCTTGATCAGGCACCCGCAATGACTCTCATGGTTGCTTGGTAGCCAAACAGGCTAGACACCCATTCTCGACGATGAAGAGCTTTCGAACGGAGGAGCCGGCTGAATTACTTCACGCTGATCTGTGCGGTCCAATTACTCCGACAACAATCGGTGGAAATCAATACTTTATGTTGATTGTTGATGATTACTCCCATTGGATGTGGGCGTATGTGCTCGGGACTAAAGATTAGGTGCTACCAACATTCACTAAGTTCAAGGCGTTGGTGGAGAACATGTGCGGCTGCCAGATCAAGATACTTCGCACCGATCATGGAGGAGAATTTCTCTCAGCTGATTTCACTTGGTTGTGTGATGACGCTGGGATTGAGAAGCACTACACCGCCCCATATACTCCACAACAAAATGGTGTGGTGGAGTGGAGGAAACGATCTGTGATGCACATGGCTTGATCCCTGCTCGAGAGCATCAATGTGCTTGGAAGATTTTGGGGGGAGGCGGTGAGATGCCGTATATCTCTTAAATCGATTGTCGACCAAGGTGATGGGCAGCCACACCCTGTTTGAAGCTTGGAACGGGAAGAAACCGCACTTGGGACACTTGCGCGTGTTTGGGTGCACCGCACACGTGAAGGTGACTACTCCGCACCGGAAGAAGCTTGATGATCGATGGTGTACCTCGGTGTCATGGATGGCAATAAAGCACACCGATTGTATGATCCCCCGTGGAGCAAAGTCCATGTAAGTCGTGATGTCAAGTTTGAAGAAAATGCGGAGTGGAGCTAGAACGCAGGAGCAAGAAGTGGTAAACTGACGTGTCATTTTCGTGCGTCGTTAAAACACAAAGACGATGGTCAAACAAAATTTATAAAACCGAACTCAAAAAGACAAGATATAATAATCAACTATTGGGTAAGTATCGGGTCGATCCACAGAGAGCAGGGTTGACTTTAATCGTAGAGTTGACTTGGTCAAACTTAGGTTTAAAAGGAGTTTTAAATAAGAGAAAATAAGATTTAATGAGTAGAAATGATATAAAATAGATCTAATAAGAAGTTTTAAGAATTGAAATCTCGGATTTGACAGAGAAAAGTCAAAAGTCAAAGTCAAAGCATTGACTTTGACCAACAATAGGTGTACTGAAAAATCAGAAAATAAAACAGAGTCAGAAGATTACGAAAATTATATATTCAGAAACAAGAGAGAAAAGGAAATTTATTGGTATATAATTCTTGATTTTTGGATAAGAAATGGATTTATTATGAATTATTGAAAATCAACTATCAGAAAATCCCCGAAATTAACACCTCAGAGGAAATCTTCAAATTGAATGGCCAAATAAAATCCAAATCTTGCAATTTATATGTCAATGGAAAGCAAAGAACCAGAGGAATCTAAAGAGACCAAAGTGATCAAATTCTGATTTGTACAGTGAAAGTAGTTGACCCCGAAAGTCAACGTTTGACTTTTGATGAAGGATGAATAGTCCTCGATCAAACATCAAATTGAAGGGTCAAATAAACTCGGAATTCGATGAATTTGCTATCCACGGAAAGCTGATGAAAAGAGGAATCCAATGAAACCAAAATCAAGCGATTTGGAATAATAATAAAAGAGATATATTATTTTCAAAATCAGTGACTTTTCGGACTAAAAATTAGGAAAAATGAAGAACACTATGAACTACTTTACGAAATTAAAGATCTAAACTTAATAAAGATACAAATTACCTCTTGATAATCGATCAAAACCTCACTACTAACCCGATTGCCGCAAGAATGGGGCCTCAATTCTCGTGGATTGAAGCAAATTTGCTCGGATTCTTCCTCGTGGACATTCGGAATTCAAGGGGAAAATTCGATGAAATCAAGAGATAAAATCGTGATTATCATGCTTCAATGGATGTGTCTCTACACACTTGGAAGCAGAGGATCACGAGAACTTAAGACCTTCCTCGAAACTCGCTTAATTTCTTCACGAGTCGATCAAAAGTTCAAGAACAAGAGAAGATATTTTTTGTATTTGGTTTGATTAATAGATTGATAAAAGAGGAAAGAAATGTCCTAAGATTAACACATAAACCCTAAGTGTCGGTCAATCCGTCTAATCGTGACGCAGTCATCATTATTCTACCGGAGCTTGAATTACTGCCCAAGCTTGGCGTTTATCACGGTAGAATAATGAGCTGAATAAGCAACTAGAACTCGCATAGTATCAACCTTGCCCCCTATCCGCAGTCCTCACGGGGCTAAGACCCTAGCCCTAGCCTTGAGCGGGGATCTCAGTGACAAGGCCCTCTAACTTTCTCGAGATCGATTCAACCGATGGTGATTAATTCTAGATACGATAAGAAGATAAAACCTGATCCACTGGTGCTCCCTTGGCCTTTCGACACGAAACACTCTTGCCATTGAACAAGCGATCACAAAAGAAGATACGAAGAAGCAAGTCGGGTATCTAGATGCACTCGGTTCGTCACGCCGCACAATCCTAGATACCAAGCGAACACACAAGAACATAAGAAGAACAAACGATAATTAAACATACCTAGATAGTTGATCCCTAGAAGCCTTGATCCCAATGGCCAACCTCCAAAAGGAGGCCAACTAGAAGATGAATTTTACATTGGAGATGAGGCCTATTTATAGATAAGTTTGTGCAAAATTGGTGGATCGTGGCCCACGACGCGGATTTCACTCCGTGTGATTTCAGCCGTCGGATCGCACGAAATTGGTGGCTCGTGACGCGGATTTCACTTTGTGTAATTTCAGCCGTCGGATCGCGCGAAATTGGTGGCTCGTGACGCGGATTTCACTCTGTGTAATTTCAGCCGTCAGATCGCGCGTAATCAGTGGGATCGTGGCCCATGACGCGGATTCCACTCCGTATGATTTCAGCCGTCCAATTGCGCGATTTAATCCCGACCGTTCGATTGCGCGATTTAATCCCGACCGTCCGATTGCACGATTTAATCCCGAAAAATCAAAATAAAATCCAGAAAATACTATAAAATAAAGAAATTCATAAATTCATTTGTATAACTCCTTTTTAACTCAAATTTTCTCCATTGAATCACAAATTTCTTCCTTTTTAACATCATGTCATTTAAAATATATTTTCAAAGAAGAAATCAAGATGAATTAGAATTTACTTAAATTATTTCTCACTAAACATTCTAAATCATAAATTCATCTTGAAATTATCCTTCCAAACATTTACTAAAGTCAAAAATCATTCAATACAAGAGATTAAATTTTATTAATTTAAACTTAACAAAAGATTAATCATCTACTAAGAATGAAATTATCCCTAATTTATGCATAAATATCAACTTTAGTGAAGTGACATGCCAATGGAGAAAATTCCTAAAAAGTATGATAACATGCATCATATTCACATAAAATAAGCATGAATATGAGTTAATTAGGATAAGAATTCAAGTTATAAATGCATGTTATCACAAACCATTGGAGTTTATTGTTATGGAGCCCGCACCCTTGCATGAGGCACCAGGCGTGGCTCCCGTGGCAGGCTTTCACATTGCCACAACATGTATTTCAGCAAGCCAAGCAGGTGAAGCTGATCGGGTGCTGGCAAGTCTGGTAACCAGATCATATGTGGTGGCACGCTCGATAACACCCTCCACGACTACACCGACCACCTCATTATCAACATTGGCAAGAAGAACGCCGGAGTTTGACTCACTCGTGGCCGTTGTGGCTGGAACTTCATCGCCTTTGGCAGGCGGCGACAAATCTCACTATGGGCCTATTCGTTATAGACACATTGATGACATTCAGAGGAATGCATGGATAGTGGATTTGGAGGAAGAATTTGCCAAGGAGGAGGCCTTACTAGTCAAGATGGAGGAGCTATCTTGCTATCATGAGGCATCAGGCTAGCCAGATTGGGAGGATGCCATGGGCAACGAAATTGAATCGATCGAGAAGAACTCAACTTGGTCACAGGTGAAGCTCTCGGCTAGACACAAAGCCATTGGCCTGAAATGGGTGTTCAAGCTCAAGAAGAACTCGGATGGTGAGGTGATTAAACATAAAGCGTGGCTGGTTGCAAAAGGATACATCCAATTGCAAGGCATCAACTTTGACGAAGTTTTTGTGTCGGTTTCTCGTCTTGATACAGTCCGTGTCAGGCTTGATATGGCAGCAAAGTGAGGATGGCAAGTGCACCACCTGGATGTCAAATCGTCATTCTTAAATAGCAAAATTCAAGAAGAAGTGTTGCTCAGCTGAAAGGGTATGGCGTGAAGGGCAAGGAGCATTTGGTGTACAAGCTGCACAGGGCACTATATGGGCTCTAACAAGCACTGCAAGCCTAGAACATGCACCTTGATAGAAGCTTGAAGGAGCTCGGCTTCAAGAGCAGGCCGTGTATACCCGGGGCAAGAATCTTGCCGAAGTCGTCATTGGGGTGTACGTCGATGATTTGATTGTGATCGGTGAAGATCCAACAACTATCGCAGAGTTTAAGTAGAAGATGATGTTCGAATTCGAGATGAGTGATATCGGATTACTCCATTACTACCTCGGCATTGAGGTGACGCAAAGTGATGGCGGTGACAAATCGAATCGATGTGGTCATCAATTGCACACCGATTCGTGTCAAAATAAAGTCCAAACTTATCAATTTAATGAAAATAACTCAAATTGAGGGGTATAATGGTAAATATGGGTCGAATCCACAAGGAATTAGGAAATTTCTGATGATCTCTTTGAATTTGATCAAATCGGACGATGAATTGGTGATAGAAATTGAGAAAAATTTTATTTTATGAAAGAGAACTTGAAGACGATTCCACAGAATAAAAAATCATAGAATTTGACTTTGATTTCGCGAATAAATTGAAGATCGAAGAGAGGGGTATTTTATGAAAATCGAAAGAACGAAATTAACGAAAATAAACTTAAAATTACTCAAATTAACGATTTTAAAATGAAATTAAACGGTAAGAGATGATAGATTAGGATAAAACACAATCCTTAACCCAAAATTGCAATAGAATTGATCGAATTAATCGCCGGAATCAAGGCTCTTCATAAAAAATCCGAAAGTCGCGATCCTGGAGTTCAAGCGTCGTTTTCTTCGTCGCTGTTAGTCCAAATCTTGATCTTAAGCACTCCATGGACATGGAAATGAGTCTATAAGAGATTAGGATCAAGAGATTCAAGAGATTTGGTGTCTAAACAGTTTAATTTGATTGAATTGCTCTCGAATTTCTTTACAAATACGAAGAACATTTCAATTTATAGGAGATTTGGGCGTAACCGTCCGATAAAACACATCAACGGCTCTGATGAAACGCATGATCCTGAATCGTTACCATTAAGTCATGGTCGTTGGATCACGATCGGAGGCTCGAGATGAAGCCACGTCATCGCGCGTTATAAAATGCATCGAAACGCCTGTTGTTGGATCGCGATCAGATGCATCATATGCGTTTTCAATCGATTTAATCTCGACCGTTATAACTCATTGCGATCAACGGTCGAGATTATATCGCATCCGGTGAACCTAATCTTGCCACTTACCCCTCTTCACTTAAGTGAAGATCGATGGCTGAGATTGCACGCGCGATCGGACGTTCCACACGCTGCCACATCGCCTCCTCATCGCGATCGCTCTGATCGCGCCACGTCACCTGCGCACTTTAAATAACCTGAAAAATTGATTTTTAATTCCGGAAAATCTATAGAAATTTATTAAAATTCAGAAAAATTCCTAAAAAAATCCTTAAAAATTAGAAAATTCATAACTTTCAAAATATAACTCCAAATTAATCCAAATTTCTTTCATTTGATGAGAAATTTAATTATTTATCATTTTAAAAAGTCAAATTTAATAAATAAGAAGAGGTTTAATTTTTATTTTAAAAATAGATTCATTTCTTTGAGATTTTAACTTTAAAAAATTAAATAAATGTTTATAAAAATAATTTCTCTCATTATTTAAATTTAAAAACTAATAATCTCAAGTAAAGATGGGTTATAAATAATTTAACTTTAATTCATAATAATTAACCCTAAATTAAAGTATTTTGAGATTATAATGACTTTCATAGAATGATAAATAAATACTCATAAATATGATAACATGCATAGGAATGAAATATTTTATGTCTTAATATGTATTAATGATCATGTATTATCATGTCTAATTAACATGTTATCAGCGTGATTTCAATCAAGCAAACTGTATATGCCAAGAAGGTGTTGGAACAATTCTGGATAATTGAGTGCAATTCGACCAAATACCCCATGGAGCCCATAATTAAGCTACAAAAGAATGGTGAGGGACACCTGGAGGATGCAAAGGAGTACTGCCGTGTCATTGGGTGTCTCAGGTACATGCTGCACACCCAACCAGATCTCTCATTCGCAATTGGCGTAATGATAAGGTTCATGGAGAGGGCAACAATGATGCATCACAAGACAGTGAAGCAGATTCTAAGATAGTTGAAGGGGACAATGCACTATGAACTTATGAATTGCAATGGAGGAGGTGCGGAGGTGATCACTGACTACACTAAGGCGCGATTTTGCTAGTGACATGGACAATCACAAGAGTACATGCAGCATGACATTCTATGCCAATGAGTGCCTCGTTGCATGGAATTCGCAAAAGCAAAAGATAGTGTCGCTCTCGTCGTGTGAAGCTAAGTTCATGGCGGCATGTCAGACACTTTGGCTCAGAAGGTTACTAGTTGAGCTGGTTGGCGAGGAGGCGAAGGCAGTGAAGGTGTTCGTTGACAACTAATCGGCGATTGCTTCGATGAAGAACCCGGTGTTTCATGGGCGCAAAAAGCATATTGATACTCGATTTTATTTCATATGTGAATGTGTCGTGGGAGGCCAGATCATCGTGGAGTTCATCCGAATAGAAGAGCGGAGCGGTGATCCCTTGACAAATGCGACATCTACTTGGTGTTTGTGACCTGGGACACTCCAGGATTAAGGGGGAGAATGTTGTATCTATCTCTTTACGTGCTCCTGGCATCATCGTGGGTTGTTGGTTTTAGTTTTCCACTTAAGAGTCATCTTTTTTCTATAAATAGCAGAACGCTAAGAATAGATAATAATAGTTAAATTTTTTCTAGTATCTGCAGTTTTGCCGCAAACTCTAAATTGCCAAGTGATTGTGAGGGAGAGTGATCTTATGAATTTTATCAACAGCCACGGACCACCTCCACCTCCTCCTCCTCAGATCGGAACAGCTTGTTAGGGCCTATTAATGGTACTCACAGACCTGCCGTAGTGTAGCTGAGTATAAACACTGAAATATATGGTTATCAAATTAGATGGTTGTTGTTGGTTCCATGAATGACGGCGGAATACCTTTACAGGATGGTATTCGATGTAATCATACATGGAGATGTAGGAGATCGTACATTTCGCTGTTCTTTTCAGAAAAGAATCATGAAAAGAATTCGCAGTGGATGTGATCGTCATACTCTCAAATAAGGAGGAAGAGAATGAAGAGAGAGAGAGAGAGAATAAGGACGACCAGGTGGCAGCCAGGTGGGGGAGGAAAGAATAAAAAATGCCACCTCAGCGGGAATGCTGAGGTGGTGCAAGTATCTGAGCCTTGAAAAAGGTCGTGCCAGTATTTGAGCCTGGAAAAAGGTCGTGATAGTATTTGATATTTACCCTAAAGGTCGTGCCACTATACGATGTTAACCCTTTTTTCTAGTATCTGCAGTTTTGCCGCAAACTCTAAATTGCCAAGTGATTGTGAGGGAGAGTGATCTTATGAATTTTCTCAACAGCCACGGACCACCTCCACCTCCTCCTCCTCAGATCGGAACAGCTTGTTAGGGCCTATTAATGGTACTCACAGACCTGCTGCTGCTAGCTCTAACACTCTTCCGGAGGAGGAGCAAAGCTCAATATCAATTTTTGGGAGCAAAGCTCACACTGCATTTCCCACGTCTGGCCCACGTCGCCTCGCGCGCACCGACGACGCGCAGACCGGAGTTCATAGGTGGTGGTACCCGCAAATATCTCTCGGCGCTGAAGCCCGCCACCTTCCGGGGCTTTCTGGAAAAACCCTAACCAGAAACTACCTACCCGCGAAGCCAGATCGGCGGCGCCGTCGCTTCTTCCTGCCCCCCTTCCGTCATGGCCCCGCAGGAGGCCGAGGTCCACCACGGCGGCCGAAGTGGAAGCGGCAACTCTCACGGGTCCCGCGACTCCTCCCCCCCGCCGTTTACGACCGGCGACGGCGAGAACTCCTCGCCACCGACCGCCGTGTGGGAGGAGGCTGCGCCGCCTCCCCCGCCGAATCGCTGCGGGCTCCCCGCACACCCTCCCGCGGGGACTCGCGTGAAATTCATGTGCAGCTACGGGGGTAAGATCCATCCCCGCGCGCACGACCACCGCCTCGCCTACCTCGGCGGGGAGACCAAGATCGTCGGCGTCGACCGATCCGTGCGCTTCCCTCAGCTCTCCGCCCGCCTCGCCGCGCTGCCTCCGCCCGGTCTCTTCGCTGCCGTCGACTTCTGCATCAAGTACCAGCTCCCGGGAGAGGATCTCGACGCGCTCATCTCCGTCACCAACGAGGAGGACGTGGAAAACATGATGTTCGAGTACGACCGTCTCGTCCAGCGCTCTTCTCCTTCCAAGCCGGCGCGCCTCCGTCTCTTCCTCTTCAATTCCGCGGGTAGCTTTCCCTCCCACGTAAAGACGCCGGATCGCCGCCTCCTTGCCGACTTCCTCGACTCAATGCCGACGCCGGCGGCTCTCCCGGTGGGGTCCATCTCCGAGCGCCCCGCAGTCCCTATTAGCAGGGCCGATGTTCTCTCCGAGATCGATCCTCCGTTGGGCAAGATTGCCGTTCTCGATCCTTATCACAGTGCAGCGGTAAGGGAATCGAACCCAGGCTGCAAGAGCCAGGGTGAGCTGCTCTTGCTGAAGAAGCGGAATGACAGTAATAATAGTAATAATCAGACGCAGGCGGAGAAACCCAACGCTGCAGCCCCGCCGGAGGTTCTGCAACTGCGAGCACCCCAGGCCGCCGAGGAAGGGACGATTTCCGCCGCCGCCGTCGAGTCCCAGGCGACGCTAAATGGTGAGACGGCGCCGGCGACTACACATCAGACGATGCTCCCCCTGGCGTACCTGCAAGATAACGGTCTGGGGGAGAGGACCGCCGTCTGTCCTTCGTCAATGACGGCGATGTACGTGATCTCTTCCCCGTCGCCTCACGGGTTCTTCTCCGGCGCGCCCTTGTCGAGGATTCCTTCTAGCCAAGGTTTCTACACGGCAGTGGTTCAGCCCGCGCATAGCGCGGCTCCGGCTGTCTCGCCGCTCCCGCCGCCGTATCCGGTACCGCTGAACCAAGGGACAGGCAGACGCGAACGGGAATGCAAACGGCGCCGGGGCGTCCCATCTGCTGGCGGCGTACAACAGCGCGGGCAGACCGCTGTATTACGTGACGCATGGAGCCCTGCCGCCCTGTCAGTGCCGCGATCTCGGCGTTCCAGACGACCAGCGGAGACGAACAGGGGAGATTTGTGGCCGCGCAGTCTGCAGCGGCGGTAGCGTCGGCGTCTTCTTCGTCGGCGGCCCTGCTGCTGAATACCGAGTTGAAGAACGGCCCCAATGCGTCGTAGGCCTTCTTTCTGATTGCGATACGGCGTCTGTGGAATCGGGGAGGACTGAGACGAGGAAGACGCCGTTTCCTATTTTTTCCCCAATTCTTTCCGTCGGTCGTGATATTCTTTTGTTTATTTTCTTCTTTCGTTTCCCATGGTGTTCTTCATTTCTGCTGGTCCGATACATAGCTCTGTAGCCGCCTCTTTCATGTACATCCGCCTTCCTATCACCCTCCAGGCTTGTTGGTATCTGTCCTTCCTCTTCCGTCTTTCCCCTATATCGACTTCCATCCACCGTTTTCGAGCGTACTGCCCGGTCGATTGGTGCTCCACGGGATGGTCCCTGTTCTCGCCGGCGCCGGAAAGCAGAGATCTGGTCGGGCCCATTCCGCTCCGGTCCAATGATTTTCGACGAAAAAGAGGATTCCGAAAGGGAAAACGTGCTTCGCTGTACCGTCGAGGAAAGGGCCCACGGATCTGTTGGTGCATGAGCGGCGTCATTCCCCCCCTTTACCGTCCGCACTCGTGACTCGCGATGAAGCGGGTCAGGTACGGCAGGGTTTGACTCCTTCTCTTGTGGGGGAGATTGGAGCCACGACGGTCGCATCTTTGCGTGTCCGGCGAGACTGTGGATAGCCCAAGGATACCCGGAGTCCACGGCGAATGGAAAGACCAGACATAACATAGCTTACGTGCCACAGATCGACGGAGCGCGAAGCAAACAGTATCGAGCGTAGACCCCGCCGAGTTGCAGAATCACGTGGAAGAGAGCGAGCGTAGCGGCGGAGCCTCGACGGAGGGGAAAGCGAGCGTAGAGCCTCTGGTAGGTTCCACCACACCTCTTCTTCATCTTTGATCGACTCTTCTTCGTCGGCACAGTTTGAACTCTCCGACGATTTATTCCGTCGTGGGGGAGATGCGTGACCCCCTCCCCCGGCAGGCGACTTTCCCGCCGATATACACAATTAATTAATTAATTAATGAATCAATGGAAGACCAGTATCCGGGCCCCACGAAATGAGCTCCCGCTTCGGCAGGGCGAAAGACCCCTTCTGCCTTTGTTTGCCACTCCCTTCCCGATTGCCGCCACGTTTCCATTGAGTTCATCGCTACCGTCCGTGACAGATGGGACGGGCAGATCCTAGGTCAGCGATTTAAGCCTCTTGCCCGTCCGATTCAGGGTTCGAAGCACATCTACGGTCCACCGCCTGCCCGCGCGGGTTCTCGGGCACATCTGAGAGTCTTTAAGTACAGGCTCTGCCCTCTGCTACCTCTCCACGCGAGTTCCCCCTCTCTCCTCCCCACTTACCTTCTTTGCCCCCGCGGGCGTCCTTATTACCCGCTCTGCCCCCCCCATCAGCGGTAACCTCTCTTCCTGCCCCCTTTCCTCTTCCTCGGCCGCCCGCCCTGAACCTCCGGCCTCCGCCGTCTACGACCGGCGGCTCCTCTTTCTCCACCGCTTTACCCATCTTCACATTCTCCCGGATTTGATCTGATCTGGCATCGGCCCATTCAATTTCCTTGAAATCTCGAATGTCCTCGGAGTACCGACCGCCGGAATCCGCCTGATCCGAGCCGTCTCCCCCCGTCCGTGCATGGCGTCCGCGCTGTTGGCAAGAAGCCGCAATGAGCCGTTCTGGGGGGAGCCGCAGGTTTACATGAGGAAGAACCCGAGCCCTAACCCTAACCCTAGGCTCGCCTCCGACAGTCTCCGCGGCAAAGACCGAATCCGGGGGACGCCGGCTTCTTCTCCCTTTCCAGATCGTGTCGACCGGGAGGCCCAGGAACCCACAACCGCCGCATCAGATGACTCCTCTTCCTTAAATCACCACCGCAAGGCCTCTCGCAAGCACCAGCCTTATTCCGGTAAGTCGGCGGGGATTGGATCCGGCTTCGACAGCACGTATGTGACTCTGGACGTCGGGTCTTGCACGGGGAAGGAGCTCCGGGATCTGAAGCGCCGGCTGATCTCGGAATTGGAGCAGGTGCGTTCCCTCATCAAGTCCGCGGAACTTCAGCCTTCCAGATCTACCTGTCTCAGCACGTCCGGCTACGGCGGGGGCAATGGCGGCGGGCGCGAGGTCACGTCTGCAGCTGCAGGGGAATCGAATTCTTCCCCTCAGAGGTACAAGCGGTCTTTACCTCTGGTTTCCCCACGCGAAGCCAAAAGGCAGTTCACCGGCGGGGATTCTGACAAGATTTCGGCCTCCATGGCGAAGAAGTGCGTCCAGATTTTGACGAAATTGATGAAACACCGGTTCGGCTGGGTGTTCAACGCGCCGGTAGACGTGACGGGTTTGGGTCTCCATGACTACTACCAGATCGTCAAGTGCCCGATGGACCTCGGCACGGTGAAGTCGAAGCTGGACAAGAGTTTCTACGCTTCGCCCCTGGAGTTCGCCGCCGATGTGAGGCTGACTTTCAGCAATGCGCTCTTGTACAATCCAGTGGGTCACGACGTGCACAAGATGGCGGAACAGCTGCTCAAATTGTTTGAGAAACTATTCGCCGACGCTTGCAAGGCCCCGTACGAGAAACAGGGCCAGTCTTATCATGGTGGTAAAGGCGAGGAAGAAGTGGAGAGAAAGCAGAGCCATTCTCGGTCTGGAGCACCTGGGCATTTGACCCAGTCCAGGGAGGATGCTTCTGCTGGCAGACAGAGTCTCCCTCCGGCGAACAGCACGACTCCTCGTGCGCCGTCTCCACCGCCAGAATTACCCGCTCAACCACAGCCTCCTGCCCTGGCTCTAGGAAAGCAGCCGAAGCCCAAGGCCAAGGATCCGAACAAGAGGGAAATGAGCTTCGAAGAGAAGAAGAAGCTGAGTCTGGGACTGCAGAGTCTGCCTCAGGAGAAGATGGCCCAGGTGCTCCAGATCGTGCAGAGAAGGAACCCCGATCCTGCCCTACACGGCGACGAGATCGAGCTCGACTTTGAGGTTCTCGACACGGAGACCCTATGGGAGCTCGACCGTTTCGTGGGCAATTGCAAGAAGATGATGAGCAAAATCAAGAGGCAGGAGGCCATGTCCACCGCGGCTCCTGCCACGTCTGGTGGTGTCAATTGGGAGACTGCCGCCAGCAGTGTTGCTGACAAGGTAATGCGTCCTGTCCTATCATACATCCTCCCTCAATCTCCCGTCTTCTACCTTTCCTTGGGCTCAGCGTGCTCATTTTCCGACAATACGTAATCCTCGCAGAATACTCCGGCGACGGCGGAGACTTCGGAACCCGGCAAGAAAATGGGCAAGAAGGTCGGCGAAGTTGGCGAGGAAGACGTGGACATCGGCGAGGAAATGCCTTCATCCCACTTCCCTCCGGTGGAGATTGACAAGGACAACAACGGCAACCGCAGTGAATCGAGCAGCAGCTCCAGTAGTTCGGGCAGCGACTCGTCATCGTCTAGTGGTAAGGATGAGCGCACGAATGGCTTTAATGTTCCAATGAGAGCAGCCACCACACTGATTATTGCCTTGCGACGACTCTGAACGTCATTACTCTGTGCGGATACTGCAGATTCCGACTCTCGAAGCTCGGCGGAGAGCGACTCGGACGCGGACGATGCGCAGTCGCCCGCCGTGGGTTAGAGGGCGGGGCCCTCTGGACAAAGGAGGGAAGCAGATGGAGTGGAAGCAGCGGTCAGCGCAATCGAGATTGGATTCCGCTGGTGCAGGAGTGGAGTAGAGCAGAGTAGTTAGATGATAGTTAGTGTACACTTGTGACACAGATGGTTGGGTTGTACAGGGCGACTGACAGACACGTCGGGGGGGGAGGCAGACACAGAGAAAAAGATAGCGCTTGACGATTTGAGCATCTCGTAATGCCATTGCTAGAAAAAAAAAAGGTTCAGAGCCGAAACGGAATCAATACGGCCATGGCTGCTACGATTCTGTGATGCCAGATTGTTCATTGGTTACATTCATTCCCTTCTGCTTCCTCGTCCGTACACCGTTCATTGGACTGATAACCCCCTCACTTCTAATCATGGAGTCCGCACGTGAAGAAGAACCCATCCGCCCGCGTCCATGCTGTTTTTATCTCTCACGCGCCGACGGGCAACAAACCGTTGTGCCTCAGCAAAGCTTCTGGCGACGGCTCCCTCCCTCGGAACTCCACGAACACCTGCGACCATTCCGAACTCTGTCAGATTGGCTCCCGCAACACTCACTGGTTGGGTACTGCGCGAGCTGAAGAAAAGGGCTGCGGACCTCTAGCGGCGGCTTCCCACCGCCGTAAGCCAGCACGGTGTCCCGGAACCTCCATCCCGTTTCCTTGATGGCCTGCGACACAGGTGACTGATTAACACGAAGAAACAAACCTGCACGTTCTCGTGCATGCCTGTGGTTGAAAAAGGGCAAGCCAAAATCTCAAAAAAACATCGCAGGCTTTGTCGCAAACCTCTCGGCTGTCCAGCCCCGCGTCCTCGAAGGCGGAGAAAGCGTCCGCCGATAGTACCTCCGCCCACTGCGATTTATATATGTATGCGTGAGACGGATTTGAAAAATATGCAATCTCGACAGTGATCGCCTCCGGATTAAAGATATAAATTTTGCGGCACTAACGAATACCTTGTAGCTGTAGTACCCGGCAGCATATCCGCCTACCGCATAGAAAAAAGAGTTCACGGTTAGAAAAAAAGAGCAAAAAGACGATGATGAAAGAGAAGAGGAGCCACCTGCGAAGATGTGGCTGAAACTGCAGAGAAATCTGTCCTCCGGAAGCGGCGGAATGATCTGCGTTCGCTTGCCCACCTTTTGATCCACGTCGTAGATGGTTTCGGATCCCCCAGGAACGTAGTTCGTGTGGAGCTCTAAATCTACGACAGCGAAGTGTACCTGAAAATTATTAGAAAATGCGTCGTGAGCCGATTCCACGTCCAGAAACAATGCGACGAGCGCCGAAGCAGTGCAGGCGCGTTTGCAATTCATAGCGAATGAACCAAAAAAAAGCGGCGAGCAGACCTGCCGGAGACTGAGCGAACCCGCTCGAAACGTCCTGGCGGCGAGGAGCTTCTGATAAACTTGCTCTGGAAGAGGCTCCCCAGTTTCGTAGTGCTTCGCGATGCTCATTAAAGTGTCCCTGTCGTCGCATTTCAATGATCTCTACGAAGCGACCAGGCGAATCTCCTTTTAATTATGCTCCATGGGAATAATACATTACCTCTCGTAGCACCAGTTCTCCATAAACTGAGAAGGCAGCTCCACAGCGTCCCACTCAATCCCGCGAATGCCGGCCACGAGTCCTTCGTCTTGCTTCGTCAGCATGTGCTGAAGCGCGTGACCGAATTCATGGAACACGGTTTCCACCTGTGCGCCAAAAATTCTACTGATTAGAAGACAAAACGAAAACACTACATTCACATGAACGTGCCCTTACATGTTCTTCTTATCTGCGTACAAGAAAAAGAAGAGGAAGGGAGAGCTGCCATGGTATTATGGCGAGGAGAAATCACCTCGCGGAAGGTCATCAAACTGGGTTTATCTCCCACGGGAGGAGTTTGGTTGCAGACCATGTGCGCGATGGGCAACCTGACGGGAAAGCCATTGCGCGAGAGAACTCGACTCCGAGAGAAGACCTCGTCCATCCAAGCTCCCCCTCGTTTCTCTGAGGGCCTGGAATATGGATCGAAGTAGAAATATGCAACTGGACTTCCCTGATGAATCCTTGACGCAGTAAAAGCTCACGTCTTTGTTCCACACCTGATTATGTAACACAAGGAATTGAGATTCATAGAAATAATCAAACAAAAGGAATCTAGTATAGAATACCGGGGCGAGTTCATTGGCTGGTTCCACGTTCACATCGAAAAGTGTCTTTGCTAGGCTGAAGAGTCCGTCCATTACTCTCGGCAAAGAGAAAAACGGCCTGAGCTCTTCCTGCAACGCGTCAATTATAAAAAGTAGCAGAAAAATACAAAAATACTTTTTGCGAAAGATATTTATTTGGTGGAATTAAATAAAAAAGAATCCACAGTGGCGTCAAGAATTTCTGCGGATGCAAACCTCGTTGATATCAAACTTTGTCTCTCGGAGTCTTTCGCTCCAGAACTGAACGTCCCAGTGCCTAAAATTATCCGCCTCCTCGGCACCACTTTCTCGAGCAAATGTTTTTAATTCTTCAAGATCTGTGAAGACAGGAGGTCGTTCAGTTAAGATTTTTGTGGCTCTCGGAAATAACAGGCTAAAAAATTATCGTAAGATCTTTCACAATGTAGCAGAACTGGCCTCTCGAAAAGTTTTTAATCAACCTATGCGAAAACTAAGGGATTGCATAAATGATGGGGACAACAGAAAAAGGAAAAAAAACAGAAGGAAAGATCCCCGCTGGCAAAAGCAACAGAAAAAAATGATAACCTTTAACTGCAGGATTCCACGAAGCACTCCGGAGCTTTTCCAGAAGCTCCTCTGCTCTCTCAACGGTGGCCATTTTCATCTCCATGCTTACCTTTAACAGAAAAATTGAATTGGGTAGCATAATGGCAAGATTCTCAATCTTCAAGAACCGAAGACACAGTTAATAAAACAAAAATGCAAGTATCAAACCTCAGCATAGTTATTATATCCCAGAAGTTTCGCCTTCTCCAACTTTAGTGCTAAAATTTGGTCGATGATAGCTGTGTTGTCTAGATCTCCGCTGGATGCCCGAGTGATGTAAGCCCTGTACACCTCCTCGCGAAGGGCACAGTTCTTTGCATGTTGCATCACAGGGAGGAAAACTCGGAGCATCTAGCGTTATGATCCACGGCCCATTTTCTGCGGTTGCGTTCTCATGACCCTGACATTAACAATAACGAATTCAAAGGGCCGGTTCTGTTTGCAAAAGAGAATGGGAGATACAAATATGTTTAATTACCTTAGATACAGCTGTCTGGGCAGCAAGACCAAGCGCAGAAGGAGGCAATCCTTCAATTTCTTTCTTGTCTGTAATTAACTTTTCAAACTTTTTAGTCGCATCCAGAACGTTTTCACTGAACTTCTGGGATAACTTTTCAATTTCCTACAAGACATCGCAATTGTTGAGTATTAAATATGATGAATAGAAAATTGCTCGAGCATAATGTACTAATCGATCACCTGCTCAATTTTGTTGAACTGTTCTCTCTTTGAGTCTTCAAGTGCGACCCCATTAAGAACGGCTTCCTTAATTTGATCTACACAAAAGTGGGAGATGCTCTTCAGAATTAGAATTGAACACGGCTTCTTCTAACCTTTGTTATTCATGGAAAAAGACAACATACTTTCTACGATACGCTTATTCGCATCATTCAGAGTCGACCAACTTGAAGATTCTTTGATGGCCTTGAATGCATTGAAGATGGGCTTGCTCTGTCCCAACCTTAGCTGAAATTTAACCTTATCCGGCTGGGAGAAAATTAAGCACGAAATCAGTAAATTAAGGTAGAAAAAAGATGCACAAAAGCATTATTCAGGCATCACATCTGATTTTTCAGCCGGAATCTGATAGTGCGATAAATTGAAGACGAAAACGAGATTTGGTCATAAAAATGAGGGTAAACCACTCTCTGACACGTTTTCCAACAGAAGATCGCAAGCAGAAGATCTTAAAGATCAAGGTCACCGCAATACAGAAGTGTCGCGGTCAGACGACCCAGTTACAGGAAAGGAAATCGAGACGCACCTGCACTTCCTCGATGGCGGCGCGCAGCTCGGGTGAATCCTTAACGGCTTTCAAGTGATTGACGATCCCCCAGACGACCTGCAGTCTATCAACGATCTTCTCCAACGGCTCCACCAAATCAGGCCACGTCGGTCTCACGCTGCGCTCCAGCTCCGACAGGTCCACCTCCTGCAAATGGTTCAATCCGGACATCATAACGCGACGAGCAGATCGCCGAGAGAAATAAGAATAAGGTGCACGTACGAGTCTCCCGAGAAGCTCCCGGACGCCCGGGACGACGTCTTCCGCCCGGACAACATCGAAGGGCGGGAAATCGAAGTCCTTGAGCAGAGGATTGGAATCGACCGACGCCGGCGATATCGTCGTGACTGCAGCCGCGGCCATCTTCGGAAGGGGAGACGGGGAGGAGCAGAAGGCGGCGGAGGAGGAGAGAGGGCAGGTGGATCTACGGACGGGGGATAGACAAAATGACAGGGACGAAGACCAGAGAGCGCAAGCAGGGGATTGGTGCAAAGGCCCACGACACGAGGGTGCGCGCAATAAAGAGGGGCGAGCGGCGCACAGCGACCGCGAGCGAGCAGCTAGCGATGGCGCGCGGACAGTGGTTGCCGCTGCGACCGCGAACATGACGCCGATTATATCGCTATGCAGCACCAGCAGTATGACGAGCAGAGCCTGGGGTCCGCGACCAGCCCGCTCGGATCGCGCCATCCCTCCCCCCGCCTTTTATATTTCACAATCCGAGAAAAGATCCAAGATTTTATCTGAGCACCGCCAACCGTTCTAGTGGCAGGCAGTGCACGATAAAAATGGAGGGAATGGCGGCTCAGCAGAAGCGAGAAAAAGCGATTTTATTTTTTAAAATTATAGTGAGAACAAGTAGCGCTCGACCAGCTACAATGCGGACGATATCCTCCCCCCCCCCTCATTCGTGGCGAGGTTCTTCCATCTTGACTCGTCGGTCAGACCTTGTACTTCATCGTCTCCTTCTCGAAGCCGATCGTCGGGAACTGTTTGGCGTACTCCTCCACCTCGTGGCGAAGCTTCTTGATCTCAGATTGGATCGCCTCGGAGCCATCGATCGTCGCCAAGAAGTCCTTCAGCTTGGTCCCTGCGTCCATCATTCAGTCAAACGTTACTTCGTCATCATCGAGTGCTGCGGGCGAATCCCTAATTTAGCCAAGCAGCACCTTGGGTCTCGCCCTTAATCTTCAGCGCCAGTCCCACGGCGGCGTCGAAAAACTCAGCCACCTTGGCGAAATCCTCCTCCACGAATCCCCTTGACGTCAGGGCCGGCGTTCCTGCAAACCAATTTGACCAGATGAACGAACTTCCTCCTGCAATAGAGCCCGGCAGTCTTTTACAATTTAACCAGTTCGTACCCATACGGATTCCGCCGGGAACCATGGCCGAGACGTCCCCGGGGACGGTGTTCTTGTTCGCGGCGATGTGCACCATCTCCATCACCTTTTCCACCCTCGACCCGTCTATTCCCTGCATCATTCGGAGCCCTCGTCGTCTTTTCAGACTATTCCTTCAAAGCGAGTACGTACAAAAAGAAAGGGCCCTTCATCGGCTGCAGTTTCTCGCTCGAAGTACGCACCTTGTTCTTCAGGTTGACCAATACAAGATGATTATCCGTCCCGCCGGAGACGAGGTCGTAGCCTCTCGCCATTAAAGTCTGCGCCGGCACAAGTTAATACAAGTACAAGTACGCGGCGTCTGGTAACAGATAACGCGCTGCAATTACCGTGTTTCACATTTACCTGAGCAAACTTGGCGCAGTTGCTAAGAACTTGGTCTTGGTAGGCTTTGTACTCCGCAGTCATAGCCTGCGGACATGAAACATTGAATAACGATCCATGCAGTGACATGCTTTTGCTTCTCTTCGTCCTCATCATCGTCATCCCTGCGTACCTGTTTGAGCGCAACGGCCAGACCGGAAATGGTGTGGTTGTGCGGACCTCCTTGGAGTCCAGGAAACACAGCCTGGTTGATCTTGTCCTCAAAGTCGTAGAAAACCTTCGGAGGGGAAGACGACAACAAAGAATACATAAACCTCGTCGCGGATAACGCATACAAAATTAATAGTTCAGAGGTGAAGTTCACCTCTTCCCCCTTTTTGTTGACTTCTTTCAAACCCTTCCTGTAAAAGATCATGGCTCCACGGGGGCCGCGAAGGGATTTGTGAGTGGTAGTCGTCACGACATCGGCGTAGTCAAAAGGAGAGGGGATAACGCCGGCCGCGACCAACCCACTGATGTGTGCCATGTCCGCCAGAAGAATCGCCTTCTGCTTATCGCAGACCTGTTCAAATAATGGGACAAAAAAAAAGGTGAATTGATAAATAACATTATCAGTGCAAATAACACAAGAGATGTGCTAGCAGAGACACCTTTCTGATACGGGCATAATCGTAGAGACGAGCATATGCACTGGCTCCCGCGACAATCAATTTCGGCCGGAATAGGGTCGCGCTTTTCTCCAACTGTACTCGGAAAAAGGGTCAGTTAAGCGAAGGGCAACGGGATTTCTCTATTCAAGAAAATGATCATATTTGATTTGGCTGTTAAAATCAGGACGGAAGAAATGCCGGGAGATAGATGAATAGCCTGGAGACGCCAAGCGAAAAAGCAAGTCAAATAATTTATTGACGTGAAAGACTCTTCTAGAAAGATCTACTATACTGATCGATTGATCGTTCTGTTCATGCGGGATGCCGCAATTTCCTGTTTTCACAAAGAAATGCTGCAGAAACACATTGACGCACCTGGTCATAATCGATATACCCGGTGCTCTCGTTCAGCCTGTACGGCATTGTCTCAAAAAATATGGACACGGCAGATATCTTCTTGGTATCCGTCTGAAAAAAATGGTAAAGATAAAGTGACATTATAAAAAATGAATAAGAGAAACCCAAAACTTTGAAGTAACAGAAGAGAAACTAAAAAAAGTTTCAAGATAAATAATGCCAGAACCAGAATCGACTTCTTTAGTAGACACGAGCAAACATAAACTGTTATTTTCTTTAGTAGAAATTGACCATGCGCATGTCTTCGTCGAGTATTGTGGATGAAGGAGCTACCTTGAGAGCCAGCATTCATACGAAGAAAACGTTTACACAAACTATCTTCAGAGGTCCTGTTGTACCTGATACCCGTGAGAAAGATGGCCACCATGAGGAAGATCAAGTGCCATGATTCTCTCATGCGGCTTCAACAGGGCGGTGTACACGTGAAAGTTAGCCGGCGATCCAGATAGTGGCTGAACATTAACTGAAATTGAAGATATTTATAGAGCTAATAAGCACTCACAGCAATAAATCGCAGGTACTTTGGAATCAAATAAAACGATTTCCCTTGTATACCTCCCCATTTCGCCGGATCCAGTCTGAAGGCTTCCAGAGCGCGCTTCTGGCATAAGGTTTCTGCCATGTCAATGTACCTGAGACAAATTTAAACTCAGATAAAGTGACCAAATTAAACATTTACGTGATCTAGATACGATCAATTAGACTAGATTTTCCCGGCCGGAAAAAGGAGATAAGTTGCGTACTCATTTCCGCCATAGTATCTTGCTCCTGGGTAGCCTTCGCTGTACTTGTTGGTCATCACGGACCCTACTGCTTGCATCACCGATGTGGACGTGAAATTCTCCGAAGGAATAAGTTCTAGTCCCTTCACAGAAAAAGAGGACGAAAATATGCGTAATCAATTGATAGTCTCAAGGCGACCTCTTTCAGTCTCGTATGTCAGAGAACAGAATCACAACGAGACGCGGAAAACTGACCAACTTGATCGAAGAAGAGAGAAATTTGTTTCAGGAATGGTAATCGGGGAGAAAGTATACATCACATCAAACAAAAAATTATTAAACAAAGATTGCCTCGTATTTGCGACTAAATAGACAAAGGATGCATCAGGCGTTGGTCACCTTCCACTGCCTGGCCTTCTCCAGCTCAATGATATCCGCCATCTCCGGATCCACTTCTTCCAGCGATGCATTAAGCTGCTTCGGCCACTGCATTATCACAAAAAACCATCAGATCGACTCTCACAAGGACGGACAGCGGGAGACATTTGGTCCTCGAGTGAGCGCCAAAATTGGAAAAAAAAAAAGAAATATAGAGAAAGGCGAAAAAAAGTGAAAGAAGACAATCAAGGCAACTCACAGAGACGGTAGTTCTCGGCCGCTCCTGCACCTCCGCGTGCGGCAGCGACGACTGCGTAAAAGAGAAGGCGGAAAGAGTCAGGAGAGCCGGGGAACAGAGGAATCGACGCTTGTGGACATTTTCTCGATCACTGCCATCGTTGTAAAGTTGGGAAAAGGGAAAGAAAGGTCGGGAAACGGAACCGCGGATGCTCACCATGTAATGGACGGAACCAGCGTAGAAGGGTCCCCGATGGAGGGACCTCACGCCGGAGGCGGCGGAAGAAAGCTTCCGGAGGGCTGTGACGGTGGCCATGGCTTCCTGAGGGGGGCTGTGTCCTCCGCTCTCTCAACCGTCTCGCGCGAGACTGCAGGGAAGAGGACGGGGGTGCCGGACGAAGGGCCAACTAAAGAACGCCACCCCACCGACCATCCTCTTCCAGAAAAAAAGGGTAATATGCGAACGAAATAAATTAGAAAATTATATTAACCGCTTGTTTTCTGTACGTGCGAGCTCTCCCATTTGAACATCACTGATTCACTGCACTATCTCGGGATGGCTGCGAGGCAACACGTGGCGGTGAGGACCGGAAACCGGAAAGCATCTCCGACCCGATCCAAACTGCAGCCACCCGCATCCTATCCAGTCACAGGCCACAAATCTCGAGTAAAAACTCTCGCACCGGACAAAATCCCCCTTCGTTTCCCCCAGTTGGCAAAATCATACTCTCGTCCAGGGTCGGACGATCATGATCGATCGAGATCGATCGTCAAAAGCTCGACGCCTCGATCGATCAAAGAGTTCTGTGCGCCGATCGATCGTCGATCGATCAGTCGACGATCAGTAAGAGAGAGCCTTGTTTCTCTCTCTAGTTGTGAATAGTGAATACAGTTGCCTTTGCTCTGAGGAACTCTCCTCCCAAGCTGTCTCGGCCACCAGCAGCACCTCTGCCTCCGCCGTCGCCGCCGTAACAAGAGAGAGAGAGGGAGGGAGAGCATGTGAAGTGGACAACAGAGTTGTAACAAGAAAAACTGAAGTTTACCGGCGTGATCTGAATCACCCGAAGATTCTGGAACTCCACGGAGAGAACCAGCGAGATGTTCGGGAATAGTTCGAATTCGCACAACGTGCTCCTGTGGAGCAGTAAGATTCTCATATCTAGCTCACAGGCTAATCAGTCCATCGCGTCTCTCTAGATAGATAGATAGATAGACAAACATATGGATGGATGGCTGGATAGATGGAAAGATTGAGAAACTGAACCATAAAAGAAAGGCGAAAAGGAAACTCCGTCGTCTTCACCCACTTGATTCATCAGTCATTAACTACGATTGCAGCTTTCAGCAGGTCAATGATAAAAGAATATCGAGCATGCTAAAGTTACTCCGTCGTCGGCGGCGAGATTTCGATGACGAGGCAACCATTACCTCAACCTCTGGCCAGAATTAAGGGCAATTATTATTCATAAATAATGAGGTACGCCCTACGGTGTCGACCGAAAAGATATTTTTCTGAAGAAACAATTGGCCAGAACGTCCAATTCCCCCCGGTATTCAACAGAGATGATCCGAGTTAGTTAGAAAGTGGGGGGGGGCGGAGAGAGGACTCTTCTGAGTTCTGATAGAGCAGTGAGGGATTAGAATGACGGAATCTATGAAATACGGAGATGACAATCATAGGGATGATCCGGAACTTCATAGGGATGCCGGAATGTGAGGTGAATTTGGGGTGTGAAAGAACTGGGGAGAGGAGGGAGAGAGAGACGTTAAATTTTTTTAAGGTCGATCACGGCGATCTTCGCGATCGATAAAAAAAGTAAATTTACTCAGGTCGCCGATCGATCGATCTAAGAGCGACGATCAGATCGTCGACTCGATCAAAATTGACCAACCCTAGTCCCTCCCCGTCCTGACAGACTAATGGAGCGGATCACCATCATCCCCAAGCAAGTGCACCGTATCTAATGGCCTCAATCAGCCAATTTGTTAAAGCGCGACCGGTGTCACGTGGCCTTTTCTTAGTCCAATCGTCTGGATTCTTGCAACGGCGTAGCCGGATTGAACAACTCGCCGCACCCTGGTTCGAAATCGGAGGTCCGGCCCGAGGGACAGTCGTTCGGTCTGAAGTAAGCTGCAACCGAAGGGCCCGGGCCCCCCTTACGAATCAGGTCGCGCCCATTTTCTTAGCTCGGGCCTACAACTGATGACCCAATGTCCCCCCCCTCCTTGGCCGCCCGCTGACCGGGTATGTTCACACGAGCGATCGCCCCCTAGTTCTTCGATTGTCCAGCCTGGCAATCGGCGTCACATCGCCATTATCAGTGACCACTTCAAACCCTGCTCTTCTCTTTTAATTACTACACACCCACCCCTTCGGGGAGCCTTCTGGCTGCCGCGGAGAAGGCAAAGAAAAGGGTAAAATGGGGTTTCCACCTGTCATGCAAACTTAGAATAAAGACCTACCCAAGATTCAACCAAGTCTGAGATTTGCAATAAGTGGGGCAGTCCTGTGGGCATCTCGGTATCTGTCTGTCGATGGCCACAAGCGAGACGCCAGCGGCGGCGAGCGAGCGTCCTTTCCCTTCTTCTATCGCTGCAGAGAAGAAAGCGCAGCAGGAGGATGGGGTGGCCACCGTTGACGAGGACGAGCTATCCCCGATCGAGCAAGTCCGGCTTACTGTCCTCAACACGGACAACCCTTCTCTCCCCGTCTGGACCTTCCGGATGTGGTCTATCGGGCTTCTCTCCTGCGCCCTCATGTCCTTCCTGAACCAGTTCTTCGCCTACCGCACGGAGCCTCTCATCATCACTCAGATCTCCGTTCAAGTCGCGTCCCTCCCGCTTGGCCATTTCCTCGCGCGCGTCCTGCCCTCCTCGAAGTTCCGCATCCCGGGCATGGGCGATCGCCTCTTCTCCCTCAACCCCGGGCCCTTCAACATAAAAGAGCACGTTCTCATCTCCATCTTCGCCAATGCCGGCTACGCCTTCGGCAACGGCTCCGCTTACGGCGTCGGCATCGTCAACATCATCAAGGCCTTTTACAAGCGCAACATCTCCTTCCTCGCAGGCTGGATCCTCATCGTCAGCACCCAGGTGCGCTTCCAATTATCCTGTCTCTTTCCGTCGTCTACGATCGTTTTTTTTGTTTCTTTCGTATGGGCGACCGCTCCATGGAACTGTGACTTAAAAAGATGGAACGATCTCTGCCCTTTCCGGCGGGTCGACGACGCAGGTGCTGGGCTACGGGTGGGCGGGATTGCTGAGGAAGTACGTGGTGGAGCCGGGGCACATGTGGTGGCCGAGTACGCTCGTCCAGGTCTCCCTCTTCCGGTGCGTTTCCCTTCTCCCCTTGTTACTTTTTCCTGCATCAACAAGTTCGCCTTCACTGATCTCCGCGGTTTACCCGAGTGAAATCTGTAAGTCTGAGATTTCCGATGCCTCCCTGGGTTGTCGATTGCCTGGGGGGTTCATTCGAGCCGCTGTTGACCCCCACCTCCCCGGATTAGTCCCGACTACCTGCCAAGCTCAGCTCAGCTGACTTGATTCGCGTTCCACGCACCTTGACGTCAGTTGTCAATGGTCTCTACGGCGGTTCCAAAGTCCAACTGTCCATGGAGGTTCCTCTTTCCGCCTACGCAATTGCCTTCAACGAATCCTGCCCAGGGGCCCACCTTTGCTCAGTTGACTTGTTTTCGGCGTTTTCCGTATCTTCTTTCCACTTGTCGATTCCCCCGGGTCCACTGAAGCGTGAAAACTGGACCAGTCCTTTAGAAATTAGAATGGGAGGAGTGAGTTACCGAGTCCAGTTTAACGGTTTTGTCTTGAAATCTTAAATGGAAGGAAGCGTCTCTCTTTGACCGCTGACCCTGGGAGGCGGCCAATGGCCATGCAGGGCCTTGCACGAGAATGAGAACCGGCGTATGTCCAGAGCCAAGTTCTTCGTCATCGCCTTTCTATGTAGCTTTGCCTGGTACGTCGTCCCCGGTTACCTCTTTCCCACGCTGACGAGCATCTCCTGGGTCTGCTGGATCTTCTCCAAGTCTGTCACCGCGCAGCAGCTCGGTTCCGGCTTGAGAGGCCTCGGCATCGGCGCCTTCACCCTAGATTGGTCCGCCGTCGCCGCCTTCCTCTTCAGCCCCCTCGTCAGCCCCTTCTTTGCCATCGTCAACATCTTCGTCGGCTTCGTCGTCATCATCTACCTCGTCATCCCACTGTGCTACTGGGGTCTCAACCTCTACAACGCCAAAAACTTCCCCATCTTCTCCTCTCACCTCTTCACCGCCGATGGAGGCCGCTACGACATCACGGCCATCGTGAACAACAAGTTCGAGATAGACATGCCCTCCTACGAGAAGCAAGGCCGCCTCAACCTGAGTATGTTCTTCGCGCTCACATACGGCTTTGGATTCGCCACCATTGCCTCCACTCTCAGCCACGTCGGCCTTTTCTACGGAAGGTGCGCCTGCGCTCAAACTTTTTGTCCTACGAAAGGAGTTGAGCGAAGAAGAGATGCTGACATTTTTGCTTGCGCAGTGAGATTTATGCCCGGATGCGAGCCTCGTACAAGAATAAGGACGATATCCACACGAGGTTGATGAAGGCGTACGGGGACATTCCGGGATGGTGGTTCTATTCGCTCCTCGCGGTGACTATCGCGGTCTCCCTCATCCTAAGCACCGTGATGAAAGACGAGGTTCAGCTCCCCTGGTGGGGTCTCATCCTCGCCTGCTTCATGGCCTTCGTCTTCACCCTCCCTATCTCCATCATCACCGCCACCACCAACCAGGTATTGAAGTCTTCTCCATTATCCATAAATCTGTTCGTGTTTTCTCCATTAATACCCGCGAGAGTAATTTAATATCGTGTCTTTCCGAGTAATGTTCTCCATTAATACGTCAGACGCCCGGGTTGAACATCATAACCGAGTACGTCATGGGCATCATCCTACCGGGAAAGCCCATCGCCAACGTATGTTTCAAGGTCTACGGGTACATCAGCATGACGCAAGCGATATCCTTCCTCTCGGACTTCAAGCTTGGGCACTACATGAAGATCCCGCCGCGGTCCATGTTCCTGGTTCAGGTGCGACCCCAAAACGCCGCTGTCTCCCCCTCCCCCTCTCCCCCACTCGAGGAACGGTGATCTCACGGCCCCCCGCCGCATCAGTTTATAGGGACGATCGTAGCGGGGACGATAAACCTGGGAGTCGCGTGGTGGCTGCTGGAATCGGTGGAGAACATCTGCCAGGAGGATCTGCTGCCGCCCAACAGCCCGTGGACGTGCCCGAGCGATCGCGTATTCTTCGACGCGTCCGTCATCTGGGGGCTCGTCGGGCCGCGGCGCATCTTCGGCCCGCTGGGCAACTACGGCGCACTCAACTGGTTCTTCCTGGGAGGCGCCCTCGGGCCCGTCGTCGTGTGGCTGTTCCACAAGAAATTCCCCCGCCAGAGCTGGATCCAACTCATCAATCTGCCCGTCCTGCTGGGCGCCACGGCCTACATGCCCCCCGCCACGCCGCTGAACTACACCTCCTGGATCGCTGTCGGTACCTTCTTCAACTTCTTCGTCTTCCGCTACCGCAAGAAATGGTGGCAGAGATACAACTACGTGCTCTCCGCCGCACTCGACGCCGGCGTTGCCTTCATGGGCGTGCTCCTATACTTCGCCGTCGGGTTGGAGAACGTCAGCCTCGACTGGTGGGGCACCGCCGGCGAGCACTGCGCGCTCGCGAGGTGCCCCACCGCCAAGGGTGTTCAAGTCGATGGGTGCCCCGTCTTCTGAGTCACTTGTGTTCAAAATCAACCAACCCTGTCTTCAGGAAATTTATCTGTCTCGGTACATTTATCTGTCTTCAAATCGATGTGACTATTCTCGGCACCGAGAACTCGGACAAGAATCCAAGAAGCCGCCGAACCCAGCGCGGATGCCTATTCTCGGCACCGAGAAGTAGGACAAGAATCCAAGGAGCCGCCGAACCCAGCGCGGATGCCTATTTCCGCCTTCGTCCTACGCAACCAATCGGAGTAGGATTCATAAAAATTTGGCGCCCGGCAAATGCCAAACTCGAACAGCGAAGCATCCGGCAGCTGGCGCCTCGCGGCAGGGGATAAAAATATTTCATCTTTTTGTGCTCCCTCGCCCACGTTTACGTGGCAACGGATAGGAAGGAGGGCGAAAATTCAGCAGCAGAGATTTATAAAATGCGCCCCCTCAGGTCCATCAGGTGAGCAGTCTTCTTCCTTCTCTCGAGTTCCGGGGAGAAGAGACGATGGGGAGCGATCGACGACCGCGCTGCGCCGACGGCTTCATGACCTCTCCCAGCTGGTCCGCCATTGATAGGTCCTACCACGCTCGATTCCGACCGCTGGAGCGGGAGAGGACCGGCGGAGACTGTTGCGGCAGGAGTCGCCGGTGGTTGAACCTGTTCCGGCGGCTGACCAGCGAAGGGAAATGGAAGCCGCCGCGCACGTTCCATTACGACGCTGTAAGCTACTGCAAGAACTTCGACGACGGTTGCAGCTGGGAAAGGGAGGGGGGTCTTCCGCATCCGCCAGCTCCAGGAGCCCGCCTGGTATCTCCGAGCTAGTGGGTCGTTGCTGCGTGTGATACGCGTGATTTTGTATCAATGATTTGGAAAATGGAGAGAAGGTTGAGCGTTGAACATGCAACATTGCGTTCATGGTTGTATTTTTCTAAGAAAGGTCGGGCATTTAACGTTCTGAAGTGGCGAAGACATAATCGTAATGAGGTCAATCTCACCCTCTTATCCCTGCCCGTTTCGTCTCCATTGTGGAGAGTGGCGACGTGTTCTATACCTCCCTTTGCTGCTCTGAACTCAGGTCAAATGCCAAGTATGGAACTCTAAGCAGCAGAGGGGGGGTCATCTACCCCTTTTTTATACAGAGAAGGAGATGCTTACTGGGCCTCAACTGGCCCATAGAGTCCAACCCAACAAACCCAAATCAAGAATCATTTGAGATTAAAAATGCCACCGGCGATTTATGTCTATTTTCTTTAAAGAAAGAGGTTCAAGCAAAGCTTGCTACAATTATCCGCACAAAGCAAAACCCATTGAGAAACCAAGAATATCAAAATGACAAGACCGGCGCCATTCATTTCTATATAGAAACATCTAGCATTCATTTATATAGAATCATGACCCATAAAAGTTTCTTTTTACTTGTATGGAATATTACGTTTATCACTTTATAGTGTAAATTCATATTTAGATATTAAGTCGAAACAGGCGAGTATCTTTCTCTCTCTAGAAAAGTTAATTTTCTCAATTCCACAAGCATAAAAAATACTAAATGCATTTGTGAAGCTTTGTTAAATTTTAGATTGTTGCTAAAAAGCCATATTTTTTTGCTTCTCTTGTGAATTCTCATTTTCTTTAGTCCGTTATGTCTTATTGATGAATTTCTCTCTCTCTCTCTCTCTCATTTTTATCAAGTAATTTAGTAGTCTCTATTTTTCTCCTTTTTTTCCTTTATATGTTTCTCTTTGATTTTTTCCCCTTTTGTTTAAATAGTTTTTTTTAAAGAGCCATAAAATTTTTCAAGGAAGATATCTCTTTGAAACTCCCTTTTTACATGGTGAATTGACTAAGTGGGTGGGGGGTGAAGCAGTTTCTTTTACCTATTTTTGTTTTCCTATTTTCTCGGTAATTTATTGGTTATTCGCTAAAATGCTCATGTAACTTTTATACTAGAATTTTTATACTAGATATACTCAAGTATCCAAAGGCCCTACGCCCAATGCGAGAAAGAGACACTTGATAACATGCAATTTATACTCGAGATTACATGATTATTTGTGGATTTTAAGGCATAGATTATACCATTCCTATGGATGTTAGCATACTTTGAGTGCATATTCATCATTCTATGCAAATTATATAAAAAATCTCCAAATGCATTATTTTAAGGATTAATCATGCATAAAACAAAAGTTAAATTTTAATAGATAATGTGAATTCTTTTTGAGATTTTATTTAGGTTTCAAATAAATAATAATAAGATAACTTTTCTAAATGCACTCTAAAGTTATATAGTTTTATTTTTCCTAAGACACTTGAGTGTATTTTAGAGAAACTTATTCTCTTCTTATTTCTTAAATTAAAATGCATTGAGTGAAAAATTATTTAATTTTTTATCAAACAAAAAGTATTGGATTAAAAAGGAGTTATATTTTAAAATATATGAATTTTTAGGGATTTTTTTGAAAATTTTTGCATCTATTTTAATTAAAATTATTCAAAATTAATATTTATACCTGTAGGTTGACGAGGCATGTGCAATTGCGTGTCACCATGCGACAAGGTGTGAGGGTGCCACATGGCGCAATGTAACGCCCTGGTCGCATGCCTCAAGAGCAGAATTAGTGTTAAGCATCCTTAATGGGCCCATTTATTTAAATTAAGCCACTAGTTTATTTACAACTGCACATTTCCCTTTATTTTTTCAATGATGGAGTATGTGTGTTTTATTTTTATCATAGGTGACGTGGCGCAATAAGGAGCATGCAAACTCAGGATTTCATTGTCACCCTCCGTTTCACTTAAATGGAGGGGTTATGTGGCAGTCTATATGTGGAGATTGATTCATCTTATTACTAACTGAATCTTGGTCATTGATTTGAGGAGTTAAAATGGCCAAGATTCGAGCACCTTGACGAGACAATTTTGTGTGGTCATTGAATACACACAAACTCATGTCAAAAAAAGTTCCAAACTCACCTATTTAAAGTAATAATAAAAAATTAAAGAGTATAGTGGTGAATAAGGGTCAAATCTATTGAGAAATAAGAGATTTTTTAGGTATCTTTAAAATTTGATCAAATTAGACAATGAATTGAGGTGAGAAATTAGAGATTCAGTAGTTTTGGAAAGAGAACTCTAAGACAAATCCACAGAATAAAAAATCACTCGATTTGGATCAAGATTCGCGGAGCAATCAAGGAGCAAAAATTAGATGGAAAATCGATCGCGAGGAGAGAGAAAAACAAAAATTAAATCTAAAATTAATCTAATCTATGATTCAAAATTAAAATCTAATGCTACAAGAAGAAAGATTAGGAAGAATTCACGTAATCTAACTTGAAGTCACACTCGAAATGATCCAATTAATCGCCAGATCAAAGGCTTTTCATTCCACAATTTAAAAAATGAAGTTCAGTGTTCAAGAGGTGATTTCTTCCGATTCTCTCCACAAAATCTTGATTTTAAATTCTCCCTGGGCGCAAAAACGAGTCTAGAAGAAGAAAAAATAAATGATTCAAGGATTGAGTTGTCTAAACAATTTGATTTGCTTGAAACATCCAACAATGAGTTTTTCCATAGAAGAACATGTTAATTTATAGAGGAATTTGGGCGTGACCATTGGATGCGTCTCTTCATCTTCGATCAACGGCTCAGATTGAATACCTGTATGCGAATTGTTGTCATTAAATTGTGTCCATTCGATTGATGGTGAAGCGCTCAAATTTTGTCAAGTCGCGTGTGAAGAAGAAGAGTCGCTTAATGTCCACCGTTTAATCTTCATCAAGTGATCAAGATGAGTCCATGTGTCCATGAGGTGAATTTAATCTTGACCATTATAACTCCTTAGATGAGCAACTGAGATTAAATCATCTTAAAATGAATCGTCACCTAATCAAATGCAGCCACGTACTCCCTTGAGTAAGTGAAAATCAACGATCGCGATTAAATCGCGCGAACAAACGCTTCTCATTACACCACGTCACTTGCATATAAAAAAAAAGAAATAGTTCCACATGAAAAAAATTAACACGAATTGAGGGTATATAATGTATGCTAATCAATGGGTTTAACTTATATCCTAAAAATGATGCTTAACCCACTAGTTACATACACTCACACACACGCTCGCACACGCGTACACGTGCGCACACATATATGCTCACACACATCATCATGTGGCGACGCTCTGCCACGTCAGCTTGCGATAGAAAAAAACATTTTTTTTTATTTTTTAAAACTTGAAAATAATTTTAAATAAATTCAAAAAAGAATTTATTTAAAAAGAATTTAGAAAAAAATTTCAAAAATCTCTAAAAATTTGAAAATTCATAACTTTCAAAATAAAACTCCAAATCAACCCAAATTTATTTTTTGTATAAAAATTAAATTATCTATGATTATAAAAATTTAAAATATTTAAATAACCAGAGAATAAATTTTTATTTAAAAAATACACTCATTCCTCTTAGAAAATAAAACTAGAAAAATACATGAGTGTATAAAAAAATATTTTTCTCTTATTATTTAATCATGAGAAAACAATTATGATCTCAAATATAGATGTGAATAAAACTAGATTATTTAAATTATACATAATTATCCCTAAAATGATATATTTTTAGATCATAACTTAAAATTACATGAAATGATAGATATACACTCAAAATATGATAACATGCATACAAATGGAATATTAAATGCCTCAATTTGGATTAGTAATTATGTAAATTCATGTATAAATTTTATTTTATCACACCTCTACAATTTGAAGTGTCCAATGAAGATGCAACAGAGTGGTTCAACGACGATCCCTCTTCATGCGGCAGCATGATGAAATCCTAGCGCTCCATCTTCCATCTTTGATTAATCAATTCGCATCGTGACATTACATCCACCATTAATCTAACGTCTACGCCCATTTTTAGTTCTATTTATACTATCTCTCTTTGACAGAAGATGTATTCTTCGATGTTTTGATTAATCAAACCTTTTGGACATCTCAATCCTTGAGTCTATTGCTTCAATCATGTTCTAGACTCATTTTCGGGTCTGAGGAATGCTTGAAGTCAACATTTCATCAAAATAATGTGAAGAATTCATTGCTTGAGGAATGCTTGAAGTCAACATTCTCATCTATTATTTAGTTTTATTTTTCAAGAAAGATGAGTGTGTTTTTGAGTTACAAATTTATTGTCTTATTATTTGTTGAATTAAAATACATATAATGATAGATTATTTAATTTGTTATCAAACAAAAAAAAATATTAAAAAGGAGTTATATTTTTAAAGATACAAATTTTTATGTTTTTAGGGATTTTTTAGAATTTTTTGGAATTTATTTTAATAAAATCATTAAAAATATTTTTTATAAGTACATGCTGATGTGGTAATTGACGTGGCATGCACATGCTTAGATGTTGCCATGTAGTGAGGTGTGAGGGTGTCATGTGGCGAGCATGTGGCACATGTGTGGCGTGTGTTTAGAGAGTGTTATTAGTGTTAAGTGCCCTTAATGGGCCTACATTAATTAAGAAGACCACTAGCCTATTTATGTTTCATTTGGTGTCGTAATCCTCGCGTTTCCAGATCATTTATAGTATACGTATTAGTTGAATTTCAATATTCTTGTCCTGATATTTTCATTACAGAATGATTTCGTTTTCCTCCCAGCTCTGAAATCTCGTCTTAACCGGATGCTGTCTTTCGATCGGAATTTTACTAATATCTCCCTCCTCGTTTTTCCCATGATCTGGGCCGCGATATTGAGATCACATCTCAGAGTTTTCAACAGCATAATTAAGAAGAATCCCGTAAGAAGCACCTCGAGTTGCTCGGGCATTGATAATTTGATGGGGCTCGTGTTCCTGCAGAGCAACCGGAGACGGTGACGTCAGATTGAAGGTTCTCTTCTGTGGCATCTGCCACAGCGACCTCCATAACATCAAGAACGAATGGGGCGCAACGGTATACCCGGTCGTTCCAGGGTAAAATGCTCTATCTGCATATTCGGTTTTCAAATGATCTCTCGAGCGAGCGGATCAATCGATCTCTGCCGTAGACATTATTTATCTTTACATCGATTACGCATGACTTACTTGGCCCATCATTGTCAATCGTTGGGACCGCTCACAATAATGTGCCATATTTTATGCGCTAATTGTTTCTCTCTCTCTCTCTGGATTGCACATGCCGACAAGCACTGCCGCCGTTGACTACCCCGTGGCCGTGGGGCCCCTGCCTTTCTTTCTCTCTCTCCCTCTCTAACGTTTACCCCTATCCGTTCAGCGGGAGAAACGAGGAAGGTTGATGTACAGGAGGAAACGACGTGAGTCGGAGAGAAAGTCGGGGAGTCGAGTGAAGTTGCGGTGTTCATGGGCTGAAGGAGAAAGTCGTTGGAGTAGGAGGAAGTTCGGCAGAGATTAAGATGTTTATGAAGAGAGACAAAAAAACCCTAAAATTTGGACATGTCTCTCTACTGCAGGCACGAGATAGTGGGAGTGGTGACCGAGGTGGGGAGCAAGGTGGAGAAATTCAAAGTCGGGGACACAGTGGGCGTGGGCTGTCTCGTGGGCTCGTGCGGGACCTGCGATTCCTGCGAGGACGGCTTCGAGAACGACTGCACGGACTGGATCCTCACATACGGCTCCATTGACCAAGATGGGACGATGACGTACGGCGGCTATTCCAACGAGCTCGTCGTCCTCGAGCGCTTCGTTGTCCGCTTCCCCGAGAGCATCCCCCTGGAGAAGGGGGCGCCGCTGCTCTGTGCCGGCATCACTGTTTTCACTCCCCTGAAATACTTCGGCCTGAACACTCCCGGGAAACACGTGGGAATCGTGGGCCTCGGTGGGCTGGGTCACGTGGCAGTCCGATTCGCCAAGGCTTTCGGTGCCAAAGTCACTGTCATCAGCACGTCCCCGAGCAAGGAGAGGGAGGCCATCGACATCCTCGGTGCCGACGCCTTCCTGGTCAGCCAGGACCCTGATCAGATGAAGGTTCGAACAAGGACTCCAATTAATCGTAGAATTTCTTCCGTTTTCTTATTCTTGTTACCCGGCAGACGGCTGTGGGCACGATGGACGGCATCATCGACACGGTGGCCGCGGTGCATCCGTTGGAGCCCCTTCTATCGTTGCTGAAGAAGCAGGGGGACCTCATTCTCATCGGAGTGCCGGACAAACCGCTTCAGCTCTATCCTTTTAGCTTGATCCAAGGTAGGAGACAAGACAAATCCTTTCCTTGCCCGCCCCTCCTACCTTCGTTATTCAGCTCGACGCAATGATTGCCGACGTCTTCTTCCAGGTAGGAAGAAGTTGGCCGGGAGCGCCATCGGAGGAATGAGGGACACGCAGGAGATGCTAGACTTCGCCGGGGAGCATGGGATCACCGCCGAGGTAGAGGTCGTCCCAATCGAGTATCTCAACACCGCTATGGAGCGTCTAAAAAGGAACGACGTCCGGTACCGCTTTGTCATTGATGTGGGCAACACCCTCTCCCCTCTATAGAGCGTACGAGAGAGAGCGAGAGAGAGCGAGAGAGAGTGTCTTTGCGTTTGCGTTCGGTAGTGAATAAGATAGTAGTATGTATGGTGCTTGAGAGGCTGCCTACTTGGGGGAAGCGGTCCTCTTTCCTGTAATCTGTTTGACACGGTGATTTCCGTATTTCAGTCTCCGTTGAATAACGCGAGGGACCAGCATCCTAATCACGACCGACGACAAGTCAAATAACAGATATTAGAATATGCACTCTGTATGGTCAACTTTATTAAATTAGATTATAATATTATAACTCGGTTTCCCGTGCGCCTGCGAGCCCGACTCTCTCTTCCGCCAATTTCTTCGTCGGCGGGCATCACCCACTAAATGCTACTTCCCGCAGTCCCTCACAGCGTTACGCCCTCAACGATTTGCATTCGCCACAGGGGTCCCTTCAAGTTTACGCATGGACCAATGACGCGCCCGTCCCCAGCTGACGTGGATCCCAACCGAGAGTCCCAACAGGCGTATCTTCTCCCGACTCACGTGGCCTTCACAACGCCAAAAAGCCCAGAACGGGAAGGCGCCGTTTACTCCACAGAATCCGTGGCATCTGTCCATACAAAGCACGCCTCCTCCAGAAGGTTCCCCTGGTAATCGAGAAGGCCTTGTTCCCCTATAAAAATGGGGCAGGGCATCTGGGCGAGATATCGGAGAATAGAAGAGAATGGGGGAGACCGTCGTTCCCCCCGAGCAGGTGCACCCGCACAAAGCCTTCGGCTGGGCGGCGAGGGATACTTCCGGCCATCTCTCTCCCTTTCGTTTCTCTCGAAGGCATGCCCTTTCTGTCAACGTCTAGAGATCTTGGATTCTTGGCTGTCGAATGCGAGCTATTTTACAGTTTATATCTTGGTTAAGAACAGGACGGTCCATGATCACCTTGAACTTGGAGAATTCTAGAACGATTCTCACTCCCGCACGGGTGATCGATTTGTTTGATCGATCTCTTGTTGCCTTGTTTTTTGTCAATGCCGGTGACATTACAGCCGAGAGCTGGCCTTTGTTATTTTACTGTTTTCGGTGCATGGGGCAGTGCCCGTTGATTTCCTTTTTGCTTCTGCGACCTCTTTGACGATCTATGTTATCGGAATTCGATCTCTCTTTCGCCATTTTGATGATCGATTCCTTGTCGCCGTGTTTTACGTCAATCCCGGTTACTTTAAACAGCCAAAAGACGATGGCCTTGGCTGTTTTACGGTTTTCGGTGCATGGGGCATCGCCCGTTCTTTTTCGGGTTCGGCGTCCTTTTAGACGATCTATGTTATGGAGATTCGATCTCTCTTTTTCCCTTTTCTTACCCGTCTCGATGCAATCGAGGACTCTCGGCCTGTCACGTAGCCAACACAAGCTATTCTGGCTTCTGCCTGAGATTTCCGGGATTTCTCCCATAGTGAAGCGGAAGAATTTCTCCTCCTTCCGAAATACTTCCGTTTCGATCTCCTTGATACCGTCTTCTAGATCATCGTCCTTCAGATGTGAGATCTGTCGGATCTCGACATTGTTCATTTCTATTTCGCCCTTTTAGTAGAGTGATGCCACCCCTGATAACTCGCTTTCGTGGCATCAACCACACCGAATAGAATAACTCCTGTTTCATGACCCATCATTTTGAAATTTCCGACGAGTTGTTCCGATCGATGATGATGTTGTGCATGGTGATCAACTGGCAGAGCCACCGGCGACAACGACGTCAGGTTGAAGATTTTCTTCTGCGGCATCTGCCACTCTGACCTCCACAACGTGAAGAATGAATGGGGCGCAACCGTCTACCCGGTGGTTCCAGGGTAGTTGCTCCTGCGCCAGTTATCCTTCTCTAGTGATAGACGCGCCTCTCCTTTTACTTAGCTGTCGCTTCTCATACAGGCACGAAATAGTGGGAGAGGTGACGGAAGTGGGGAACAAAGTAGAGAAATTCAAGGTAGGAGACAAAGTGGGCGTGGGTTGCCTGGTGGGCTCGTGCGGCAACTGCAACTCGTGCGACAAAAGCTTTGAGAATAACTGCGCCAAATGGATCCTCACCTACGGGGCTATCGATCATGACGGCACCATCACCTACGGCGGCTACTCCGACACTCTGGTCGCTCCCGAGCGTTTCGTCGTCCGCTTTCCTGATAATCTCCCGCTAGATAAGGGGGCCCCACTACTCTGCGCGGGTGTCACCGTGTACAGCCCCATGAAGCACTTCGGGCTTAACGAGCCGGGTAAGCATCTGGGTGTCGTGGGGCTTGGGGGGCTTGGCCACGTGGCTATCCGCTTCGCCAAGGCCTTCGGAGCGAAGGTCACTGTCGTTAGTACTTCCCCTAGCAAAGAGAGAGAAGCCATCGATAATTTCGGGGCCGACGCCTTCCTGCTCAGCAACAACCCCGCACAGATGAAGGTCGGTAGACCTTTTAAATTCTTCTTCTGAGCTGTGACCTGCCCTTGAAAAGGATAGCTTTTTGGGATAGCAGGCGGCTGCGGGCACGCTGGACGGCATTATCGATACGGTATCCGCCGTTCACCTGTTAGCTCCGCTGTTCGGGTTGCTGAAGAGCGAGGGGACCCTCATTCTGGTTGGGGCGCCGGATAAGCCGCTGGAAATCGCTCCCTTCAGTTTAATTCGCGGTACGACAAAATTCCGCTGCTGTCGCATGCTCTTCTTCCTTTTCAGGGAGTGATGTGCTTTTTGCTGAGTATCAGGGGGGAAGAAGCTAGCGGGGAGCTGCGTCGGAGGGATGGAAGACACGCAGGAGATGCTGAACTTCGCCGGGAAGCACGGGATCACGGCCGACGTGGAGGTCATCCCCATCGACTACGTGAACACAGCCATGGAACGTCTCGTTAGGAATGACGTCAGGTTCCGCTTCGTCATCGATGTGGGAAACACCCTCAAGGCGGCGGAGTGATGGCCTCTTGCGGTCGTCTTTATTTCTGTCCTCCGTTTCTCTTCTTTTATGCTGTTCTCGTAATCTTTAGAGGGAGAAGACCAAGGGAAGTTTATTCTCTGGCACGAAACTGAATTACTTGTGTCCGTCAGAGCTCCAGAGCGCAAACCAGCCGATTGGATGAATGGCCGCTTTTCTAGAAATGATTGAGTGCAAACCAGCAGAGTCTTGGTGCAAATCTTTTTATGCCAAAGATCAAATTTGAGTAATAAACGAATCAAGAACAGAGATGGATAAACAAAAGTCTAGATGAACGAGATGGATAAATCTTTTTATTCCATGAATATAATTGATGGAGAGTATACAATACTAGATTTCATAAATGATAGTTGATTATTTTCTATTTGTGTCATTCAATTCTGATAAAATATTGGCTAACAGAAGAAAGATTGGATGCGCCGAAATCATTGAAACTTGCGTTTGATGAATTGGATGACTAACCAATCAAGGATGATAATTGATGGGAAATAAATATAAACTAATAAAAAAAATGATTCGAAGATTGATACCCGCACAATTTTACAAATGACTTCTATATGAACGAGCTTGGCTTTGTAAGTTTAATTATGTAAAGTACGAGTCACTTTTAATTAATTAGATGAATATTCATAATAGATAAAAAAAAATGGTGAGAACAAGTTGATTAATAAATGATAAATATTTACTTGTAAAAGCCATAAATAAGCTTTAATTTTTGTAAAGTGGATGAAGGGCTTGAAGTTCTTGGCTTGATAGTGGTGACGTAGCCGGTCAGAGATTTGAGCCCCAAAATCTATTCTGTTATTATTCAAAAGAAAGGTCTAATAATACCAAAGAATTGATGATATGCATATTACATATGGTAGGGCTCGGCGCGAGGTGGAACGTTTCTTCATGGTCGGGTCCGCCGCGAGGTGGAACGCGGAAGCTGGACGCAGCACACGCGGACGAGAGGGTTTTAAAATCCGTCCCCGTCCTCGTCGCGTCGAGTCCAACGTCTCAGCTTGCGAGACGCACATGTGGACGCGTCCACGAGTCCATAAAGAACATATCAGACAACATGCTCTTCCAATCTCTTTCCCGTGTTCTCTCTTCCCTTTCTCTCTCCCGCTCTCTCTCCTTCCTAATCTCTCTCGCCCTCTTCTCAATCTGCTTCCCTGTTCTCTCTCTCTCTCTCTGCATCTACTTCCCTCACGTTCTCTCTCTTCCCTCTCTCTCTTCTCATCTACTTCCCTTTCTCACTCTCTCTCCCCGTCTACTTCCCGCACGTTCTCTCTTCCCGTTCTACTTCCCCTCTCCGAAGAAGTGAAGAACAAGTACCCAAAGAATATTGAAGATAACGATCAACAAACGTTATGTACATGCAAAGAAAAACTCCATAGAAAACTCAAAATCCAGGGCTCAGCCTTTCCGCAGTGGCGGCACCTCACTCCGGCGGCCGCGGCGACTCTCCGCCGCACGACCTCGAAGTCAGAAAAGGTCGAGGAATGAAGATTCCCCAGATCGACCATACCCGAATTCTTCTTGAGATCCTTTTTGAAGCTCCCCGAAAAAGGGGGTGGTTGAAGAAGATAATGGGCAGCACCACGCGGTAGAGTAGAGGGTCAACTCCCTCGCGACAGACATACACCGCGAGGTGCCCTTTTGGCGGCGCAGACGCTACGTTTCTTTGACGGCACAACCAGTTAATGATCTTCCGCCGCAGAGTCGGCCGTCTCGTGCAGGGGATAAGCCTGTCGTAGCCGTTGCAGGTCGTACCGGTTAAAAATAGTAGAGAGGGTCAAAAATAGTTAAACAGGTCTCTCCCCAATCTACTCCTCGCCCTTTCATACTCTCCATCAACTTCCTCAACACTATTTTATTGGGCCGTTCAGGACGTTTCAACTCCAGTCCACCGTCTTCATCGTTTGGTCGGACGGCTCTACCGTCCAGAGGACGGTTTTCACGTCCCGTTCACGTCTCCCAACCGTACTTCAAGGCACGACCTTCAAATCCTCTCTCTCTCTCTAGAGTTCATCAATATATCTATCTCCCTCTCTCTCTAGAGTTCATATATCTATCTATACCTCTCTCTAGAGTTCATCTATCTATCTGTACCTCTCGCTCTTTAGAGTTCATCTATCTATCTGTACCTCTCGCTCTTTAGAGTTCATCTATCTATCTATCTATACCCCTCTCTCTTTAGAGTTCATCTATCTATCTATCTATCTATCTATCTATCTATCTATCTATCTATCTATTTATCTATCTATCTATCTATCTATCTATCTATCTATCTATCTATCTATCTATCTATCTATCTATCTATCTATCTATCTATCTATCTATCTATCACTCTCTCTCTCTAGAGTTCATCTATCTATCTATCCGGCTCTCACTCTAGAGTTCATCTATCTATCTATCTATCTATCTATCTATCCGGCTCTCACTCTAGAGTTCATCTATCTATCTATCTATCTATCTATCTATCTATCCGGCTCTCTCTCTAGAGTTCATCTATCTATCTATCCCGCCCTCTCTATAGAGTTCATCTATCTATCTATCCCCCCCTCTCTCTCAACAGTTAATCTATCTATCTATCTACCTCTCTCTTGAATGTCACGGTATTACCCTAATCATCAACTTTCAGTCTAGGCTACGGTTTTCTCGTAAGAGTAAGAATTCCAGTCGATAATCCGACGATGATGTAACCACAAAACGTATACTATTCCTTCACAACGTTGCTCGTATGCCCGGAACTATGAAAAGTGTGTCATCTGTTGTCTGGACCCTTAAGTTATTTGGGCAAGGTATATATGAGGTAAACCAGCTAAATATGGGTGGCATATGGTCTGTTATGCCAGAGTCTAAAATCAAGGAATCACGAGAATTTGAGTTTTCTGCGGAAGATAGAAGTGTAAGAATTTTGTTGAAAATAAAGGTCTTACCAGAATTAGCTACTAAAGTCAACCCAATTGTGGGTGAAGAATGAGAGAGTTAAGCCTCTAATTGCTTTATCATGCCCGTTAAGAGGTCCATCTCACCTTTGTCTCTTGGAGGCTGAAACACGTTACCAAAGTAATGAAGAGGCGGTCGCCAATTGCCGCTATTCTGTTGAAGCATCACATGACTTTGGCCGATTGTTGGCCGTCCATGAATCTTCCAACATGCCTCTCTATTATGCTTTTGGCATTGGCAAAAGTCACGTTCAAGGAAGAAAGGAGATGCTAATGACTCCCTATCGTGTGATTTCTGCCAACGTCACAAGCATACTAGAGAGACACGTTGGAAGATACATGGACGGCTGACAATCAGCCAAAGTCATGTGATGCTTCAATAGAATAGTGGCAATTGGTGACCACCTCTTCATTACTCTGGTAACGTGTTTCAGCCTCCAAGAGACAAAGGTGAAATGGACCTCTTGACGGGCATGATAAAGCAATTAGAGGCTTAACTCTCTCATTCTTCTCCCAAAATTGGGTTAACTTTAGTAGCTAATTCTGGTAAGACCTTTATTTTAACCAAAATTCTTACACTTCTATCTTCCGCAGAAAACTCAAATTCTCGTGATTCCTTGATTTTAGACTCTGGCATAACAGACCATATGCCACCCATATTTAGCTGGTTTACCTCATATATACCTTACCCAAATAACTTAAGGGTCCAGACAACAGATGACACACTTTTCATAGTTCCGGGCATACGAGCAATTAATCTACATCCCATAGAGAAATTATAACATGTCCTTCATGTCCATAAACTCTGTATTAGCCTAGTTTCAATTCAAAGAATAGTGTCGATGCACATGAGAGGCACTCTGAACTATCAGTGCACTGATTAAGAAGAACGATAAAGAAACAAACATTTACTAGTGCTTTCTCTTCGTGCTCTCCTGGTTGTTTGTCGGGTCATCTTTAACAATGGCGATTTTGATTGATGACGACGAAACAAAATAGATCAAGCTCTATTGAGTCTGACTCAGAGTGACTGTTTATCGAAGAATGACTTTGGCTATCAAATGATTGAACAAGTGGAACAGAAAAAGGTCACACCAACTTGGGATTTTCTTAGTCCAATTTGGGATTTTCCTTGGAAGGCATCGGGTTGGTTGAATGCTGGTATTGAGAGTAGTAATTCACTCAAAAAATGGTTTACATAAACAAGTAGGTTTTCATTCAACCAATTGAGATAGAGTGCAATTGAAACAAAGACAGGGAATGGGTGGGTTATCCACTCCAAAAAGCCAAAAGAAGGAGGTTGTTTCTTAAAAGATTGGAAATTCGCCGTGGTATCCCGTTTTCAAGAATTTGCGTCGATGTATGCGCGTCTCGGGGCGTCCTTACGCTATTGAACGAAAGACCAGCCAAAGCTTGGCAGACCCCACCACGGTCTCCGCACCAAGAAGTAAAAAGGCTTAAAATAATATTTCGAGTCCTCCAACGTAGAATCCGCGATTCAGGAATCGACAAAACAAGGCAACGGGGCATCTAACCTAACCATGCAACTTGGATGAAAAGAGACAACTTGGAATTTAGTATTGAGGGCATCAAAGATTGAGGCTCGTCAGTTTGAACCCTCGATCTTCCCCCGGGAGGGAATATTCGACACCAATCCAGATTGACGCCCAGCTGGCGTGCCGCTTGGCGTGCAAGGACCGTTTCTTGGTTCGTGTCGTCCTTCCGCCGAAGAGCAGTTCTATCGGCTTAAAATTCGTCAGGCGAGACCCACCACGGAGGAATGGATTCCAACTCATCGTGTCGTCTGATGGTCGAGGAAGAAGCTGAGAGGAGGGGAGCCACGTAAACCTGATAGCAGATTAGTTGTTCGTGTAACGCAACAGCAGCCGCTTAAGAATGTAGAGCTGAAATCTGTATTTGCAACCTTATTTGACTGCTACTATGCGTCATCTGTATACTTCGCGTGCACAAGGAATAAAAAAACAGAAAACAGACGAATTTTACTCCGTTTTTAGTTTCTTTGGCGCCTGCCAGTCCATCTCTAAAACCGCCATCTCGATGTATCGAACTGGGAGCCGCAGCCCCCAGTTTACCCATGAAATACCCTTTCGGCCGAAGACGTCATGCTTCTTGTCCTTAGCGTTTCCTCGACCCTGGGAAGCATCACGCACGCACTGCCATTTCCATGTTTCCTGAAGCGGTTTTGCAGGCGGTTTTGGATTGCACTGCGCTGCTGTATTCGTTCGTCGATTGTCACCACCACACCGGGCGACATCTTCTGCTGGGGCCGATGCATGACCTCCCAAAAGCTCCGGCGTGGCATCATTTTTCAGGGGAGACGGAACATCTTAAAGATGACAATTGCGGAAACTGCGAGATCAGGAGGTTTCTTAAATAACGATGAGCAAAGACGACTCATTCCGCAAAAGTCTCAGTAGGAGAGCAGTCAATGGCTCAATGCGACGCACGAGGGGCAAGGATGCTAAGAGCCGGCACAATTATTGGCGGCCTGGATATATTTCCGTTGAGTACTGGTCTACAGAAAACCACGTTACCTTTGACGCCGTGTCGAAAGGCGAGTGGATGGTTAGTCTTTCGGAGGATAGGAAGCCAAAGAAAAGGTGTGGGTTGCGGTTTCCATAAATGTGCATTACCAAATCAGGAACTCGCCTCTATTTTTAATGGAGAAGAGACGCCAATCTTTCCAGAAGGGGGGACCTAAATAAAGCTTAAGCATCTGGGACCGGCCTTCGTCTCTTCTTAGCGACTTAGCCATCCCAGTTTCATCTCCCTTCTTCAAGCTCTTTGTCTTGCACTTCTCCTTCTCTGACCTTCGGGTTCATTTTTCTCTTTTCCCCTTGTGGTGCGATCGAAGAGTAGTCTTCTCTCAGTGGACTTTCTGGGGTTGGGAAGTCGTGTCTCCCCCGAATTAGTTCATCTATCATTTCCTTATCCTTTGTTTTTTTCTTCGGAGTCCTAACGGATACGTAGTAAGACAGTTTTTTATGGATGCTGATGATCACAGGGAAGGAAGAATGGGGAGAGGGAAGATTGTGATCCGTAGGATCGACAACTCAACCAGCCGGCAGGTGACCTTCTCCAAGCGTCGCAATGGACTACTGAAGAAGGCCGAGGAGCTCGCTATTCTCTGCGACGCTGAGGTGGGGGTCATAATCTTCTCCAGCACTGGGCGACTCTACGACTTCTCCAATACAAGGTACGAAAAATCTCCTATGCTTTGCTACATACGGATGTATTTAGGGTGTTCAAATCCGCTATCGGTAATCATGAAAGAATAGGCTACTGAAACCTGTTGAGGTTAATTTTTACCTGTTGAGATTCGGCAAGATTTAGCCAGACGTGGACTTTTGAGAGACTCGCCTTCGCTTCCAAAGTTTGCGAGATCCGCACTATTAAAGGAAATGGACAAAATGTTAAATAGTCTTTGTTATTTCTTTCCTAAGTCGTAATGGCTCCGGGGGGGCCACCATGGCAGGGTGTTAGACCGGCCGAATGAAGGTACTGCAGTGGCCGGGGGATACATGGGGGAAGTGCCCGTAATATCCCACCTGTGAATACGATTTCTAAACTGCCCTCTCTCGTCAATTTTAATTTTCTATGTTAAGTACCTTGAGCCCTGTCTACCTTATTAAATGATGAGATTGTGGGCAGGTGTATAAGTCAACACGGCACTAGAATCGGGTTATACGTGATTTGTAGCCCCACAGTCAAGAATCCTACATTTTCTCGTACGCCTTTTGCAAAAAATTGCCCGAGCTACAGATGGAAAACCAATTAGATTATATGATTTTCCAGAATTTTCTGAGGCAGCTACAAAAATTCCCTCAGCTTCATAATCTCTGCTTGGCAGTTGTAGACACGGATTACGTTCAGCTTCTCAAACAGCTTGCTTGCAGGTGTAGCTGGACTGATGAGATAGTGCGCAGTTGGAGACTAGTCTGTCCATCTGCGCCCTCATAGGTGAAGAAGCCCTCTCCCAGTTGCTTTAGTTTTCATACTAACTTCCAACATCTCTCCGTAGTGTGTCTTTTCTTTCTACAGTAATCACAGCACAGTACGACCTTCTGATCGGGTTTCTGAAATTTCACATTTTGAGAAGTACCTTGAGATTCCGAATTATCCTCATATTCCCCACTTCGGCTAGTCAATGATGAGCGACTGATCTGACCAACAATTTGGATCTGTGCATTTAATCTGCTTTGTTCCTCTATCGCAGTAGTAATTCTTGGCTTTGATACCATTTGTAATTTATATGCCTACAGAAGCATGTGCGGGAGATGAATCACGCAAGCGATTTGAGGATCGTAATAATTTATTCACTGATTAGGGTGAAACTCGTTGTCTAGCAGTTCTTCCGAATGCATATCTCCCAGTGTTCTTCCGCAAGTTCTTCCGCAAGCAAATCTTGCACGAAGAAGTGTTTTCCATAAAAGCATCGGACGATCTTCCTCGTACGAAGTTTATTCATTACCCTAGTATCACAATTTTGAGAATTATACCAGCTACCATAAGAACACATGTGCTAAGAAAAACGCTAATCAAGAATTTACGCGTCGTCATAGAGTTTAAGGACAAGGTTAACTCTTCATTAATTAGTGTGAATTCCTCAAATCTCATTTGTGCCTGATTTTCCAGACATCTGGTCATATCTCTTTAATGCATGCTTCTGCCCCATACCTCCGTACTGAATGAGATTGAATGAAACATCTGGTCACTTTCTAATGACCGATGGTATCCCATGATCACAGATCATGTCCAGTTCCTAGATTTTACCTGCGCAGGCGAAAAGTTTGGCTAGTCTGGAAAACGAACCTTATTGACATTTAATTTGGTTTTTAAACAGTGTAGAGGCAGTAATGGAACGGTACAACAAGGCCAAGGATATTCATTGCCCAGACCTCAACGCAGCTTCTGAGGTGAAAATTTGCTCCCTTGGCTTAGCTTGTCTATTTGTTCATTGATCTATACATAATTGAAGGACGTTCATTAACCGTTTACGATTCGGTGGAAAAGAGCCCCCAGAGAACTACCACATAAATCACTCGACTAATAAAATAAAAAATAACTTTTCTCTCTCACGATTTACCCGAGTTTATGTTGAAACTGGAAAAGAAACGCAGTAAATGACCTTTCTTTTTTGATCTTCCAGTAGAAAGTAGCATTTTTCTTGGGGACACGTTGACTTTTTCAGAGATAACAAGGGAGTTTAACGACGGCCTAAATCACCGTACTATCTAGGATCTATTCCCCTCTATAATTACTGATAATTTGAAATAAAGCAAGAGATTCTCGCGCCATTCGAGGATTATAGAAGATTCATGAACGTCATCCTCCCCGATGTTTACTCTATTTATCAAAGGTAAGTATAGAAGATCATCTTTGTCCTGATGTTAGAGAGTAAACCAGTCTTATTTGATAACCCTTCAAAAATTTTTGTTGAATTATACGAGAAACTGGCGTCACAAGGCTTATGTCAATGTAAACTACGATAGATTACAATGAGGAGGAGAAAAGCGTTGGCTCTCTAGATTTTCTTTGGATCTGAGGCTTCTGAATATAAAATGTTCACATTGTTAACGGCGTTATTAATGCAATGCAGCAGTTCTGGGAGAAGGAAGCCACAAGCTTAAGACAACAGCTCCAAAGCTTGCAAGAGAGTCATAGGTATCATCTTTTCCTCCTCGCCTCGCACTGCATTTGGTTCATCATGACATGAGAATCCCGCGACACGTATTTTAGTGTGAATGGAAGATCATTCACTATCTCGTGATATAGTTTGCTAGATAAACTATGAAGATTCTCGCAACATCAGATGCTGTCTTCGTTGACAGGCATTTAAGGGGAGAGGATCTTTCGACCCTAAATATCAGTGATCTACAAGATCTGGAGATTCAGCTGGAAGAGATGTTGAGAGCTGTGCGGACGAAGAAGGTAGTGATAAGATGGGACGAGTATCTAGTGCACGATTTCCCTCGTGACCCGCATACCCGTATCGCGTTTGACCACCGGTTTTCTTCACAGGACCGACTTTTCACCGAGGAAATTCAGGACCTCAATCGAAAGGTATTTCCCGAAAAAACAGTACGAGCCTATACACGGTCGCAGACGCATGCTACATACTGACCAAGCAAAATTATCTCTGTCGTTCTAGGGCAATCTTTTGCAGCGGGAGAACGTAGAACTGCTGCAGAAGGTAAATCTTATATGTCTGGAAAACAAGTAATTACGAAAGAAGGTGACAATTTCAGAGTCACGTATTAAAATGATCCGAAGAAGTTAAATTAAACCTGTGTATAAAAGACAAATTCTTTGCAGGTTTATGCAGCCCGGGAACCGAAGGATCCTGAGAGGTCGCTTATCTTTTCAAATAGCTTGAGCTTGTCGACGGAAACCCAAGTTCCCGTTGATCTAGAGCTCGGCCATTCTCAGCAGCAACCCTGTCGTTTGCTACGGACATCTCCAATCTTTGGGTACCTCTGTGCGGGCATCAAAGATTACAGAGGAAATATGTGCCTCAACAAATTCCTAATAATTATTTTCTTATTCCCGGCAGATTAGAACTTTAATTACGGCGGGGATTCTGCGAGTGGATTGTGCATTTCTGGGGGGTGACCTCGCCATCTTTTCGTGTGCCAGCACCAACATTGATCGCTATCGCTTTATCTCTGGATCGTCGATACGTCGTGCAAAGCTAACCTAAAAAAAAACAAGGAGAAAGGTTTTCTGAGAATCTTCTGGCATTTGAGTTGTGGAGCATTGTGCCAGTTGTGTTATCTGCTGGTTGTAGAATTTTTACGACTAATAGTTTGATAAAATTCATTTATTTATAAATAAGTGAAATTAAATTTAGAGCAAGAAAACGTGTTGAAAAAAAATTAAGTTCTATAAATAAATGTCGACGGCGTAAGGACTCCATCTTTTTGTTCATAAAATTGAGTATCTAGCCCGATGCAACTCCATTGCCACGTGCTGAAAGTGTTTCTGAAGATACTAGATTTTGTTTCTAGTCCATTTTGAGAATTGTCTTGGGCGTTAAAGAGACTATTCTTATTTAAGATGAATTTTCGAAGCTCAGTCATGATTCAAATTTCAAAAGTGATTTGCTTTTTGCAGGTCAAGTGATAAGGACATGGCAACCAAAGAAAAATAATCTCCCAAAGCATATCCAACAGGTTAGAGATTCCTCAACATATGCTTGGAGACCTTGAAGATCTTTGTGCTTACATACATCTGTCCCAAAACTTAAAACTAAATGTTCCCAGCTCATTGCAATGCCACCAAAGGTGTAAGCGTACCCGGTTGTGCTCCTCCGAGTATCAACGCCACCTCTAAGATCAGAATCAACATAGCCCTGAAGATTCAGTGCACCTCGCCCAAAACATAGAGACATACCTGACGTCCCCCTCAGGTATAGGAAAATCCAGCACACTGCCTCCCAGTCTTCTTGCCAAGGATTCATCATGAAATGACTGACAGCTCCCACTGCATGAGCTATGTTAGGCCGTGTCCCCACCATCGCATACATTAGACTTCTAGTAGTAGCAGCATACGAGACACCTTCCATATTCTTTCGCTCCTCCTCAGTCCTAGGATAATGCTCACTCGATAACTTGAACTAAGATGCTAGTGGAGTCTTCACTGGCTTTGAATTTTACATATTGAACTTGCAAAGCAACTTCTCAAAGTATTGCTCTGTGGATAGTTTCAAAACATCAGCCTTCTTGTCTCACACAATTCTCACCCTGAGAATTTGCTTGGCAGCTTTGTGGTCCTTCATGGCGAACTCCTTTGCCAAAGACTCCTTGAGCTTCAAGATCTCCTTCATGTTGGCGCCTGCAATTAATGTATCATCTACATAAAGCATTAAGATAATATAGCTATCATTGAACTTCTCCAGGTAGGAACAGTGGTAGCAACAGCAGTAAGATAATAATGCGCCACATACCCCCGCCTTTAAGTGACGATCGATGATCGCGATTTCATCGCGCCATCGAACGCTCTACGTGCTGCCATGTCACCCCCTCTTGGATCAACAATCGCAATTTGATCGGACGCTCTAGATTTTGTCATGTCATCTGCGCGATTTATAAATCAATTTTAAATTAAATTAAATCGATTTTAAATTCAAAAAAATTCAAAAAAATTCAGATTCTGAAAAAAAGTCCCTAAAAATTAGAAAATTCATAACTTTTAAAATATAACTCCAAAACATTTGTTTCATGGGATCATAAATTAAATTATCTATCAGTCAAATTATTTAAATAACTAGAGAAGAAATTTTAATTAAAAAAATACACTCATTTCTCTTAAAATTAAAACTTAAAAAAATAAATGAGTATATAAAAAATATTTTCTCTCATTATTTAACATTAAAACACAATTATAATCTCAAATATAGATGAGAATAATTTACTTTAAAAATGTATAATTATCCCTAATATAGTACATTTTGAGATTATAACTTAAATTTGCATGAAAGGATAGATATGCTCTCAAAGTATGATAACATGCATAAAAATGAAATGTTTTATGCCATAATTTGCATGAATAATCATGTAATTACATGTTAAGATTGCATGTTATCAAGCACCAAGAATAGATGATCTTATCATTCATTCTAGATGATCCTACCATCTAGTATACAGTAAAATTCATACTTACGAAGATCATTTGAAAGAGTTCTTCAAGATGTTCAAGCGTCTAGCCTCTAGCAATATCCACACAGTCTTTGGACAATCTGATCTCCTCTTGAACACTGGTCACCACGAGAGGAAGAGAAGAGATGGGAGAATTTCTACTAGGCTTGCATGGGCACCTCTATTAAGTTTTTCTCCCCGTATTTATAGACTTCAAGAATATGAATTTTTCACAAAACCTTTACTATTATATCTATATGTACCGACGTCCATTGGCCTTATGTGTGTGACCCTTTAGGTCAATATATCTTGCCCTTTAATGACTCCATTGACCTAATAACACTTATTTGTCTTCCTTATCACTTAATTATATCAAGATATATATTAATTGGCTAAGGATCGATTTAACCTAATCGACGAGTTGAGTCATCAGCCTGGTGGGTGCCAAGTTACACCACGTGCTCTAGGAGATATAGAGTATATCCAAACTCCATCATGGAACCCTACCGTCAGTGGTTATTGTGTATGTATAATCTTTCATTGGTATGAGACTCATGAATGACTTAATTGTCAAACCCTAATTGATCATTCAATTTAATACTGATGCGAGTAGGAAATCATCGAGAACAACTTCTCTAATGTTGCTATTATTGGCCAAGGATTTAACCACATCTCATTCATTGAGTCGATATCTTTTTATACTGAGGGTGGATGATCCCATCTTGAACACTCAATCACCTTGGCGGACTTCATGTCATATTCAATCTATGACGATTTGGAGATCTTGTGTCATCTCATTTGAGACATCTTCACTCATCATGAGTGCATCTTGCACTTCAATCGCAACATTAGAAGATTGATTTGTCTTGTTCCCTTCACCCGTTAGAGATCTGCAATCTTTCTTCCAATGCCCCATCTTTCCACAATGCCAGTGTTTGCCCTTTGACTTTCAATTGTTCTTCCCCCTTTGACTTCCCTCTATCACCTCCTTGACTCTGCTCGTGTGTTCTTCCTCTTCCCTCAGTGATAAGGGCAGAACTTGATGGCCCTTCTAGATCCTTCCATCGAATATCCTTCGTAAGAATGAAGTTATGAATATTTTCCAACTTCATCTTCTGATTTCTTGAGGAACTACTCATGATCATCACAGTGGCATTCCAGCTCTCAAGCAGGGAAGATAATAGAAAAAAAGCCAAAATCTCATCATCAAAGCTGATCTCAATGGAGCTTAACTGGCTTATGATTCCACTAAACTCGTTGACGTGGTCGGCAACTCTAGTACCATCGAACATCTTCAAATTAAATAGGCAACACATGAGATGTACCTTGTTGAATCCACACGACTTCTCATAGGTTTCAAACCAAGACTTTCATATTTTTTGCTACACTCGTGACGTTCTTCACATTAAATGCCACATTCTTTGTGAGAGTCAAATGAACAAAATGTAGAGCCTTTTTATTTAACACAATGTAATCCACAAGGGACATAGCTCCATGCTAGATAAAGGCTAATGAAGGTTCTTCTAGGACAAGTAATCTTCCACTTGCATCTTCCAATAATCAAAATCAGATCCATCAAATTTATTGATTTGAGCACTGCCTTGATTGGCCATTGTGCTCACCCCTTCTCTTGAACATGGCTTTCATCAATGACAAGCCCAAGTCCAGTTCCTAGAGAACCTTGCTCTGATACTAGTTGTTAGGAATTTCGAACAATAGTCAAGACAAAAAACGATGACGGATAGTTTAGATGTGTGCAAGGATGAAAGTCCTTTCCATCCACGTCTCTCATTAAAAGAGGATTACAAGTCAAGCCTCTCGCAGAGACACCCTCTCTGGTTATCAACCAAGAAGGGGGCCACCTTTTGTTTTGTCTAATATGGGACAAAACCCCATGTCCAGACAACAACCAAACCCCATGGTGGACAATACCCCTTTCTCCATACTCATTACTCTGAAGTGAACGGAACTCTTTTGAAATGGTATCTTACTTGTTATTCTTTGTTATTTAGATTATATGAAAGAAAACACATATCCTAAATTTAGTTTTCGGTATGATGAATACTGATAGTAAAATTCAATAATTGGGAATCTGAAGTTCATGTAAAGATAACCCTCAACATACTAAAATTAAGCACTGAAATCTAGCCTATGAGTGAGTTAGGGTCAAATCCACATTGAATAAGGTTTCTAAAACAGAAACCATTTACTAGAAGAAAATTTTTGGTGGATTGAAAGACTAAATGAGATCACACGACAAAGAAAATGATGTATAAGGAAAATTGAAAAATATATCCTTTCGTTGAGTGCAAGAATGCACATATTGATCTAGAATTAATTGAGCAATTGATATATAAATTATAATGAGAAATCCATATGTGAGGAGAGATAGAAATTAAAATCCTCCTTATATAATTAAATTAAAACTTGAGCCTACTAAGCATCACCTACATGAATTTTCTCAATTCCTATGGTGAAGTTGCTAATAAATTGATCATATTCAATTTACATGGAAGTCTTTGTCAAAGAAACGCTCAAACAGGGCCTCAAGGTTCAATCAATGGTTAGTACACAAAGAAGAGTACCTCACTAAGTTGATTCTGAATTTTAACATAATAATTTACAAGGTGGAATTCATATTTAATTTTTTTTAAAAGCTATTAAATCAGGTCACATATAAGGATTAAATGACATTAAGGTTTGTGGGAAAATAGAAGATTAACTAGGAGAATAGACATACAATATGGTATAAATGAATTTGTAATTGATGGATAAAAGCAAGGTAGAATTCCATTACAAAAAATTATAGAAATTGGTCGAATTTTTATGAGGTTCTTTATTTAATCTGAATATGATGATAAGTTAACTCTAAAAAAATCAAGATTTAGTAGAGAGTACTCCACTAACAAAAGATAGCCTTTAAATCAATTTACATCTCATTTTAATCAATGGAGAGATGAAAACTTCTCACTTATTCGCAGAAAGTTAGAATATTGAAAAAAAAAGTCATCAAGATGATGCAAAAAAATATTTCACACGTCTAAATTGGCTAAGAATCCCAAAGAATAAAAATAGTCTATAAACAAAGAAGAATAGTTTATGTTGAATACTTGAGTTGCTTTTAGTTGCAAGGTAAGAGCTACAATGCTACCATGACACATTATGGAGGATTGAGCAATTGGTAGTTCAAATATTGATCCACCTTAATCAGAATATTCTAAAAATCTAGATGGAGGTCAATGAATTTACGTTTTATCAAATGAGATTATGTCTCACACTACCACCCACTTCTTCCTATTGGACCCACTCATCAATCAATTGCATGGCTTTGATGTACTCAGCTCTATCTAGTTATTCATAGAGTTCTACCTATACATTGAAGAAGCATAGTTCCACAATGATCATTTTCATAAGTATCATGGCAGGATAATTTTTAATTGAAATTGAATCGGAAACTTGTACTGTTATGGAAAATTACTTTGTCCAGTTTTTCGCCATCATCATGTTAGCAACACCTGTGAAGAGGAATAAGCTACTTGTGATGCTCCCTTGGTGGCAATGTCGTTCACCTCAGCTACAAGCTCTTTGTGCATGTCACCCCACTTTTAAAGGCCCATTATTGCAGTTTCAGCGTTGAATAATTTCTTAAATTTATATAATTTTCAAAATTATAAAAATTTGTAATATTCATATCCTTCACTTTATAAGGCTTTTTCTCTCGCCATAGCATACAAATGTGAAAAACTATTTCTATTTCATCTTATGCCATGTGGAAAACAAAACAAAGTGATAAATAAAAATATAATTAGTTGTAAGCAGTTTAATATGAAAAGAAACTAATTCAAGTTTAGAGTTGAATTTATTTGATTTACCATTTTCTCTTCTTCTTTTTAATATTTAAGACACGATTGGCATAAAAAATTGCACTTATTAATTCCTTTTTGACGAAATAGATTTGGGAATTTTTAGTATTTCAAGTAAAGATAGCCTATTTAATGGAAGGGCAATGGATGAAATGACAAAGACATTATTGGGAAACTTTTACAAAATGGGATATTCATGTAAGAAGAAAAATCCTTTCCAAGTTGGCCTCACTCCTTTTGCTCACCTATCGTATCCGCTTGGCTTCATTCATTAAGCGACAGAAACTCTTTAGGCAGTCTTGAGCATCATTCATGAATGGATGAATACTTATAGATAGTAGGGTAGGATGGGTGTACTACTCAGATTGTGGCCAATTTTCCTAACTAGACTTTGGCAAGGCAAGTAGGCTCCATTTGAGATTTTGGTCTTAATAAGTTGGAGAACGTTAGAACATTAGCTACTTAGTCCCATCCAAATTGAAAACAAATTCTGCTTTCAAACTTACTATTCTTCTTCTCTCAAAAGTCAAACCTCATAACCTAAACTAAAAAAATAGTGAATGAAAGGTCTCTAGTGGAAGTAGTTTATTCAATCGCATTCCATTTATATTGTTGTGGTGTGCTTATCTTTTGTATTTTGGTTACTCTACTTAGTTCTAGTATCTATTATTAGGCCTACTTAGGTAGACCCATTTTTTTTCTTATATTGGGATGTCTTTCTATGAGGAAAATGAACTTCAATTCTTCATTCTCTCTTCTCCAATAGCATTTGAGCATAATTCTCTCCTAGGGCTTCCGTTGTTTTTCATATTTATTCAATTCTAGGACATCATTTCATTCATTTCTCTATGCACTACCTAGTGGCTATTAGTTTGTAATGATGAAAGTTCTTTTATTCCTTGATTTTCCTTTTCCAATTTTCCATGCAATCACTCATGTAGTTCACTTTGGATTTACCACATGATCATAGACACGACCTTTTTCTAATGTCTATAGGTAAAATAAGATTAATCTACATTATCAGTCCTAAAATGATATACACTATCTATGTGGGGCAAATGACATGATGTCAATAAAAAACATTTTAGCATGCATCATAAAATACAAAAGAATTAATTAAATATTTTTTGATTATGATCGTAACACCTAGTTTGATGCCATGCTAGTCTCTAAGCAATGGAAATACATAAGCTATATAGTGAGATTGATAAGTGATTTGGATAGTCATGAGTTGAGTACTAATGGAAGGTAGAATATGAAAAAAAATAAATTTGGTTGATGGTTCATGGAACATGCATGACGTAAAAATTCTAAATGAACATATGGATCCTAATTAATTAAACCATGAAAACTCATTAATCGATTTGCTAAAATCTAATTGAAATTGCAATCTTTCAAGTATTGGTGCATTAATGTTCTCTCATTTTGATCCTCAAGTTCACAATTGCAAAAAAATTTTCCCTTTCTTATCTTAGCCTTTTCCAATTACCTTTTGAAGTGATTTGTATTTCTCACAATGGTAAGTTGTATTTAATCTTTCTTAAAAAAAAGTGAATTTGCTTTCTTTATTTATAAAAAAAGTTTTAGAACTTTATAAGATGATTATCTCTGAGATAAATTATTTAAATAAATTTGTAAAGCTCTTAGTTCCCCAAAAACAGTGCCTCATAACATGAAACCTTATTTATATTGTTATTATTAATAACTATTTTTTTATCATAAAATTAGTCACAATCTTTTCATATTTCTTTTAGTTCACGTTGAGCTATTTATCTTGAGGCCAAAACTACATCACTATAGGTTAAGTTAATGCACTTAATGAATTTCACCTTTTTCTATGGTCAAATTCAATGTGACTGAATATGTGCATCTTGGAATATTTTTGTAATTCTCTCACTCTCTCTCTCTCTTGTAGGGTTGTTTCTCACGATTCTGTAGGTGAGACCCCTTCCCCTTGTTCTTCTTCCTTCTTCTTCCTTCTTCCTCTCCTTCTTCATCAAATAAACCTCTTCAACATGGTATTAGAGTGAATGATGTAGGGTTGTAAATGGCAATGCAGGCACACATTCCTGACAGCTACCCAATTCTATCCTCGCTAGTAGCACCTTACTTTGATGTGCTTGCTCGATGGGCTGCCCTCTGTAGTGTACCCTAACTAGCACCACCTTACTAGCGGCTCTGTGATTTGTGGCGCTTGCTCAGCATGCCTTCCCCAGTGCTACCTTGTCTAAGGTGCCCTAATATGCGGCTCTTGCTTTAGAGCTACTTTTCTCAATGTGCCCTACCGAATGTCACCTTGCCCAACAATGGTCTGATTTGTGACCTATACTCTAGTGCTGCATTGCAACATCACTCTCAATCAATTCCCTAACTAGGGCAATCTTCCTTGGCATGCCCTATCTAGCCATGCTTGCCTACATTTACATCCAACCAAGATCCACTTTTGTCCTCACTACTCATTTCATGTTGCTCACTCTATTAGCCACCTTCATTGCTCTTGTTATTTTTTTCTAATTTAGGGCAAACTAGGACTCTTCTTTCCTACTCCCTCTCCTCTATTAGTCCTTGCTACTCATCTGGAATTTCACTTGGTCATTGCCTCTCTCTCTTCTTTGATGCCCATTCATGACATTTGCAACCTAACCTTTCTGCCCATTCCTTCTCAAAATGGTCCCCGCTACTCATGTGGGAGTAAGTCGTATTTTATTTTTATCCTACAATGAATGCATTCATCCATAATCTTCAAATCCCATTCACAATTTTCAAGGGCTCCAACTATGTTACATGGTCTCCTAGCTTCCGCCTCTTCCTTCACAGTCACAATCATCTCTCCTTCATCTTGAACAATCCTTTGTAACTTGAGGATCCCAAAATCGAGGAATCTTTTCTTTAGTTGAAAGCAATCACCTCGTTTATGATGGATAACATGTAATCTACACTTGAGATTACATAATTATTAGTGCATTTTAAGGCATAATTCATACGATTTGTATGCATCTTATTGTACTTTGAGTACATATTCATCATTCATGGAAATTTTATCAAAAAATCTCAAAGTGCATTATTTGAAGGGTTAATCATGCATAACTCAAGAGTTGAATTTTAATAGATTATCACAATTCTATTTGAGATTTTTTTTTGGCTTTAATTATTAAATTATAAGAGAAAAACATTTTTAACACACTCTGAACTTGTTTAGTTTTATTTTCTTTAGTAACTTGAGTGTATGTTGAAGTAAAAAAATTATTCTCTTGGTCTGTATTAAATTCAAATGCAAATAATGATAGATTATTTAATCTTTGATCAAACATAAAAATTGGATTAAAAAAAGTTGTAATTTGAAAGATATAAATTTTGTTATTTTTAGGGATTTATTAAAAAATTGAATTTATTTTGAATATTTTGAATTTATTTTAATAAAAAGTTATAAATGCGGGGTTGATGTGGCAGATGATGTGGCACAAGTGCTTGTGTGTTGCCACGCAACGATGTGTGAGGGTGCCACATAGCACACACATTGCCCACACGTGGCACATATTAGGGAGAGTAATTTTTGTTAAGTGCCCTTAATGTCTAGAATTCAATTAAGTATAGTCTCACCCTATTTATATGCATACATTTTCCTCTTTATTTTAATGTGAGACTAAAATTATATATGACGTAGCACATCCAAAGGCACTGGATTAGAGCGAAGTGATGGATTTAATCTAAACCCTTGATATTCACTTAAGTGAAGGGGGTACATGGAGTGCTGTGATTTGTCGATGATTCATTTTAGAAGAATCAAGCAATCCTAGCAGTTCATCTGAGTTATAATGGTTCTGATTAAATGGATCCAATGGGTGTCCATGACATGTGATGTGATTTGAAGCCTCCGATGAAGATCTAACGAATGTAATGGATCAATGATTCTTCTTCTCATGATGACGTGTCGAAATCTTGGCACCTCATGTGTAATCCAATGGTCCCAGCTGAATGACGTAGGTTTGAATTCTTTACATTTCATTTGAGTTGCTGTTTGAATATGAAGTGACAATCCAACAACCATGCCCAAAATTTCCCTCTATTTACGCTCTCTCTTTTTGAAGAAAAACATAGATGATCATATGAATAGATGATTGTATGATCTATCATATATGAGAAAGTCACCAATTTAAGATTAAAATCAAGAATTTAAGAGTATAGTGGTGAATAAGGAACGAATCCACAGAGAATTTAGGTATTTCCGAGTTGTTCTTCAACTTCGAGAAAAATCCGACAATGAATTGAGGTTAAAAATTAGGGATTTTGGTAGATTTGGAAAGAGAACTTAATGAAGAATTCATGAAATCAAAAATCAATCGACTTGGATCAAGATTTGTGGAGACATCAAAGAGGAAAAATTTGGTAGAATTTCTGAACACGATGAGAGAGAAAACTAAAATAAATCTTAAATTCAACTAATCTACTATTCGAATTTGAAATCTGTTCTTATTGGAAGAGAGATTAGGACGAAAAACAAACAATTTTAAGTCGATTTAGTGCTCGAAATGATCCAATTGATCATAGGATGAAAGACTCTTCATTATATTATTTTGAAGACAAGTTTTGGCATTCAAGAAGCGATTTCTCTCTATTCTCCATGGAATCTCACTTTTCAAACACTCCATGCACGCATAAATTGAAGAACAGTTCTATTACTTGTAACACCCCTAAATTGTTTGTATCATTGAAGAACATGTGTATTTATAAGCAGATTTTGGCGTAGCCGTTGGATTTGGCTTTTAGTCTTCGATCAACGGCTTTGATCGAACGCTTAGATGCAAACCGTTACTTTCAAGTCGTGTGTGTTTGATCGAAGATGGACTGCTGAGATTTTGCTATGTCGCGCGTGAAGAAGAAACGTTGTAAAACGCATCCCATTTGATCTTCATTGAACACTCTGGATGCATACACGTGTCCATGGGGTCTATTGGTCGATTTTAATCTCAGTTTTTATACCTCTTCAGATGAATGGTTGAGATTAAACCATTTTAAAATGATTTGTTGATGAATCGTTACGTGCTATGTATCCCCCTCTTTAAGTGAAAATCGACAATCGTGATTGTTTCACGTGATCAAACACTTCAGATTGTGCCACGTCACCTGCGCATAAATCTAGAGAAAATAGTCCCACTTGGCAAAAATGAGGGCAAATCGATGGGTATATAAGGTATGTGGGTTTAGTGAGTTAGCGAAAATCCTAAAAAGGATGCTTAACTCACTAATCACACACGTGCGCGCACTTGTGTACACGCACACGAACACGTTTGCGCCACATGGCGCACGCTCAAGCTACCATGTAGCGACACGTAATCCACTCCACCATGTCAACTGCCACGTCAACGGGCAATTTTTATTAATTTTTTCATTCTTTTTAATTCAAAATAAATCCAAATAAATTCACATAAATTCATAAAAAATTCCAAAAAAATCCCTAAAAATGAGAAAATTCATATCTTTCAAAAGAGAACTCTAAATTAAGTCAAATTTATTTTTTTAGATTAGAAATTGAATAACATATCATTTTAAAAAAATTTAAATTTAATAAATAATAAGCGAATAAATTTTTATTTAAAAAAATATACTCATTTCTCTTAGAACTTAAAATTGTAAGAAAAAAATTAATGAGTATATAAAAAGTATTTCCCCTTATTATTTAGCCTTAAAACCCAATTATAATCTCAAAAATATATGAGAATAATCTACTCTAAAATATATTCTTTTAGTTACACATAATTATCCCTAAAATAATACATTTTGATTTTATAACTTAAAATTGTAGGAAATGATAGATATGCACTCCAAGTATGATAACATGTATAAGAATGTAATGTTTTATGCCTTAATATGCATTTATAATCATATAATTGTATGTATAAATTGCATGTTATCATTGGGTACCAAGCTACACCACATGTGGAAGGGGCAAAGGGACAAGCTCATGAACAAGAGGCGAGTTGTAGAGTTGGTACTTAATGTAAACCTTTGGCACCATTGAAGCTTATATAGAAATAAATGGCTTTCTCTAGCCTTATGAAATATGACATTATTTTCTTTAAGGCTTTGCTTGTGTACTAGCTTTGTGAATAGAAAGGAACCGGCCGAAAAAATACTTTTGTACTGAGCCATGGATTTTTGTTCCATTGGTTGGAAAGATACTTATTTGCTTATGGAGTGTCCGATAGTGAGATCGGGCTCTTGGCCCATTTAGGACACCTCCTCTTTACTCTCTATATAAGGACCCATGTACTCTCTTTTCAAGGACCCATGTACTCTCTTTTGGCTATGCAATTCTAGGTTTTCTTCTTCTCATTGCTAACATGATATCAGAGCCATAACTCCTCTCACCGCCGTCGTTGTCGTTCGGCATTGCCGTCTTCATTCTCGATGCATCGCCTCCTCCCAATTTGGAGTACTCTCCTCTCAATTATCATCTCCAGCTGTTGCCGCTATCAAGCCTCTCCATGTGGACGCTGTCACTTTGCTCCAGACGGTGCACTTGGTGACGCCTACATCCATCATCCCACAAAATAATATCAGGACTCCACCTACAATCTATGACATCACCTATGGATTCTACGTTCTCTCCAGCCTCTTCAGCTCTGGGTTCTAGTACTTCATTACCGTCTGTCCCGGCACCTCAAGCTGACACTCCGATGATTCTTCCACTTATAGTGTTTCCTATTCTGCCAACTTCCATGCCTCATCTTTCGATCACAACACAACTTACTCGGCTAGCTTACAATTTTAAAGGACATAATCATGTTGCATGGGCTTTATGTTTTGAGCTCTTCCTCGACTCTCATAGTCTTCTTCATTATCTCACAAATGACCCTCCACCACTTCATGATCCATTGTATGCTTCTTGGTGTCAATCAGACTTAGCCATCATCACTTGTATGTTGTATAGCATTGAGTAGAGCATCGCTAAGTCTCTCGCATGCATTAAGCCAGCATGCTCCTGTTAGTCCCAATATGGTGGTGATGCTAACTAAAAGGGGCGGGGGGAGGGGGGGTGAATTAGTTAATAGTGAATATTTACGTTTTCTAAGTCCCTTTAGAAAGTAATTTGTTGTTTATTATTCTCTGCTTCGCCTCACGATGCAGAAATGATTTTATACTGGTTGGGGGACCTAATGTTCCTTAATCCAATCCCGAGTACTATCAACTCAGAGCCTCCAATCTCACCAAAAATAAACCTAATCCTCTCACCCCCACAGATGGGTGAAGGACAATGTTTATACAAGTTTAGGTTTACCCCAAACGGCAACCCTGACACTCCCCTTTACCTGATCCTACATCACTACCCCTCAGGTCTTGACCTCCTTGGATTCTAAACGCCCCGGCCCCTCGAGCCGATCTCCACACCAGATCGTGGGTCTCTCCAACTCCTATCTTGCCTCTTTCAATTGTGTTGTCGATCACCGATAACGTAAGATCTTGTCTTCTAGTTCCTTCTAGATTCCTTGCTCTCGAGAGTCAACTCCTAAATGTTTCAACCAAATGAAACTCGACCAAATACCTAAGTGGATGTGTTAATGCAGATATATATATCTATCTAGGTAAGCCTAAATATATGAGATACAATAGACAACATACACCTTCAGAACTGAAACAATTTGTATAAGGAGACGTGTCTCCTAAGTCACTTGGTTACTCATAAAAACAAGTGATTGACTTTGACTAATAGGGTTGACTCTAACTAATAGGGATGACTCTAACTATAGGGTTGACTCTAACTTTATATTATTGAATGCGACTAATAAGGTTGACTTTGAATTATGATTAACTTTGACTTATGGTTGACGTTGACTTATGTTGACTTTGACTTAGGGTTGACTTTGACTAATGATTGACTTTGACTTATGATGGTTGACTTTGACTAAAGATGGTTGACCTCTAACTATCAAGGGTCGACTTTGACTGATATGGTTGACTCTGATTGTGAAGGGTTTACTTGGACTAATATAGCTGACTTTGCCTCAAGATGGTTGACTTTGACTTTAAAAGGTTGAGATTGACTAATATGGTTGACTTTGGCTAAAGATGGTTGACTTTGACTGTGAAGGGTTGACTTTGACTCATATGGTTGACTTTGACTAAAAATGGTTGACTCTGACTATTTATGGTTGACTATGACTGAAAGGGGGTTGACTTTGACTTGTGGGGTTGACTCTAACTATGTATGGTTGACTTACTAAATAGTTACCACTAAATAAGAACTAACTAACATAAAGTAGATTTAATGCAAAAAAAAAGAGTTATCATTGCAAATAGAAGTGAACCTTAATAACTAACTAATTGAGAATAAGTTCAATGTAAAGATCAATATTTTGACTGCATTAAAGTGAACCTTAATAACTAACTAACTAAGAATAAGTTCAATGTAAAAGACCTGTATTATCATTGCAAATAGAATGAACCTTACTTATTAACTAAATGAGAATATGTTCAATGTAAAGACCAATATTGTCACTACAAATAGAATGAATCTAAATTACTAAATAACTGAGAATAGATTCAATGTAATCTGTCGGACGAAATAATCAAATGAGGTAAATAACATACCACTTAGTCTTGATTATCAATCTCAAACAACAAAACATCAGGATAATCACAATTATACGAATTATTGAAAAATAAACTTTAAATGGCAGACTGTACCTTATTGTACCCTTGTCGAGATTAAGTTGTTTGTAATAATAGTTTGTTAAATAAACGAATAGATTATAAAAATTATTAAGAATCAACACATAATTAAATTGAAAACTATAAAACAGACTAAGTTTAGTTTTACTAATGATGATACAATCTCAAAGAGACAAATGCATGCACATATGAGATGATGGATTAACTATTAACTCAGATGTAATGCGAAAGTTAGAAATTTTTTCAATGGTCTAATAAGTAGATGAATGTTGACCAAAAAATGATCTATTGCTATATCTAAAATTTTAAGAACAAGGAAGAATAGTAGACAAAGACAGAGATAGAAATAGAAAAAACTAATATTTAGATGAGAGAACTAGAGTCGGAGATAAGAATTAAAATAAAAAATGAGTTAAATCAGATGACTGCAGATTTAATAAAAAAACATCGACTTTAATTTAATAATTTAAACATCAAAGCCCTAATGCACCTAATTAAAGAGAAAAAAAATAGGCACGAGGATGAATGGATGTATCTCTGTCATGCCCACAATTAAAAGGAAACAGAGCGACCTACGAGAAAAGCTTGAAATTTAAATACAAGAAATGATTGAGAGGAGGAAAGAACTTGAGATTGATTGAATGTCAGAAATGCTTCAACGAATTGTCATCAGAAAGCTGTAAAAAGATGTTTTTTGTTTACCACCATGAAGAAAGAGAGAGAGAGACACAAGAGTTCGTTGTCTTCTTGATTGCAATCACTAGAGGAGAGTATTTTGCCTATAATTCTCGAGTATTCGCCCTTTCTTACATTTTCTAACTTTTCTCGAAAAACAAAAAACCATAAGTCATTTCTATTCAGTTAGTTTTTTCAAAAGAGAGGAAGCATAGATACGATAATGCCCTCAGTAAGATTAAAACTGGATAGTCTAGATCTAGCATGTGGATGATTAAACTATAGGTGGAGATATTGAAATATAATCCTTAAATAAATGTAGGCATACTAAAAAAATACATAGCTTATATTTATAGTTATGATCAGCTATAGAATTAATATAACTTATTGAGAAGATAGATGAGGTTATTGCTACTTTTCCTGAAATCAAACATCCTCATTACCCTCAATAAGAAAGTAATGGGAAATATAAAATACTAATGCTTCAAAATAAGAACATATAAAAGAAAATTAAGGATTCAAAATAAAATTAATTCTTCAATTATACTAGTGGCAGTTCAAGAGAATATTTATGTCAAAACTATCTCTCTAACAACTCCATCTGGAAAACTCTTAAGACTATGTATGTGATAACATGCATTTATAACTTAAATTCTTATCCTATTTAACTCATATTCATGCTTATTTTATGTAAATATGATGCATGTTATCATAGTTTTTATGAATTTTCTCCATTGGTATGCCATTCTACTAAAGTTCATATTTAATGCATAAATTAGCGTTAATTATGTGCTTTCTTGATGATTAATATTTTTGCAAGGTAAAATTAATAGGAATTAAGTATTTTCCTTAATTTAATTTGACTTTAGTAGATGATTAGAAGAAGAGAATGTTGGATGATATAAAATATACTTCTTAATAAATTATCTATGTTTATTTGAAATTCATCTTATATGATTCATTTAATTTGTATTTTTAGATGACATAATATTAAAGATGAATGAATTTGTGATCCAATGGAGAAAATTTGAGTTAAAAAGGAGTTAAATAAATGAATTTCTGAATTTCTTAATTTTTAAGCATTTTCTCGATTTTATTTTGATTTTTAGGATTTATTTAATCGTACGGGACCCACGGAGGTGACGTGGCACGATGCGGACACATGGTGGGGCCACGCAAGCCCACACAGATGCCTACGTGGTGCCTACGTGGCGTGAACAGTGATATCGGATGGTCGGGATTAAATCGCGCGATTGGACGGCTGAAATCACACGAAGTGGAATCTGCGTCATGGGCCACGATCCCACCGATCACGCGCGATCCGACGGCTGAAATTACACGGAGTGAAATCCGCGTCATGAGCCACGATCCCACTGATTTCGCGTGATCCAACGGCTGAAATCACACGGAGTGAAATCTGCGTCGTGGGCCACGATCCACTAATTTCGCACAAACTTCTCTATGAATAGATGTTCTCTCCCTTTGTAAACTCAACTCTTGATTGATTTGTGAAGTAATTAAGCAAATTTGCAGCAAAATCTTGAGTTCATCACAATTCCCCTGCGTTTAGACTCAATCGCGACCCGATTGGAGCAAGATTAATCGTGATTCATCATCGGATTTCATCGGATTTTCCCCTTGAATGCAGAACGTCCGCAAAGAAGAAATCGGGTAAAATCTGCTTTAGTCTGTGTGAATTGAAGCCCCATCTTCGTGGAAATCGAGTTAATAGTGAGATTCAATCAATTATTTGGTGGTAATTTGAGTTTTGATTAGTTTTAGATCGTTAATTCTGAGTTTTAGTTCATAGTGTTCTTCAATTTTACCTAATTTTAGTCCAAAATTGTTCTTATTTTGAAAAAAAGATATCTCTCCGATTATAATTCCAAATTACCTGATTCTAGTTTCATTAGATTTCTTATTTCATCTGTTTTCCGTGGATAGCAAATTCATCAAATTCCGAGATCATTTGACCCCTCAATTTAACGTTTGACCGAGCACTATTCATTTTTAATCTGAAATTGAGCGTTGACTTTTGGGGTCAATTACTTTCAAAATGTAAATCAGAATTTGATAATTTTAGTTTCTTTAGAATCATTTGGTTCTTAGCTTTCTATTGATATATAAATTGCAGATTTGGATATCATTTGATAAGTCAATTTGATGATTTTCTCTTAAGTGTTCATTTCGGGATTTTTCTTATCTTTGATTTTCAATAATTTATAGTAAATCCATTTCTTATTGAAAAATCATGAATGTTATATCAATAAATTCCATTTTTCTTATAAATTCTAAATATATATTTTTCGTAAACTTCTGACATCTTTTGGTTCTCTGATTTTATAGAACTTTGACTGTTGGTCAAAGTCAATGCTTTGACTTTGACTTTTGACTTTTCTCTGTGAAAACCGAGATCTTAAATCTTAAAATTCATTATTTAGTATATTTCTATCATTTCTAGTCATAAAATATTATTTCTACTTCTTTAAAACCTCTTTTAAACTTAAGTTTGACCAAGTCAACTCTGCAATAAAAGTCAACCTTTGTTCTATGTGGATCGACCCGATACTTACACTTTACTTGATTTTATATCTTTGTCATTGTGAGTTCAAATTTATAAATTTTTTTGACCGACATTTGTGTGTTTTAACGACCGCACAAAACTCTTCGTCAGTATGCCAACCAGACAAACACTAGTCATGTGATCAAGATCTTCGAGTCCCTTCTCACCTGCAAGCATGGCGATTGAAGGCCTTAATTTAGGAGGTCGATTGACGAGACGAGACCGCGAGGTCGTCGATTTCACACGGTCTCATGTCAAAAATTAAGTCCGAACTTTACCAATTTAGGGGAATTAAGAGAGAATTGAGGGGTATAATGGTAAATAAGGGTTGAATCCACACGGAATTTAGGTATTTTCGAGATATCTTTTTGTAATTTGGTCAAATTGGATGATGAATTGAGGTGAGAAATTAGGGAAAACGGTGTTTTTAGAAAGAAGATTTCAAAACGAATCCACGGAATCAAGAATCATTGAATTTGGACTTGATTTCGCGGAGAAATCGAAATTTGAAGTGGAGATAAAATTTCGAACGTTAAAATCGTGATTTAGAATGAAAATTTACAAAATTGAAATCTAAAACCTAATCTAAACGAAAATTAAAGATAATAGGAAGATAATATAGGAAAAACCGCTTCCACTAAACCTGTTTAGTGATCGAAACAAGGTGATTAAGCCGATTAATCACCGAAAACGTCAAGAACGTCACGCCGAGCTTCAAGCTGCGATTTCTCTTTCGATTTTCTACCAAATCTTGATTTCAACCCCTCCGTGGATGCGGAATTCAAAGAGCAAGAGGAAGGAATCAAGAGAAACGAGAGGATCGGTGTCTATACAAGTCAATTTGATTGAAATCCAACTCGAATACATACATCGACGAAGAACAAGTATATTTGAACGAAATTTGGGCGTAACCGTCCGATCGTTTCAATCGATGGTTATGATTAAGTCGTGGCCGTCGGATCGTTTCAATCGATGGTTACGATTAAGTCGTGGCCGTCAGATCGTGATGGACGGCCACGATTTGATCTGTAGATAGACATTATAAAAACGCCTGAATATCGCCCCTTGGATCGCGATCGAACGACCAAGATGCTTCCGGGGAGATTAAATCTCGGCCGTTATAACGCCTCAATTAAGGCACGTGCTTGATTGATCTCTGGTGGTCCGTGTGTCTACGCGATCGACGCGTCTGATGCCGCCACGTCGCTTCAATCGTAGCCATTATAATCCGTGGAATTAATGCACGTGCGATGATCCCGATCGATGGTCCCAAGCACATCCGATGAACGGTGCGATATTCCGCTCTCTTCTGATCCGACGCTCCGCGTCGCGCCACGTCACCTGAAGTTAAAATAGTGTGTGGGACTTTAGTCCCACACGGAGAAAATTAGTGGAGTCCATTGGGTTTATAACGCCCGACGGATTAAAGGGTTAATAACCCTTCCCATCTAGGGAAGGCTGAAGACCCATTTTATATATATTAAATAAATATAATATAAATATAAAAATGCGCCACGTAGGCGCGCTGTGGCGGGTCCGCGTGGCTCTGCCACGTGGCCTTGCGTGCCACGTCGCACCCGCGTGGGACCCGCGCGCTTTTTGCCTTTTAGTTATTTATATTTATTTTTAAACGTTTTTAAATCGAAAATAAAATCGGAAAATTTAGAAAAAATCCGTAAAAATTATAAAAATCATATCTTTTAAAATACAACTCCAAATTAATCCAAATTTCTTTCATTTGATCTGAAATTTAATTATCTATCATTCTAAAAATTCAAAATATTTAAATAACAAGAGATTTAATTTATATTTAAAAAATACACTCATTTCCTTAAGATTTTAAGTTTAGAAATTTAAATGAATGTTTATAAAAATAATTTCTCTTATTTTTTAACTTTAAAAACACTTATAATCTCAAGTAAAGATGGGTTATAAAATCTTTAATATTTAATTCATCATAATTAACCCTAAATTAACACATTTTGAGATTATAACATAAAATTGCATATAATGATAGAAATGCACTCAAAATATGATAACATGCATATAAATGGAATGTTTTATGCCTTATTTTGCATTAATAATCATGTTTTATCATGTTAAGATTGCATGTTATCATCGATCTTTATCAACCACCCACCAGAGACCCAGTGACTTTAAAGCGTTATCGAGAGGAGCTTTATGCTGGCATCTACTTGAGCGGGCTTTGTCCCACCATCACATCTCAGATTCGAGGCTCTCTTCTCTCTGGTGATCGTGTACATAGCCTCACTACTATTTTATCTGACGCTCTTCGTATCACAATTGGTACATCTTCTTCCCCTCCCTCTTCTGCTCTAAGTGATACGACTCCTCCTTCAACTAAGTGATAAGGGTCTCCCTCCATGCTCTAATGGTGGTTGTCCTCCTCATGGATGCGGCTGCAACTCCTACATGCTATGTCGTTATTATGGCAAGCAAAAATCATCCTGCCAATTAATGTTGGAAGTAATTTGGCAAGCCTCCTACTGCCCAAGCAGTTGTGACTCTCTCGGCTACCCTTTCTCCAACTTTGCTTGACACTTCTACTCCACACTATCATATGACCTTGACGTCAGCTGAGTATGATGTGCTTCGCTTTGCTTCTGGCTCCCTCCACGTCAAGTACATCTGCTCACCTTGCTTCCTCTTCACCACCGTGGATTATCGATTCGGGGGTTTTTTCTCATATGACCGAGACTTCCTCCCTACTATTGTCATATCATCCTACCCCCTCCCATCCCTTTGTTACCATTGCCGAAAGCCGCCCTTGTCTAGTTCAAGGCCGTGCTACTACTCGTGTCACTAATTCCTTTTCTCTTTGCCAAATCCTCTATGTTCTCGGTTTCCTTGTGAACCTTCTCTCCATTAGTGCGATCACTCATGCTCTTCCCTGTACAGTTACCTTCTTTCCTTTTCATTGCATTTTCCAAGATTTGTACACAAGACGGAGGATTGGTTTGGGCCGTGAGAGTAGTTGAGGCATCTATGAGCTAGTTTATGATGAACCCTCCTAGGGTCTTCGAGCTATTTTTATTACATTTTCAATATCTTCTTCCCTTTTGTGGCATCGCCATTTAGGCCATCATATTTTGAAAAACTTAAAAAGACTTTACCATGGCTTTTTCTTACTCAATTTGTGTACGATTCATGTCAGTTGGGCAAACATGATTGATCTTCTTACTCTAGTCTCGATGGATCCCTCTTTTGCACCTTTTGATCTTCTTCGCTGTGATGTTTGGAGTCCCTCTTGTACCCCTTCTATTTTAGGTCACCATTACTACATTGTGTTTGTTGATGATTACACTCGTGTGAGTTAGGTCTACCTTCTTTGTGACTGCTTTGAGGTTGTCACTACAATCACCCACTTTATCACGGAGGTTGTCACTCAATATTCTACTACGCCTAAGATTCTTCAAACTGATAACACACTCGAGTTTTTCCAAACCTCTTTGCGTACCTTTTGCGATGATTGTGACATTATCCACCAGACCACTTGCACTCACATCTCATAGCAAAATGGTGTTTCCGAGCGAAAACACTGGCAGCTCTTTGATATCACTCGCACACTATTGATTGAGATATATGTCCCCTCTTACCTTTGGTCTGTTGCCCTCATGACTGCCATATATCTCCAAAATTGACTCCCCTCTACTCCCCTAGGTGGTGCTATTCCCCTTCACCTCCTCCTACTCACCTTGCCTCTCTTTTCCCTTCCTCCTCGAGTCTTTGGATGTACAACCATTGTCCAAGATCACTCTCCTTCCTTGTCCAAGCTTGCCCCTCGCACTTTCCAAGGCATATTTGTTGGCTACTCCAGGACACAAACAATCTACCAGGTATACTTTCTTGACACCCACCATTATGTGATTTCTACTGATGTCACCTTCCATGATTACTCTCCCTTCTTCTCCTCTACCTCGCTTTCTCCGAGTCCTACTGCTGCATCTCCTTCGCTTGGCTTCTCTCCCCTCACGGTCTTTCCTAATCCCCTCCCTTTGGTTCCCTCTCCTCCACCTCCTCTCTCCTCTCCTTCTCCTTGTGTCTCCTTGATTCTTCCTACTTCCTCTGATCCGGAGACAGATCCATTGTCCCCTCCTCCATTGTGAGCTCGTCATCTCTAGACAATGCTCCTCTTGCCCCTCTCACTAATCTTCACCTTCCGATTGCCCTTTGCAAGGGTACACGTTCTTGTACTTGCCATCCCATTTCTTACTTTTTATGCCTTTGCCCTTTCGGTAGCCTGCGAGTCGCTTCCTCGATTGCATGGTGAGGTATTTGCATGGAGAGAGGCAATGGACTCGGAGTTGGAGGCCTTAGTTTCTAACAGGACTTGGATGTTGGCTCCCCATCCAGCAGATGCCAACATTGTCATGTGTAAGTGGGTCTTCACCCTAAAATATCATCTAGATGGTACCATTACACGTCTCAAGGCTTGTCTTGTTGCTCATAGTTTCACTTAGGCGTATGACATTGATTATACCGTGACATTCTCTCCGGTCGCTCGTCTCTCATCCGTTCGCTTGCTCCTTTCTTTTGCCATCAATCAAGCTTGGTTGATCCACCAATTAGATATTTCTAATGCCTTTCTTTATGGTGACCTTAAGGAGTAGGTCTTTATGAAGCAACCTCTCGGGATATGTTGCTTAAGGGAAATCATCCAAGGTGTGTTTCCTACGACGAGCTATTTATGGGCTCAAGCAAGGTCCATGTGATTGGTTTGCTAAGCTTAGTGGTCTTCTCTCTGCCTTTGGCTTCACATCATACATTTTTGATCCTACCATGCTCATTAAGAAGACTCAAGGCGGTCTTGTCATTCTTGCAGTTTATGTGGATGATATTCTTTTGACTGGTAGTGATAACTCAGGTATTTACAATACTAAGACTTATTTATAGCAACACCTCAGTATTCGTGACTCAAAGAGTCCACGATACTTTCTTGGGGTTGAGTTTGTGCATCAAGACGTGAAGCTAGCTTTAACTCAACAGAAGTATGCCCTTGACATGCTTTAGGAAACATGACTTCTCGGGTGAAAGCCATAGACTTTACTTTTGAAAAGTTCGCCCGTAGTTTTGGGATACTTTCGTCTCAACTCCTTGAGAATGCTAATCGCTATAGCAGATTGCTAGGCAAGTTGATATATCTCACCGTCACTCTCCATGACATTGTGTACGTAGTCCACTAGGAGGGAGCTCTACGGGTTCTAGCATACATCAAGCAATCCCCGCGAAGAGGGCTCATCTATCAATGACATGATCATCTCCATATCGAAGCCTACTCTGATGTTGGGTATGCAGATGATAAGGGGGATTACAAATCTACTACAAGCTATTGCACATAACCTAGCGATCACGGAAACAAAAGATGGAATCATGCCCTAGCGGGGAGTCTATGTATCAAGCTATGGCTGAGACTGCATGGGAGATGGTATGGCTTCGATCCTTTCTCAAAGATCTCAACATCTCTTCTCCCTCTCCAATGTCCATGCATTGTGATGATCAAGCTGCTATCTTCATCGCTGTCAATTTTGATTATTACTACATTCAGGACAAGGTTATGTCTAGAGTTATTTCCACCCCTCATGAGACATCATCTCTTCATCTTACGGATGCTTTACGAAGAGTCTAGTTGTAGTCTCATATGATTCCATGTGTACCAAGCTGGGCATGTTTAATTTATATGCTCCAACGTGAGGGGGAGTGTTCGATAGTGATATCTGGCTCGCGGCCCATTTAGGGCACCTCCTCTTCACTCTCTATAACTCTTTTACTCTCTTTTGGCTATACAATTCTAGGGGTTTCTTCTTCTCATTGTCACCATGGAGTGTGTAAAAACTCCATTATGAAACCTTTTCGTCATTGATTATCATGTATGTATAAGCTTTCATCTGCACGAGACTCCTAAATGACTTAGGATATGATCAATTATCAAACCCTAATTAATCACTCAAGTTAGTACTAATGCGTGGAAGAAATCCTCAAAAACTCTGTCTCCAATATTTCCAATTCATTGGCCAAGGATTTCATGGCATCTCATTCATTAAGTCAATCTCATCAAATACTGAGGGTGGGCGATCTCATATTAGTCACACAATCATCTTCAACGACTTCATGTTGTATCCCAATATATGACATTTTAGAAATTCTATAGCTAGGGATTTATAGGTCATCTATAAGATTGAATTTCAAGATATTCGTAATAATTGTTTTAAATTGATTTCATGCAATAATATTTATAATTCCTAACTTTGTTTAATGGTAAAATAAGGGTTGAATCATTAGGGAGCGTAGGTCCTTAGATTAGTACTTCTAAGGAGTAGAGATACTATTTTATGGAAAAACAAAGGAAGAAACGATTCTTGAGAAATATGCAAGGATAAAGAAATAGAATATAGGATGAAAAAAAAAATATATATATATATATTTATTTTATGATAAATAATGAGAAAAAAATTAATAATGGAATGATAGAATGGAGAGATGAGAATAATGCAATGGAAGACTATGAAAAAATGGTGAAAATTTGGGTAATCAAGAAATTGTGTAATGATGAGAGATTATTTGAATAAAAGAGAATAAATCTAAAATATAAAAAAGGAAATAGGGTTTACACAATTCATGAAGGGGATTATAAGAGAAAATCATATCCAAATCCTCACATAAACCCCATTTTTTATGTCAATCCTAGGCTGGGTGATCTACACTCATTTAGATCACCCAGCCTAAATATCAAATGATGACAAGTTTGGGTCTAAGCCTCCCCTTTTATTTCTAGGAGCCTGATGCTAAGATAATTCCAAAAAGCAACAAAAAAGGTAGAAGAAGATTCTTTTATATGCTAGGTTTAGAGGTTCCTTTGGATTAATAGTGGAGATTGACTTTTCGGGTGTCACTAAATAAATGGTAGAAATTAAATCCACCGGCCACGACCATAACCACCTCCTAAGGAAGTGGGCCTCACAACCACCTTTTAAGGGAGTGGATTGACCACTCTATAAGAGGTGATAACCTTAGCACTTCCCGAAGGAGGTGGGCTTACCTATTTCTTCTCCTAAAAAGGTGAAAAAACTCGATCATCCTATTTAAAATGTGTAAGGGTTTGATTGACCTTCTAAAAAGGTAGAATAGCTTGACCACCCTCCCAAAAAGGTGGAAAGACTTGACCACCCTTCTTAAAAAAGGTGTAAAGGTTTGACTAACCTAATTTAAAGGTGGAAAAGGTTGACCAACCTCCTAAAAGGTGGAGTACTCATTTTATTCTTCTCTTTCTAGATAATTTGTATCCATGCTCTCATAATACTACATCTAAGTCCTTGAATCTACATAACTCATAAAAATGTGAGAATTTAAACTTTTGACTTCCAAGAAGTCAAACGGAGTTAGTCTCATAATATAATCAAAATGTAAGAAATAATGCATGATAGGACATTCATATTTTAATCACATTCAGCCATATAGAAATAGATATTCTCATTGTTACATTCATTATCAACATTTAAACATGATAAATGATGCATGAATATGACTTTTGGAGTTATCAAAGATGTCTTTGGTGTCTTAAGTCAAAGGACCTAACACACAATTGTGACATGAATCAACTTGATTTATAATTAAGTATAGTAGCATTCAAGGATTCATACATATTTGTTTAGTGAACTCTTTCTCCAAGATGGGCACCCACTATCTGTCCTTAGAGTTTCCATATCGATGGCTACAGGATCAATCATATTCATCATATGAGTCAAATCACATTGTGCTATTCTTTCCTGATAATATGCTGTTCTTCTCAAATATCTCATGAATACGAATGTTTGGAATGTGTGTTTCATGACTAACAATTCATATACTATGATCTCATCATAATTCACTTAGTCATTACATATGCTCATGGATTTCACTAAAAATATCAAACAAGAATGATAATGAATAATTTTCATTTCAATGAGCATAAATGAGATACATGGAAGTGTGATTGGCTTCTAAGCCATACAATATCAACCACCTCTTACTTGGCTCTTTGATTTCTCCATGAATATAAGTCTAACTTGAGTGATTTTTGATTCCATTGGTAGGTCTTGGAGTCTTCCCTCCAATTGATTTTGTCATCTAATTTGACCAAACTTGAAAATATCTAAAAAATGAATACTAATTCTCAATAAATTGACCCCTTACTCACCTATATACGACTCTATAAACATATATTACAAGTCATCATAGTCCCCAATTTTCATTGTTACTAGTCCCTTAGCAATGTGCCATAGGTTTTCCCAAGTCCTTTTACCTTTTGATCCTAGAATTAAGGGTGTGAAGTGTTCCAAGCATTGATTACACTTCCATACAAAGTACCAACCATGGTAAAATGTATTCCATATGCAGGTATCAAATACTTTTGGAGTATCGAGTAGGAAGTGCTCATTGGCTATGATTGACGTCTATCCTAAAATGTGATGAAGGTCAAGCATATGCTTGGGTTTGATGTTATGGGTATGAAAAGATTCTCACTCTCTCATGATCAGATGTAATCCCTTAACCCTCAACATGTATGTGACTCATTTGCACATTTGGTGGCTTCGTGGCACATCATGAAATATTTTGGATAAAAATTCATAATTGAATGAATTGAAAGAAAATCATGAAATATATGTCTTTTCAATCAGTCCCATTATCATATATTATCACTAAAATTTGACAAATATGGAGTAAAAAAATATAATAAATATTTTTATATGTTACCAAATTTTTGGATGTTGAAACATGAAAATAATATGATCATTATGAAACACTGTAATTTAAAAATTCATGAACATGAGAAGATGAAGAAAAATATGATTATTCAAGAAAAATTGAATTGGGATCATTAAAGTCACATGCAGTACTCCATCTTAAAGTTCTTACTTAATTGGGATACACTAATCTTTACATAGTGTGGCTCGAAAAAAATCTTTTCCATAGATGAAATGAATAGTTTTAGATAAAAAAATATTTTTTTCCTAGAACAAGGAAAGTTGTAGTAAGATGTATCATTTTATTCTTGCACCACTAAATGATCTTATTAACCATGTCTTAACATGAATATGATTGAACATAATGATACTAAGACATAGATGCACATTATCCTTTACCATTCAAGCACTAGTCTGCTTAGTAATTTAGTATCATCTAAAACTCATGGGGGCCCATGAACTTTATGTCATTCGTTTGAGAAGGATGATCACTTTTCTTTTCTTTTTTTAGTTTTTTATTTTAAAAAGAAAATAAAACAGGAGGAGCATCCTATGGCTCTTCCATGTCCGGATGACCGACTTAGGTCAACCACAGTTCATTAGTTATTTACCACTTGAAAAGTTACTCCTCATGTTTCTCCCTGGCGCTGGTCGCCGATGTCTGCGCCCGCGTACGGGTGACGGGGGTTACGTCTGTCTTTCCGCGTCGCCACTCCATCCATGGAGACCTTCATCTCCCAGACGTCCACGGCTGCTTGTAGTCACTGGTGAGTAGCGAATTTGGGAGCCATCGTTTTTTCCGTCAATTCGAAACCCCTGCACGCCCTTCTCGTTCATTTCTCTCCCCGTATCTTGAAACAATTTCGCCGACTAAGGTTCAGTCTCTTGATACATTCATAAGCGTATAATCATCTATTTTCAACGATCCCGATTAGAGACGCAAATCTCCGCAACCATTGAGGTCGAATTTATGGTAATTTCTAAATGCCTGGACGCCCACGAAACGCAATCCAGTGCAGAGCAAGCACCCATTTTCGCACTACCTACTTTGGATTTTTAGAGGGACCCAATGAGCACTTCCGCCGAAGTGGTCAGTCTTTTTCCTTCCAGAATATTCACTTTTCTATTTAACGGTGCCGTTTGATCTTTAATTTAAGGTATAGCATCCTGTCTTTGGTCAAAGAGTGCTCTTGATTCGTTACGACTGTTGTAATTGAAGGAAAGGCTGAATTTTTACTCATGGAGATGGTCACCTGATACTGGATTCGTGGCCTGATATTCTGTTCCTGGCCCATTTTCCAGCGGAAAGGACATCCCCGCCTCAAATATCGATCTGCACTATGCGCATTGTTCCCGCAAACTTGAAAAATGTTCAACCTGCGGAGACATGATCCCGAAGGAACACGCAAGCGAGCACCACGACGAAAATCATGCTCCAGTACGGTCATATTCCTTGCAAATTCATTTTTAATCGTTGTAGAGGCATCTCCATTTTTGAAATCTATCAGTTCTGTCTAGGTTGTTCAATTTGTTGGGTTTAATGAGTTTCCGTGGGAATCGAGTTCCTATTTTACTTTGGGTTTTGCCTGAACCGGTAGAACGTTGAAACAGGTAGCCTGCGTGCACTGCGATGAGACTGTAGAGCGAGAAAGTTTAGCCCTCCACGGCACCGAAAGGTGCCCGCAGAGGATCCTTGCCTGTGAGTACTGTGACTTCCAGCTGCCCGCCGTTGATCTCTACGAGCATCAGGTTCTTTCGATGTCGGATGAAATAATTTATTTAATATGACCTTTTTTTTCGGAGTTAGACTAACCGGGCATCAAAATCTAAGGATCTCTGCGGCAATAGAACGGAGTTCTGCGGTGTTTGCTCCCGCTACGTTCGATTGAGTCAATGGGCGGAACATGAACTTCGGGGGCACGCTTGCCCAGATGCTGTCTCTGAATCTCATGGGTATTTCATTTGGAACAATTTTCTTATTCAACTAAATTTAATCGAAGAGTGAGTTTTTAAATTATATTAATCGGAAGGTTTACTGGACCTCGAAGCGGCGCAGCCCGTCCAAGTCACGCCATTCTCACGATTGTAGTCACCGGAGTTGCAGCCCTGCTCGTCTCCATCTTCCTTCGCAGGAGAATTGGCACTTAACATTTTTTTCATTTGTTCTATTACTTCTTCCTACTTTCTTCTTCATGCGTTGATTAAAAAAAAAAAGAATCCACTCCCCCTCCCCCTCTCTTGCCAAGAGTGTTGAATTCTATCTTGTCCTCATGTCCAAGGCTGTCTGGGATCTTGATTGACTCAAAGAAGAATGTGCATTTCATATCCCTCGTCAGAAACATCTTTTAGTAAGGTTTTGAATTTTTCCTGAAATTCAAAACACTAAAACTTTTGATCAATGAATCTGATATCGCTGAAATTTTCACCAAATCAATCCGTTTTCAACCTTATTATATGTCTTTCATCTTTCAATTCAAAGTACAAAAAGAAACAATGTAAACATCATTCCAAAGGTAACTCTGTTCTTAATAATCATCATCTTCCTCATTTTATTGTTCTTAATAATTTACTTTCATTTAATCCTTGAAAGATTGAAAACTCAAACAAAAGATGGTTAGTAAAAGGGCTTTTGACCATGCGAAAGGGCAAAAATGCGAAAATTAACTAACTTCTTCTGGATGCAAAAATTGACAATGCATGCTAAACAAAGATGAATACAGAAATGACAAATTATCATGGTATTATGCATAAAATTTGTTAGTAATAATGAAAATGCGCATAAGAAGATGGCACTTTATAAAAGAATGGACTTGGGCTGCCCAAGGGTTAACAAGGATGCCCTTACATAAGGCTACACAACAAAGAGAAAATAAAGATAAGTCTTTGGCCCAATGGGCTTTCACAATGATAAAAAAGGTCGGTGGCCATGAAGGAAGAGATAGAATATCTACACAAGAATTACTCATGGGATCTTATCCAGCCTCAAAAATATAATAAAAATTTATGGTTGAAAATGTATCTTTAGGAAGAAAGGTATAAAGTCGAGCTTGGAAGGAAAAAAATACATGATACATTTGGTTGTAAAGGGTCATAGTCAAGAAAAGGGGATAGAATTAAATGATTTTTTTCTCATGGTAAAACATACCTTGATTTGTGTCTAGTTGGCACATGTTACATCTTATGACATGGAATTAGAACAAATGATCGTCAAAAGTGCCTTTCTTCATGTAAGTTTTGATGAAAAAAATTGTGAAAAAAAAACCATAAGGCTTTGAAGTAAAAGATAAGGAGGACCATGTCTGTTTCCTAACGAAATCATTATACAAGCTAAAATAGTCTCCAAGGCAATGGTATAAGAAATTTGATGCATTTATGATATGGGATGCATTTATTCAGAGTAAAGTTGAAAATTGTAGTTATCTTAAGAGGGTTCAAATAACTCTTTTGTTTACTTGTTTCTTAAAGTTGATGATATCCTAATTGCAGAAAAAACAATACACAAAATTCAAGAATGTTAAATAGAAACTAATGTAGAAAAATTAGAACTCTCTTCTTAAAATAAATTAATCAATTTTAACCATGATAATGTGAGTTCTTAATTATTTTTTGTAAAGAGCATATTTTTGGTTAGAAATAAATAGAAAATCATCTTCACACTTTAAAAAATATTATAATATGCTTAGAAAATAAAATTAGTCATTGAAAACCACGATAACATGCATTTTTTATCACTCTGATGAAGACAAAAGCATAAAATGCATGATATTAATGTGTTTATTTGCATGTTACCATTGAAATGAGTGATAAGTAGTGGAAACCCATGAAATGTATCTTAAAGTACTTGAGAAGGTTAGAGGATTTATTGTTTATTATGGAGGACAGTAGCTAAAGCTCTAGGGAAACATTAGTTCAAGGTTACTCTTACTCCTAGATAGGCGGGCAATCCCATCTTGAATATATAATCATCTTTGCGGAATTTATGATATATCTAATATATGACATTTTAGAAATCCCTTGGCTAGAGATTCATGAGTTATAATCAAAACACAGTCATCCATCCCCAAGATGTCTTTGGTATCTCTAGTCAAAGGATCGTATACACAATCAAGGCATGAATCTAATTGATTGATAATTAAGAATAATTCCATTTAGGGATTCATCTAAATCAATTCAGTGAACTCTTTCTCAAAAGAGGACCCTATCCTTGGTGTCTCCACATCGATGGATACAAGTTTAGCCATGCTCATCATATGATTCAAATTAGATATTGTTATTTTGTCTAGATAATTCTATGTCTTTCTCAAATATCACATGAAAAGGAATATTTAAAATATATGATTAAATACTAGTGATCACTAATTATGATCTCATCATAATTCACCTAGTCATTACATATGCTCATGAAGTTCATAAAAAACATCATATAAGAATAAAAATTAATAAATTGTATTTCAATGAACATAAACAAGATATATGGAAGTTTGATTGGCCAATACGACACATAATATCCAATAGTGTGTGAACCATTGGTACCCCTATGGCAACACCGTTCTACTAAGTGATAACACAGAAATCTATGACCTTTAAAAATGTATTTTTATGAACATTTGGCTTAAAACGAACGTATTTATGTGTTATCATGATTAAATTGCTTAATTTTGCCTTCATTATGATTTTATGGCATTTCCTGGCTATTATAATATTCAAATATTTCTCTTAGATTATAAACTAACAAGGAAATGAATTTTTAAGGCAAAATACATCTTTTAAGTTTTTTTATAAATGATTTAAATGAGTTTTAGAGCATCTTGAGGACATGTTTTTAATTAATCTAACTATTTCTTGCTTACTTATCAGCCCCAGGGGCATGAAGGAAGTTATCTGACATTTTGAGACAGGTTTGTGAATTTATCCTCTTAGTTATCATGATTTATATACAAATTGACCTTGTCAAGGGTTAAAACACAATACCAATTATCGCTGGGCATAAATGCAATTTCGGGACATAGAGGTAAGTTTTATTTATTTTTTCTTTATTTTATTTGCTGACTTACCCATGCAGATGACATGGATGGCGCCGTCATATTTGACGTTAAGGAGGAAGGAGAGAGAGCGACGTGGCGCTCTCTCATTCGTCGCAGATAGCCCTTCCCTTTTTGTCGTTTTTGCCCATTTTGTTGTTTTCCTATTCAGTCGTTTCGTCATTCCGGAAACGTCGCCTTCTTTTGTCGTTTTGCTTTAGCATTACCTCTATTTCTATTTTGTCATTTTGTTGTTTCCGTTTTGTCATTTTCTTGTTTCCGTCTTGTCGTTTAGCTTTCTTTTTCTTTGTCGTTTTGTCCACCTGCATTTTGTTGTTTTTTCGAATCGTCTCTTCGTCGTTTTAATTTCCTAACCTGTGTAGTGTGACGTGGCGATTTCCTACTCGTGCGTTCAACTTGACCGAAGCGCTCTCTTATTCGCATTTTTCGGAACTAACTTACCTTTTGTTTCTTTTGTCGTTTAGTCACTAACCTGTGCAGGTGACGTGGCTAGCATCCGACGGTCAACTTCTAGTTGACGAGGCACGATCGTGTGGACTCACCGGTTGAAGAGATTATCAAGAATATCAGACCATCAGATCGACGCCTAGGTATGCTCCAACTTGGAGGGCCGAGTTATAAGACATATTAGAAGGTCTTAGACATAACTCATTATAAGGTATATTGTACTAGCTCTTATAAGAACTCCATAGTTAAGCGTGCTTGAGTGAGAGCTTTACTAGGATGGGTGACATCTTGGGAAGTGTTCATATTTTATCATGCTCAAGGATATTAGTCCCACATGGGTTATATTTCTATCTTTCTTTCTTTCTTCTCTATAAATAGAGGCTTGTAATCTCTTATTTACTCACTCAATACAATTGGGCTTTACCATTAACATGGTATCAGAGCCTAAATTAAATTCTTTTTCTATGTTGCCACCGCTGCTCAATTAAAGTCGCTGCCGCCATTGCTATTCTTCTTTTCTCGCCAGCAGCTCAGGAGGGCCAAAGGTATCCCCACTCTCCTCCTACCCTTTTTTTTCTACTATCCTTATTGGGCCACTGTTGTTTATTGGACCACTATTGTCGCCCTTATTGGGCCACTGTTGCCGCCCTTATTGGGCCACTGTTCCCGCCCTTATTGGGCCACTGTTCCCGCCCTTATTGGGCCATCGTCACCCTTCTTGGGTTGCCGCCACCACCTTCTTGGCTGCCACCCTTCTCTGGACACTGCTATTACCTTTTAGAACCCCTTTTTTTGCCTTTTCGGTTACCCTCTTCAAGGCCTTATTTTTTGGGCTTGATGACATCTCCTCGACCCACTATTAAGGGCAAACAAATCTTCATGCCTTGCACTTATTGTGGCAAGACCACTGATGTAGGATAAATTTCAGAATGTTTGTATGTGTGAATATGATGAAGTAAATGTGATGAAGTGGTGAAAGATGAATGAAGTATGATATGGATGATCACTGAATTTTAAAATGAAATAATCCTACAATGTTATTGGAGGACCTATGAGATGATATCAATGATGAAGGGATGGATAATTCAATGAAGATTATGTTGGAATATTTTCAGAAACAAGAAGATGATAATGATGAAGATGAGGAGGATAATGATAAAGGTAATGATGAGAGCGGACAAGAAAAGTTTTTTGGATGTGATTAAGGAGAAGAGCGTGGAGATTAGTGAAGATAAGTAAGTATATGAGTGGGTATATTTTGAGATTATTTAGGAAAGTAATGATAGGATTTGAGAATAGTAGAAATAAATCAGAATGAGAGGGGATAATAAGGTGAATAATATTGGACTAATGATTTCGGAATGAACTATTTTCACGGTAAGATGAGTAAGGATGATACCTCGATGGACCGTGAGTTGGAAGCCCTTGGAAACCTCTTCACGATCAAAGTAATTTCCCTCTGAATTGCTTCTGATTTGAGGTGATTGAAAGAGGACAGAAAGGAGGGAGAAGAGATAGGAGGATAGAACTCGGAAATGGTTATAGGAGAGGAGGAATGGATGAACACGAGAAGAACACGATGAACACTTGGATAATTTCGAACCAAAGGAGCCAAATTTTCATAATACAACTTGTCCTTTTCGTGTACAATTGTCCCCTTTATAAGGGTGAGAAAGATAGAGGAGTTTAGACCGAAAAGATACTTCAAGAGGAAGAGGGAGAGGGCGGTTATGGCAGTTACAAAGAGGCATTTCGTGATTGCTTCTTGTTTCTCCACGGTTTCCACATCAGAAAGGATAGATGACGTGGCTTCATTGTGAGCCTCTTGATGTCTTGAGGTAGTGACGATCATGGGAGAGAGGGATCTCCTTGAGTGATGTAAATAATGCCAAGTTTCAGCACTTTAATAAACCGCTTTGCACCATAGTGACTTCATACATCTCTTCCATTCGTGGTATGTCAAGGTAAGTCTCATCTCCTTCTTCAATCATGTGTCCTTCATCCTTCACATCTTAGGTTAAGTCTTCATAAGTGCACGGTGGTACTCATGCATTGACAAATCTGTATCTTCACTTCAATGGATCATAACCTTGAATGTCTTCGATTGTGAGGCTTCTTCTATGATCTTCATGGCTGTCTTCTTGATGGCAGGTTCTTCATGTTATTTATAACTTGTAAAGGCATGGTTTGCTCATGCAATGGTTTTGTTTGAGGTGGTGTCCAATGATATTCACTTCCATGAGTTTATGCATATCGATCTCTCCTAAAATTCTAACTAGAGGTGGTATTCAAGGAGAGAGGAAATGGGATAACAAATATGTTCCTATTATTCTTTTCTTTTTGAGTTCATTATACACAAAAGGTACCTATGATATAGTGGATGTGGTTTGGAAAATTAGGAACCTATATCAAAGGTAAAAGGTGGTTGACTTGGTCTACTCAAAGAATTCTAAGTATATATGGATAAAGGTTAATTTCTTTTGACCAAGTCAATCTTTGGATCAGTTTATAAATGGGAGAGGAGGGAAAGTAATTCCCATTGGATCTACACTCGCTTTTAAAGGTTTAGAGAGGTCTTCATCACTCACTTCATGGATAGTGAGTTTCTCGAATTTTTTAATAAGGAAGAGGATGGCATGCTGCTGCAATTGAGGATGGGTTCTCTTCCTTAAATTATACCTTGGTTCCGAAGGAGGCCTCGTGTTCATTTGTTGACGTGAATCTTCATCAACCACTCATGCTTCAGAGAAGTGTTGGAAGGAGTTTGGGAAGCCTGGATGGGCTCAAGCTATGTTTTCCTCTATTACTCCGAGCCCGACTCCTCCTAATATATCTACGCCACCGGTCAGACCAACTATACAAATGACTTTTACCCCAGCAGAATATGAAGCATGGAAGCAATCTCAGGCATCCCCATCGACTGCCAACTTGGCTTCTACTTCAGGTATACATGCCTTTCTTGCTTCTATATTATCATGGGTTATTGACTCGGGGGCTTTGGCTCATATGACTGGAACCCCTTCGACCCTCTCCTCCCTTATTCCTACCACCACCTATCCACCCGTATCCATTGCAGATGGTCGTTCATGCTTTGTTGAAGGGTATGGATCGACCAAACCTACTCCCTTTCTTACTCTACATAATGCTTTATATGTTCATGGCTTACCCACTTACCTTCTTTCTATTAGTACGATTACCCGTACACTTAATTGTGTTGACATTTTCTACCCTTTCCATTGTGTCTTCAAGGACCTTCATACTGGTCAGAGAATTGGTTTGGGGCGTGAGAATGGTCGTGGGATCTATGAGCTCGTGTCAGTGATAAGTCACAAATTTTAGTGATAAAACATGTTTTTGTAATGAATTTTCTATGCAATCCTTTGTATTTATTTGCATGTTTTATCTACAATCTAGTGTGACATTGTGATTTTTATAAATTTCAGACCTTGCCCTAAAGCTATGCATACTTATGTATTTTTAAGAGAATTTCAAGGCTTAGGTGGAGACATGAGCCCAAGGAGCTAGAGGAGACAGTGCAAGCAATTTTGGAGCAGCCGATGAAGATGTCAAGAAAGAAATGGAGAGGCCCATTAAGACCCAAAAGGGCAGGAGAAGAGGATCTCGATTGCTGAAGCACGAGAGATCCAATGGCCCACCTTACTTCTCTCTTTCCCGATTTAAACTCTTAGGGTTTTTGGAGAAGAAGCGGTCACCTTGATGCAGTCCAACCCCGTTGGAAGCTTGTGTGCAACTAGATCAGTGTCCCTCTTACCCGAGTAAGAGCCAGGAGGAAGGAGAGCATCCAGAGCTGTTGGAGAGGAAGAGAAGAAGAGTCCCAAAGACCTTGACGGGTGTGACAAAAGGAGCTCCTCTTCATTCTCTTTCTCGTCCTCTCTTCCCTTTTTTTCTGCAGGTTATCTGGGTGGCAGATAGCCCACTTGCAGCACTCTCGACGCCACCGGCTTCCTTCGAATCTCGTCTTGCAAATTACATTTCAGGAGACTTCGAGGTGGGAGTAGCCGCTTCATCGCTGCTGCCCGCTGGCAGCAACTAATTTCCCCTTACCTTGATTCGAAAAAATTATACACTCCTCTCTTCACGATATTACTCAGCACGTTTTGTTGTTTTCTTTACTTTTGATCTAAATAGTATAATGTTTTTGTTTCATCTTCTTCATTAACCGTAGATTCTCGTAATCACATTTAGATCGTAAGTGAAATTGCAATCTCGTCGAAAGCATATTTCCAAAACCGGCTTTGATTAAAAAAACTCAAAAAAATAAAAAAGAGAAAGAGAATTTATTTCTTTCGAAATCGCTCTTCTCCTTGCGCTCACGAGACTCATCATTGATCGCCTGCATCCGTGCTTCTGCCCAAAACAAGTTTTGGAAATCGATTTTGATTCACGAAGTTTCACAACATGGTATTTCGTAACTCTATTCCATCTCATCGTGTCGATTTTGCCTCGTACTTCTCCATACAATCTCTAGCTTCCGTCATTTCTGTAGCCGAGTCTTACCCAAAAAAAAAAAGATCGCTGAAATCGGTTTAAAGAGAAATATACTTCTCACAAAAAAATTATCTTTCTCACCTGTTGAACCGCCCCTCAAAATCGTCGTGTTCCACTCTTCTTTGCAAGTTTCCACTGCCGACACCTACTCGCAGGTGCGTTTATTCCAAACAATTCATTTCCGAAATCGGTTTTGAATCAAAACCGATTTCACGGAAAACGGTTTTCTAGTTCTCGCACCCCTGCATTTCGCATCACCGCGTTGCCTTGTTTCACTTCTTTTCCTTTTGTATCTCACTCTTCTCCTTAGTTTTTTTAATTCGATTTTATATTAATCTTCCTCTCTCAGTGCGAATCCATTCTCTCTCTCACCGTCGCGATTTTTGGCTCTCTATACGTATTCCCCGTATTCTTTCCCTCTCTTAATTCGGACTTCTTACTTAATTCTTATTCAGAGAATAAGAATCCCGTATTCTCCATTTTCCATTTTCCATTTTCCATTTTCCATCCGTATTCTCATTTTTACTTCTCACTCCATATTCCCATTTTCTCTTCCTTCTTACTTGCTCTCTATTTACTTCTTATGTGTTTTCCTATCTTATTGCCTTCTCCTCAGTAACTCTCTTTAGACCTTATTCTCCTCATTAATTTCCTTCATCTCTAAAATATCTTCTCAGTTTTTAAATCTTCTCACCTTTTAAAATCCTAAAAATACTGCTTTAAAGTAGAAATTCACTAGGTAATCACCCGCTCCCTATGGATCGACCCTTGCTTGCCCTAGACTCGTGAGGTTACAAATGTGTTACATAAGCTTAAAGACTCACACGACATAAAAATTCTTGTGATTATTTCTCAATAATTATTATCACATTTTGAGCTTATCAATCAGACAACCCTTCCCCTGGGCTATTAGCTTTATTTTCTAACTCTTCAGCTACTTTTTCTATTTTTTGGCATCGTAGACTTGGCCATCCTTGTCTTTCTAAACTTAAGCAAACCTTACCATGGCTATCTTTGACTGAGTTTGTGTGCGAGTCATGTCAAATGGGCAAACATCATCGCTCGACTTACCCAGCTTGTGACTCCATTCCATCCTCTCGTGCCTTCGACTTGATTCACTGCGACGTTTGGGGCCCCTCTCGAGTTCCTTCTCCCTCGGGTCATCTATATTACTTAGTCTTTGTTGATGATTATACTCGAGTTAGCTGGGTATATCTCATCAAAGACCGAAGCCAAGTTCTTGACATTGTTCGCCAATTTACACAAGAAATTATTACCCAACATTCCACCACACCAAAAAGTCATTTGAACTGACAATGCCCTAGAACTCTTTCAATCAGCCCTCCAACAATTTTGTGTTGACCATGGAATCATTCAGCAAACTACTTGCCCTCACACTTCTTCCCAAAATAGTGTTGCGGAAAGAAAACACCGCATATTACTTGACATCACTCGCACTTTACTATATGAGATGTATGTTTCACATTATTTGTGGTCTGATGCCGTCATGACAGCCACTTATCTCCATAATCTGCTTCAATTCTCGTTATTCATCTTTTCCCCAATGCTTCTCTCTTTCCCTTACCACCTCGTGTGTTTGGATGCACTGCCTTTTTGCAAGACTATACTCCATCTCTATCTAAACTAGCTCCTCGTGTACTAAAGGGAGTATTTTTTGGCTATTCACGCACGCAAAAGGGCTATCGTGTCTACTTCCCTCATACGCAACATTATATTACTTCCGCTGATGTCACCTTCCATGAAGATGTTCCCTATTTTTCTTCGTCTACTACTCCTCTCAAAGCCCCTATATCTCCTCCTGGTTTTCCCTCTATTCCTCCCTCTTCCTTGTCACCTTCTCCGGGGATCTCTACTACACCATCTACTCTGCCTCTAACCTTGCTTACCTCTCATGATTGTCTAACTCCACCATCACTTGTGATACCTACACCTCCATCTTCCTCTTGTCTACCCTTCACTGATCTGTCTACTCCTTTGGTTCCCTCTACTATGACACTCGACTCCACTCTATCCTCACCTACCCCCACCACCACACCCCATGATCCACCTCTTGATGACCTTCATCTACCGATTGCCTTGCGAAAGGGTACTCGTGCTTGTACCCAACATCCCATTGCTCACTTTCTTTCTTATGAGCGCCTTTCTCCAACTTACCGCACATTTGCTCTTGCCGTGTCCTCCGAGTCACTACCCCATACATATCATGAAGCTCTCCAAGTACCTGAATGGAAAGCAGCCATGGATCTAGAGTTTCACGCCCTAGTGCAACGCGGTACATGGGACTTAGTACCACGCCCCACTGATGCTAACATTGTGACATGCAAATGGGTTTTCACCCTAAAGTACCATCCAGATGGCACTGTAGCTCATCACAAGGCCCGATTAGTTGCTAGAGGATTCACTCAAGCTCATGGCATTGATTACACTGAGACCTTCTCTTCGATTGTTCTCATGAACTCTATACACGTTCTTTTATCTCTTGTCGTCAACCTAAATTGGTCTCTTCATCAGTTGGATGTCTCCAACGCCTTCTTATATGGTGATCTCACAGAGCAAGTATTTATGGAGCAACCTCCGGGGAATGTTGCTCAGGGGGAGACTTCAATGGTTTGCCTTCTTCGTCGTGCTATCTATGGGCTGAAACAAAGTCCTCGTGCTTGGTTTGTTAAGTTTAGTGGTCTGCTCACATCTTATGGTTTTAACCCTTGCAAGTCTGAATCGACAGTAATGCACAAGACAACATCTACAGGCTTTGTGATAGTTGCAATATATGTGGATGACATTCTATTGACTGGTAACGATGAGGCTGCTATTTCTGCTACCAAAGCTTATCTTCAAACACACTTTGCGATACACGACTTGAAGACACCACGATATTTCCTAGGGATTGAGTTTGCTTACCAATCAGGTAAGTTAGCATTATCTCAAAGAAAGTATGCCTTGGATCTTCTCCAAGAGACGAGGCTACTTGGGTGTAAACTGGCTACATCACCCTTGGAAGCACGGCCCAAGTTTTGGGACACTAACTCACCTATGATGGCAGATGCCAACCGCTATCAGCGTCTACTGGGGAAGCTAATCTGTCTAACAATTACTCGTTCCGATATTACTTACGCTGTCAATGTTCTTAGTCAGTTCATGCATGAACCTCGCATGGTTCATTGGGAGGGTGCATTACGAGTTCTTGCGTATATTAAGCGTGCCCCTAGAAAAGGGCTTATATATCAACGCCATGATCATGTTCGTATCAAGGCCTATTCTGATGCTGGATATGCTGGAGACAAAGGTGATCGAAAATCTACTACAGGGTATTGCACATATGTAGGAGGTAATCTTGTCACTTGGCATTCTTGGAAGCAAAAGGTCGTTTCTTGTTCTAGTGCGGAAGCTGAGTATCGAGCTATGGTTGCCACCGCTCGTGAAATGGTATGGTTGTAGTCTTTTGTACAAGACTTAGGCATCACGACCCCAATGCCTATGCATTGTGATAACCAGGCAGCTATCTCTATTGCTGGAAACCTTGCCTTTCATGAAAGGACCAAGCATATTGAGATCGATTGTCACTTTATTCGTGACAAGGTGTTGATGGGAGTTATTTCTACACCACATGTTTTATCATCGGACCAGCTCGCCGACATCTTCACGAAGAGCATTATTGGTGTGTCGTATGATTGCTTAGGATCCAAGCTGGGCATGTTTGATTTATACAGTCCAGCTTGAGGGGGAGTGTTAGATATAGCTTATTAGAAGGTCTTAGACATAACTCATTATACGGTACATTGTACTAGCTCTTATAAGAACTCCATAGTTAAGCGTGCTTGAGTGAGAGCTGTACTAGGATGGGTGACCTCTTGAGAAGTGTTCATATTTTATCATGCTCAAGGATATTAGTCCCACATGGGTTATATTTCTATCTTTCTTTCTTTCTTCTCTATAAATAAAGGCTTGTAATCTCTTCTTTACTCACTCAATAAAATTGGGCTTTACCATTCACAATATCCACTATATCATAGGTACCTTATATAATTATAAGTAATGTCCTTGATAACATGCTATTTATGCATGTAATTACATAGTTATTAGTGCAAATTAATGCCTTAATCATTACAAATATATGCATGTTATCATCTTTTAAGCATATTTCTATCATTTTGTGTAAATTCATGTTATGATCTTAAAATACATCAATTTATGGATTATTATGCATAATTAAACATTATAATCTTTAATCCTAATTATATTTATGATCATAATCATGTTTTAAGGATGAAAATATAAGAGAAAAGACTTTTATTTACATTTATGTGTATTTATAAATTTATTTTATATAATACATAAATGTATAAAATTAATATAAATTTATTCTCTTATTATTTTAATAATTTGACTTTTTATAATGATAGATTATTCAATTTTGAATCCAAAAAAAATAAATTTGACTTAATTTGGAGTTGTATTTTGAAAGTTATGATTTTTCCAATTTTTAAGAATTTTCTGGAATTTTTCTGAATTTATTTTTGATTTATTTTGGATTTTGAGCATTTAAAATTAATAAAAAAATGGTAAAAATGGGGATTTATATCGCGCGTGTACACGTGGATGCGATGTGGCACTTGGGGGCCACGTGGCTCTTCCACGTAGACAGGCGCGAGTGCCTGCGTGGCACGGATGTGACGTATATTCAGATTATATTCGTATTAGTATGGTTATAGTACATATAAGCATCGATATATGGATTTAAGCTAACTGCATATTACGTTTCCACCTTATATACTAGAAAGTCTCAGTAATATTCTCCGTGTGGGACTATTTCACTTCTTTTTAATTGATTTCAGGCCGCGTGGCACATCGTGGAGCGTCGGATCGTCAGCGCGATGATCGGTGCGCGTCGATGCAGTGGACACGAGGTCCACCTAATCATGATCAACGCACGTGCTTGAAATGGACTTTAAGTGAAATGATCTCAGCCGTTAATCGCGAGTTATAATGGCCGAGATCATTCGCGATCGATGGATCTTTGATTTAACGACGATCATCCGATCAAAATCCTACGAACGAGAAGAAGCCGTGCCTTTCCTTATTCACGAGATGAGGACGCATCTTGGCCCTTCAATCGTGATCCAACGGTCATTAGATGGAGACGTCGATTCACCAACAGACGTCTAATCGTGATAGTCCATCGCGATCAAGTGCTTCCGATCCAACGGCTGAAAATCAAAATCGTCTTTATTAAAATCGTTCTTTGCGACGAAGAACATGTTCGCGATCAATCTTCATATACTCTTTGTTTAGTCAACCATTTCGCGTGCCGCTTGTTTCCTGTTGTTCTCGATGCATTTCCGCATCTATTGAATGCTTGAAATCAAGCTTTGATCGAAAGAGAAGGAAGAAATCACATCTTGAACTCCACTTTCGTCTTCGTCAATTCGGAATGAAAAGCCTTGCATCCGGAGATTAATAGGATCATTTCAAAGGCTAATTTGGGTTAGGTTGCGTGATTTCATCATAATCTTTCATCATTTAGTGTTAATTTTACTTTTAGCATCGTAGATTAGTTTAATTTTAGTTTAAATTTTGTTTTTTTAATAGTTTTTGAAACAAAAATTTCTCTTAACTTAAAATTTTGATTACTCTTCGAATTCTTATCCAAATCACCTGATTTTTTATTCCGTGGATTCAAAATTGAGTTATCTTTATTAATATACTAAATTTCCCAATTTCTAACCTAATTTCATCGTCCGATTTGACCGAATTTCAAAGATATCTCTCAAATTTCGCTAATTCTCCGTGGATTCGACCCTTAATTACCATTATACTAATTAATTACTTGGATTAATCATAAATTGGTAAGGTTAGGACTTTGTTTTGACACTGAATTGTGTGTATTCAACGACCATACGAGTTAGTCTCGTCAGTCCTCAAGAGAGAAAATCATTAGAAATCTTTTTGTTATTTTCCTTGTCTCTTTGAAAACAACCCTTAATTAGAATTTTAAGAGAGATCTATATATTAATTACATATAGAAGACATTATCCTCTTGTTCTATTTTAAGACAAAGCCTTTTGCATGAATAAACCCATGCATGTATGGAGATTGACCAATATGAAGTTCCTTTCTATGTTGATGATTTTGCTAAGAGAGCCACTATCAGAGGAAGCAGTCCTACATCTCATCCTCTCAACCAATATGAGAGCAACAAAGATATTTAAAGCCAACTATGAAAGCACATGAAGGACAATTCTCAAAGAGGACTATCTCCTACTCAAGAAAAACCCTCACAATTAAAGATGAAGATGGAGTTGTTACCTACTGAGGACTCTTCAAGACAATCACCAATGCTACCACAATCTTCACAAGATTGAAGCTTCGTGCTAGGTGGATTACCTCCCATTTAAACAATGCCTTTATGGTGAATGACGAGGATGACAATTCAGTTCAAGGACAGTCCTCATGACTACCAAGATTCGACAAGTCAATTGCATTCTCAAGGGGGTATCAAAACGACGAAGATCATAGGATTGGTTCCTTTACATTGGCAGCGGCGGACGTGACCTAAGCGGAAATGAAAGAACAAACAAGGAACAGTCCTTTGACCAGAAATTTGATAAGATAATTCAGGCTTTGAGAGTTAGTTGCCAAAGGGGTTACCCTGTTCGCGTGGTGAAATCCCACAAAGATAAACGGTCCTCGTATGCTCCAAACAAGGGCGTCCATTACGATGGAATCTACAGGATCGAGATATGTTGGCGCAAAGTGGGCATCCAGGGGTTCAAAATCTGTCAATATTTGTTGGTTCCAGGCGACAACAATTCCGCTCCATGAACGAGTGATACTCACGGAAATCATTCGAGACCACTGCCAAAGGTTGTAGAGTTTAAAGGAGCAACCGATGTCTTTCATAGGAGAGAAAGTCCCGCCTGGGATTACGGCGGAAAGACGGCTGGAAATGGTTCAACTCGCCTTCAGTGAGTCAAAAACTTAGGGTTTCTCAAGATGGAGCGGCAAGCAGCGAGTGATAAAAGAAGACAAGACACGTATCTGTTCGAGATAGGGTTTTGAAAGAATTTAGCTGCCTTCTCGGTGGTCAACAAAAAGTACGCGGTCAGCGTATTTGAGAATAAATGCGTTACTTTTGGGACTTGCAATCCCGGAGGATGGTACAAAAGCTGAGGAGTCTAAAGGTGACGGAGGGCAGTTATAACTGATAAAAGTATGTATAAACATTTAAGAATTACTTTTACTTTGCTCAATTAACTTGTAAATCTATCCTCATATGCACTATTTCACGAGTTAATAATCATATGCCATCAGTACATCAAAGAAGAAATTTTATATATTATTTTTTTTATCTCCTTGATTTTAAGAACTTACAAGCATAAGAATGGAAGCAAAATCATCTAAAATAGAGGAGTAGAAGGCTAATGGGCTGTCCAAGGCATCTTCAGTGAAGCCCAGTCAAAGAAGAATATGTGGCTGCAGAATCAGTGGAGCCCAATCAAGGCATCTCTCCTCGCAGGGCTTTAAAAGGAAGGGGGCTGCAGTCTTTCGCCTCCTTCTTCTTCCTCGAACATTCTCTCTCCTAGGGTTAGTTGTTTACAAATGTTGTTCGCAGGTTTCCTTTTTTGATCGGAATTATGTAATGTGGATGAAGTTGAATGTAATGGTTTTTGTTTTCTCCTTTGTTCTTTTCTGAAATCCATCTCCTTCCCCGGTCCATCTCCTGCTCTCCCTTCTCTTTCTCTTACCTCAGTCATTGATTTCGCTTACTGTTTTTATCGCAGCATCTTTCTGTCCTTCTGCTGTTTCTGGAGTGCTCGCTTCTCTCTGTCTCTCTCTCCCATCATCTCCCTTCGTCACCTCTTCCGATTCCCTATTTCCAACCGTCGCCTCATCTCTTTAATTCCACTTTTCGGTTTCGTTTGTTACTTCCAATTTCATGTTCAACTCTTTCAAGTTACGATTTTTCTCCTCTTGTTTCTCTTTACCGATTCTTACCCTTCTCCTCACAGCGATCTTCTCCCCAGTTCAACTGCAGCCACCTCTCTCTCTAGTCCTCTCCACCTTTCTCTCGAGTTTACCTCCTGTAGTTCTATATCCCTCACTTCCTCTATTTTAGTTAAAATCATTTTGCAGTATATCTCCTTTTCCCGTCTCCATCTCCCTCTATCTCTCGCGAAATCTTCTCTTCTCTCTTCCGTAATCGCGCTGCCTCCTTCTCCTTCTTTCATTTTTTCTCGCAACCTCGTTTTCTCTCTGTCTCTCATGTTCACGGTTTTCTTCGCTCTTCTCTTAATTTGTCTCATTTCTGCCTTCTTCTATTCGTTCTCTCCCTTATTTCTTCTTTTCTTTCTCTCTTTCCCTTCTCACGCTTTCGCACGATCTCTCTAGACTCCTCTGGCGTTCATCTTCTCTCTCCATATCTCTCTCGCGATCTAACCTTCTCTCTTCGAACATTCTCTCTCTTAATTCCCGTCTTCCCTCGATGTTGACCACCGGTGTTCCCTCCTTTCCGTCTCTCCAAATTTATCTCTCACTCTCTCTATTTACCCCCTTCTTCATCCTCAATTTCTCCCCTTCTTCTGCGCAATCACCGTCGCGCTTGCTACCTCTCCCCTCTCTATCAATCCTTTTCGTTTCTACTTCCTACTTTCTCCCAATCTCGTTTTCTCTCTCTAACTCACATTTACTCTCTCCCTTATTTCTTCCTTTATTTCTCTCCTCCCCTATTACGTTTCTGCGCGATATCTCTCTCACTCTCTCGATTCCCCTCTTTCCATTCCAACCACTCGAGGAAATTTACCTCTCTCCTTACTTCATATTTCCTCGTTCCGATTTCGTCTCCCTCGCCTTTCGCTTTCTCTGTGGTCATCTCCTCCTCCTCCTCACGATTGATCTTACTCCTTCCGACGCCCATCTTTTCTCTTCTCCTATCATTTTCTTCTGCTGCGTCCGTGCGAATCTGCTTCTATCGCGTTTCATCTTCAGCTTCCCTTTATCCACCTCGTCTTTCCGATTCCATCAACTTCACTGTTTCGGATTCTGCATTTCCGCTTCTCCCCATGGATCTCTTAAGTCTTCCCTCCATCCTAAATGATTCTCTCTCTCTCCTATTCTTTCTAATCTCTCTCTCAATTGATTAATCTCTTGAGTCTCTCTCTTTTGTCACACACTCTCTTGCATCCAGCCTTTTTGAATTATCTATTTTTACTAATCCTTCTCTCTATTTATTCCCCGTAAAAAAGCTCCATATCTAGCTCTTTATTTACCCCATTTCTCCTCCCAATCTTCTAAACTCTTAACTTATTCTCTTTTTATTTTCTTCTCCTGCTTTCTTTCTTTCTTCACGATCTAGATTTCCTCAATTATACCTTGTATTACTCTTTGTATTCGGAAATTACGATTCTGCATTTATAGGTTTACTGAAATCATCTTCAATCCATAAAAAATTTAATGGAGGATAATTTAGAAGAGGTATCTAAATCCTACAATATGATGAGGACCTATGAATGATACCACTATGAAGGTTAGTACTTAAAGAATATATGTTAAGGGAGATTAATAAGAAATATTTAGGATAAATATTATGATGATTAAAATTTAGGTGAATTAATGAAGGGAGGGAATAAGGTAATAAATTATTGAAAAGGTATTTGAGAATGGAGTAAGTAGTGATTAGATAATTGATGAGATGGAGAGGAAGAATAATGATAATTATTTTGATATATCTATAATGGGATGGAACTTAGGATTGGTAGTTTAAAATAAAGAGGAGGGACTAGATAATATAAGATAGATGATATAATATAGAGGATATTGAGTAGCTAAGATAGGATATACAAGATGTAGATAGGCTGTGATAAGATACAGAATATAGGGAGGTAAGTACGTATGATACTAATTACTATAAGGTTAGGATAAAGGAATAGTAAAAGGATTGTGGATGAGATAGAAGATAGAAAGGGGCGGTGATACTATGAATCAGACTTGGACTTAAAGAATTAGGATGCGAACGTATTTCACTATGACGGAATCAAGTATAATTACCTGAGTGGATGGTAAAGACAACGCTCCAGATTCTTCAGATGACTTCAGATTTCCTTGATTTTGCTCTGACAGGAGGTGGATGAAAGAGACAGAGAGGGGGGGAGAACAGAAAAGAGGGTAGAACGCGGAGAGAAGAAGATGCGGGAGGTGTTGATGGAGGCACCGGGAGAAACGATGAACACGAAAGGATTAAGAGTAACCAAACTTTTCATTCAAAAACATCTGTGTCTATCGTTTACAATTGTCCCTCTTATAGGAAGAAAAGAGGGAAGTTTACTTTGAAGAGATGCTTCGAGAGAAAGGCAGGCAGTTGCGATGGTTTATCGTTCTTAATCTCACGTAGTCGCGTGGCAATGATGGTAGTTTAGTACCTCTTCTGGAAGGTTCGTCACTGGATATTCTTCACATGAGGAAGTTATGTGGAATAGCTCAAGGAATAAGGGAATTATTCCTTGATTTCTTGAAGGCTTTTAGCAGTGGTGACCGTCTGAGATCTTGGACGCAATTGATCTCTGCACGTACGTTGAGGAATTTATGAAATTTATGCGATGGCGGGAGCGGCATTTTAAGGTGGCACGGAACTCCTTGAAACGGCGCTTCCTTGATGGCGGGAAGCAGCACTCATGGAACTTCTTGAAATGGATTCGTGTGTATAGTTGTCAGGAGTACGGGATGAGTGTATAGTTTGCTGCGACGGTTTTGCAAATGGTCGCCGGAAGATTCTGGCCTCGCGTGCCCTTTTCTTCTTCTCTTCATGGAGATTTTCTGATACTTTCCCTTTCTTCTATCCTGTCTTGCAGATCCGTCGGTGAAGACGATCAACTGAGGAGCGTAAAACGTCTCTTCATGGTAATGTGGACTTCGAGAGATTAGAGTTGCTCCCAACTTATCTTATCATTCGCGCGTCCTTATAGCTTTCATGGAACAACGGAGTGGGCTTTCCCGTATTCTTTTCATTGGTCAATGCAACGATTCCTTGTTAGAGGGAATAGTTTGTTGAGTCGGCATTTCCCGGTAGCTGAGGGAGAGGTTGCCATGCAGACGTCATCAGGGAAGCTTCATCTTCTTCAAGTTGCTGCCGATAGTGTGGTAAGGAGAATCCAAGGGGAGTTGGCTCGGCTTCCGCAAAGTTCTTTGTTTTATCTTTGCATCGACAATCTGCACTCGTCTTCGTTTGATGGTTGTGCTTCTCTGTAGCGATCGCAGAGCGCCGGAATTGGTTTTGCTGTCACGGATAGGTTGGAAAAGGCAGCCTCATCCACACCATTGACAATTCTACTGGCTTCACTTGCTTCATTAGGGAAAACTTTATGTCCAAATTTAGGAAATAGACCTCTGTCATGACTTCTATTCTTGCGGGCGGTGGGTATTCCAGCCCTTCTGTGAGCTTCTCGCTGGCCAAGGCGGGAACTTCTTGCTGGAAGAATTAGTCTACGAAATGAACATTGGCGGCAGTTGAAAGAAATCGTGGCCGTATGCAGCTTTCTTTGATGGAACTTCAACCTCTCATAAGCTTCGTCTTTTGTTTGATCGCAAATGAACTTTTGTTGGGGAGTCCCTGTACTCTCATGACTCTGGCTTGAAGGCAGCTCAATATTCTTCATCAACTGTGAAGATCCTTCACATCTTGTCAAGACGTGAAGATACTTCTTGCGATGGGAGGTAGCCCTCTTCGGGTATCGTCTTCTTCTTAGTAACTAGAGTCTAGAAATAGGAGACTTGTTAGCTTCTCTCCACAGGGAACTTGTCGGCTTCTCCCCTTAGTGGACTTCTCTCCACAGTAGAATTAGGGAACTTGTTTACAGGGGAGGTAACTCTCCTCGTGGATTCTTCCTTCAAGCTCTCCACTTGTACTTGACTTGGAATAGAATTCAATGACCATGCTTCCATATGTAATAATAGTTTAGATCTCGCCTAATCTCTAACTAAGGGAGGCTTTCAAAGGGAAGGATATTTAATATCAAAAGGATTCCTATTAATTTTGAGATCATTACTTTATAGCTATACAAGATACCTATGACATAGTGAATGTGGTTTGGAAATTAGGATCCTATATCAAGGTAGAAGGTGGTTGACTTGGTCCACTCTAGGAATTCTAGGTTTCTAGAGATAGAAGGTTTATTTTCTTTGACCAAATCAATCTTTGGATCAGTGTAAAATAGGAAATGAGGAGGGAAGATAATTCCCTTAAGATCTACACTCTCTTTAATTATTTAGAGAGGTCTTCTTCATCCATTTAATGAATGGATAATTTCTCAAACTCATGAATAAAGAGGAATATTGGTCCACATGGAACCCTTGTGTTCATGTTTTGAAATAATTTTCCATCAAAATTTCTCTCCCTCTCACGGTCAACTTAGAGAGTTGACCACCAAAACCTTCCCCATTACTCTCCTCTCACCCCTCTATATTGATACTATTGTGCCCTAGAATCCCTGTGGATCGACCTAGAAAACTATACGCCTTCATTATTTCCATTTGGTTTTAGTTTTCTCGAATATAAATAGTAAATTTGTAAGGCTTAAACACATGACGACTTCGAGCCTATCAATAACCGCCCCACTTACCACATGTCAACGCGAGAAAGAAAAGACTTCACGCCTCTCCACCACGTGAAGATCACATCGTACGCGCGGAAGACAAAGAATTTCTGAAATTTTCTACACGACGTCAAGCCGGGTTGACCAGTCAACCAATACGGAAAATCACCGTTGCAACGCTACGCATTGCCGTAACTTTTCTTCTTTTATTTTTTATAAAATGTCAATTGTAAGCGATGAAAGACGACAATTTTTTTGAATGAAATCTTTTCCTGTTTGGAAAAATTGTGTGTTTTGTGTACTTCCCGTGAATCTCTCCCGCAAACTCTCTCTGAATTTCTATCTCTCTTTTCCTTTCTCCCTCCCGTTCTGTCCTCTTTCACTCATCTCAAAGTAAGAATCTTCAGAGGAACTTATAGTGGTCTTGTTGTGATCTTCAAAAGCATCTGCTTCATGTCGTCTCAGGTATCATCCTCTCTTCCCTCTTTCCCGTGAAATAGTTCTCTTATCATATCATAAGTTCAACATTGACCTTTTCCGAGTTTTATCTCCTCCCCATCGCGTGACTGTTATCCAAGAACCCCTTCCAATATTTCTCTTATTTTAATATTATAATAATCAAATATTATATGTATTATCTTCCTATTCATTACATCGTATTACCGTATTATCCACATTTTCCCTATTCTATAATTTCTATCCTATATCCTATATCTTATATTCTCTAATTTATGTCTTAATCATCTGTATTCCTCTTTCCAAATTATCTCTTCCCATATCTTCACTGAACCCGTCTATATCCTCTCCATAATTATCAACCTTTTCACAACCTAAATCATCTAATCCATCATGCTTCTTACTATTACTCACTCTTCTTATCATACACTACCTAATTTATTCTCTTCCAATTATTCACTGATATACCAGTCTAATTATACATATTATCAATATTAATTCTCCTCCCCATTAAAAATAATTACCATCTTCACAACATAAATAGAATATCCTCTCTTCCATACTTCTTCTCTTTCCACTCATAATCCTATCTATTTTAAATTATCTATTCTATATTATTCTCACTAATATCATTTCATAGGTCCTCCATTAAAGTGTAGGATTATTATACAATTAAAATAGATATTCTCCTTAGTTCACTCATTTCTCCCTCACATATTCACATTCACATTCTCATCTTCATACATAGAATTTCTTTATATCCTACATCACAAGCTATATTAGGAAAGCTAAGAGTGAATTTCTACAAGGACCTAGTGAAACTTTTCAATAAGCTTGGGAGAGACTTAGAGAAATTATTGCAAGTGTCCTCATCATGATGTTCCTAACTAGGAGATTACAAAGACTCTCTATAATAGGTTAGGACCCCAAGATATATAATTATTAGACGCAATGAGTGGTGGAACTTGCATGAGCAAATATGAGGACACGGCTTATGGAGCAGATCATGAAAATTGTAGAGAACTCTCATCATACTGCAACTAAGCCATTTGAAAAGGTGTTCCCCCTAATGGAGGAACAATAGATGCCAAATCAATTGAGACTATGATGTTGCTAGATAGAATTGAGAAGATTATGGAAGTTCATAGGCCACATTTGTGAGGTTGCAAGATGCTTCTCCATGGCGCTCATTGCTCTAAAAATTATCATGTCAATTTGGACTATCATGTTATAGCTGTTCAAGACCAAGGCATGTACAATCAAAGCTCGAACACTCAAGTAAGGGCAAACAAGCCTAGTAGGCTGACGAGACAATTTACTGTGGTCACTGAAATACACGATCGTCGGTCCAATAAAATTTATAACTCCAAACTCACGATGATTAAAAAAATCAGAAATCAAGTACAAGGATGACATCGGGTCAACCACAGAGAGTACGGTTGACTTTTATCCACGAGTTGACTTGGTCAAACTTAAGTCTAGTCAAGGTTTTTAAGCAATGAAAATGATATATTATCAATGAAAATAATACTACTATAGGAGAAGCAATTTTATGAATTTTGAAAAATATTTAGAAAAGAAAAGACAAAATTCAAGGTCCAAGCATTGACTTCAACCAAACTTTGACTTTCTATAAACTCAAAGAGGAAAAAGGTGAGAAAATATTACAAAAATTATGTTTTCAGAAACTAGAGAGAAAGAGGAGAATTTCAATACAAAAATTTTATTTTTAGAGAAGAATTAGATTTACTATGATTTATTGAAAATCAATACACATAAAGTGATCGACATGAACTTTTCATTCAAAATCCTTAAAATGACTTATCAAATGATAACTAAATCTAGCAAATCACATTGGATCGAAAGCTTACAATCAAAGGATTCCAAAGAAACCAAAATTATCAAATTTCACCTTGTATATTTGTAATAATTGCCCTCAAAAGTCAGCGCTCAAATTCGGATTGATTTTGAATAGCAAATGGTCAAATGAAAAATTGTTGGGTCTAACTATCATGAAAATTGACAAATTAGATATCCACAGAAAGCTAATTGAACAAAGAATCTAATAAAAATAAATTCAAAAAATTAGACTTAAGATTAGGGAGAAATCCTTGTTCGGAAATCAGCAAAAATTGGCAATGAAATTTGGGTGGGATGACAAAATTTCCAATGCCTTAACTCGAATTACCTATCTAAATCTAATCTAAACTATCTAAATTGCAAGGATAATGAAGGAATCACACTATTAACCTGATTGACATGAAGATTTAGCCTCAAATTGCTGAGAATTTCTCTGGTTCCTTCTTCGTCGTGATTTTGGCAATCAAGGGGCAATTTCCAAACGTTTTCTCTCAAGAATTCATGATTAACTTGCCTTAGTCCATGTGAAATTGAGTCTAGAATGCAAGACAATCATGAAAACCTAAAGATCTTCCTTAAATGCTTAATTTCTTTACATTTAGTTACAATTTTGGAAAGAGAACATCGATATATAGGAGAATTCATCAAGAAATATCCGAGCCGTCGGTTTTGCTCAAGAATGCATTACTGACCACGATGCTGCCACGTCACGCGCGATAAGTGGACCACAATCCCACAATGTGAGCCCACTTCCTCCTTGATTTTCACCGTCTAATCTTCATCGTAGAGTCGTCAGACAGCCACGGGTTGTTCTATCATTTGCTGAGTGTGAGATTAAGTCGCAGCCCTTAGATTTTACTAATGAGATCGACGGTTGCAATTTTATCACGTGCTAATGATCGGATCTGGTGGACTGAAATCCACTAGATCGATGCGCGTCTTTTCGCGTGTGTAATTAGATGCTCCACGATCTGCCCCGTCGCCAGCAAAAATAAAGAGACATAGTAGTCCCACACGAAAGAAAAAGAAGGAAATGCACGCCTATATAATGGGAAAGTGCTTAAGCGCTCTTTGTCACCCACTTGGCTTAGTACTCCCCCTATCCTATATCTTGGGCCCACTATACCCGTTGGCTCAATAAGCATCGCTCGATTCCTTCGCGCCACATAGGCACCCATGTGGGCCCACGTGGGTCCAAGTGGCACCGCCGCCTGTCCACGCCGTGCCATGTCAATTCCGCGCGGGTCCCGTGCTTATAAACCCCTTTTTGTGATTATTTTAACTCTAAAAATTCTTGAAAAATCATAAAAAGTTATCTAAAAAAATTGTTAATCTTCAAAAGTTCATAACTTCATTTCTAGAACTCCTTTTTGCATGAAATTTTCTTCATTGGATCAAGAATTTGATCCTCTTTAAATACAATGCCAAGTAAAATATAAATTTTATCAAGAAAATATGATGGATTGAAAATAGTACTAAGTCCACCAAATAAAGTTCTATTTTGATTCATCCAATTATTCTCCTTTTCTAATATCTTCTTTCAATCATTTACTAATGTCAAAATAAAATCAAGGAAAATAGTTAATTTAAAGTTATTTGACCTTTCAAAAGGTCAAACATCAATAAAACACATAATACCCTAAATAATGTAAAAATGTGGACTTAAGTAAAATGGCATGCCAAAGGAGAAAATTTCATAAAACTATGATAACTTGAATCATAATTACATAAAATAAGCTTTAATATAAATTAGATATGATAGTAATTCAAGTGAAATATGCATGTTATCATAGGCCTAACTACCTGAGCTCTTATCTAAATAATTATAATGACCAAGTTTATTCTAACACTCTATCTCAGCCTGACATATTTGAGAGGAATCCCTAGCAAGCTTACATTCCCCAGCTTTATAGTATCAATCAATAGCAAGTGCCACAATAGTTCCAACTTGACAAGACCGAAAGACAACCAAAGTACACACTAATGCAGCCATTATACATGCTCCACAACAAGCCCAACCAAAATTATATCCTATCATGGGGGTAATTTCTCAATCGGTGGCATAGATGACTAGGAGTTATTCACTTGTGGATGAGATCAAGGACCTTGTTAAGATAAACTTTCTGTTGGGTTTTGAGGTCAATAAACCTTCCAAAATTTTAATCAAAACATTGAATGCAGTGAAATATATTGAATCAGATATTCAAAACATTAAGGCACTAAGATTAGATGATCACGAGGCTTGTATGGGCACCCTGATTTGTGGTTGTTCTCTATTTTTTTATAGACATTTGGTATATCGATTTTTCATAAAAACCCACATAATTATGTCTATATCCACCAACATCTAAAGACCTTATGCGTATAACCCTCTAGGTTAATGTATCTCACTAGTTAATAACTCTATAGACCAAATAACACCTTATTGGTTAACCTTAATTCATTATCTACATAAGAATTAGATTAATTAATCAAGAATTGATTTTACTCAATCGATAGGTTGAGTTACCAGCCCGTTGGTTGCCAAGATACACCATGTACTGTTGGAGACATGGAGTATGTATGAACTCTCTTATATAACCTTCCCATCATCAATTACTATGTATGCATAATCCTTCATCAGCATGAGCCTCATGAATAACTTAGGGTATAGTCAATTGTCAAACCCTAATTGGTCACTCAAGATATTGATGCATGTAAGACATCATCGCAAACTCCTTCTATGATATTCCCACGAACTTGGCCAATGATTTCATTGCATCTCATTCCTTAAGCCAATCTCCTCAAATATCGAGGGTAGATGATCTCATCTTGATTACATAATCATCTTCATGGACTTCATCTCCTATTCAATATTTGACGTTTTAAAGATCCCATGGCTAGAAATTTTTAAGTCATATTCAAAACATGATCATCCGTCCACAAGATGTCTTTGGTGTCTTAAGTCAAAAGACAACATACCCAATTGTGACATTAATCAGCTTCATTGATAGTTAGGTATAATTACTATTCAAGGATTCATATGGGTCAATTCAATGAACTTTTTTTTCCCAAATAACACCCATTATCTATCTTAAGTATCTCCACACTAATGGCTCTAGGATCAGCCACACTCATCATATGATTCAAATTAGATTGTGCTATTCTTTCGGGATAATTTGATGTCCCTCTCGAATATCCCACAAATAGGAATGTTTAGAACATATGTTTAAAGACTAGAGATCATTGCATTATGATTTCACCATAATTTGCATAGTCATTAAAGATGGTCATGGACTTCATTGCAAACATCACAAATGATTAATAATGAATAATTTTCACTTCAATGAGCATAAATGAGATATATAAAAGTATGATTGGCTTATAGGCTAGATAATATCCATCACATCCTTGTATCAACTAATTAGAGGAAAGGTAAGCAGGTTGTATTTGTTGACCAACCACCATTGCAGCCACTTCAAACCTTAGAAATCTACATTGGTTGATTCAAAGTTGTGACATGAACCACATTAATGTCAACAAGGAGGAAATGGAGATAGCCTAGGCTTTAACCAATCTTTGAAGTGACAAGAATTTACATGATTCAATCCAAAAAGACTTGGATGATGAAAAGGAGGATGAGGAACCTTCTAGGATCATTTTTTAGCTGTACAACTTCTATGATGATGAGGATGACTAGAAGAGGATGAAGCTAGATCAATATATATCTAAGCCTCTTGTACCTTATCATTTAGTTTTGAGCTATTCCTAGGCCAAGGTGAGTGATCATGATGATCATTTGTTAGAGGGTGTTAAGAAAGCCATGATTAATGCTCCATTTATTGATGTCATCCAATGTATTCCATCATATGCTAAATTTCTTAAAGGCATACGTACTCCTCATAGGAATCCAACAAGGATCTAACTGAGCAAGAGTTTGATCTGAATTATGATTGACACACTTCCAATAAATAGTGCATATCTTAGAACACCTATAATCTTTTTTAAGATAGGAGTTATGGCTTTTACTAGATCCTTGTCAGATATTAGAGCTATCATTAATTAATCTATTTTTGCTCAAAAAAACTCGAATCTTTGCTCCTTTGATGACGTCTGACGAGACGAGACCGCGAGGTTGTTAATTTTGCACGGTCTCGTGTAAAAAATAATACCGAATTTACCAATTTAAGGATTTAATAACAAATAGAGGAGTATAATGGTAAATAAGGGTCAAATCAACAGGGAAATAAGATATTTTCGAGAGATCTTTTAGAAATGGATCAAATCGGACAATGAATTGAGGTGAAAAATTATAGAAAATGGTGGCTTTAGAAAGATAACTCAAAGATATATCCATGGAATCAAAAATCACTCGAATTGGATTAGTAATTGCAGAGATATCAAAGAGTGAAGTGGGACAAAATTTCTGAAAATCGGAAGATCATAAACCCAAACTAAAACTAAATTAAGCTAAATTAAGATCCTAAACTGAAAATTGATGATACATGACGATAGATTAGAGGGAAAACTTATTTTCTAACCTGAGATAACGATCGAATCGATCCAATTGATCGCCGGATCGACGGCTATTCATTCCGCGAATTCAAACGTGAACATCGGTGTTCAAGAGACAAATTCTCCTTGATCGATTGACGAAATCTCACTTTTAATCACTCCATGGACGTGGAATTGAGTCTAGAAGAGATTAGAAGTGAGAGATTCAAGGATTGAAGGGTTTAGATGGGTCGATTAAACGAAATCATCCAAGAATGTCTTACAAAAGTCGAAGAACGCCTTAATTTATAGGCGAATTGGGCGTAACCGTCCGATTGATGCGTTTAATCCTCATCAACCGTTCGAATTAAACGCATAAAAAATGAACCGCTATCAACATGTCGTGGCCTTTAGATCGCGGATGGACGCTCCGAATGAATCCTCGCGATGTGCGTTATAAAACGCATCAAACTGCGCCCGTTGGATCGCGATCCGACAATCGTGATGCGTTTTCGCGCGTTAAATTGTGGCCGTTATAACTCTGTTTTAAAGGCACGTGCGTGATCAACGATCGGTGGTCCACGGGTCCACGTGACGACTCGCGGATTTCCAATGCGCCGCTGATCCGACGCCTTAGCTTTTGCCACGTGCCATGCACTCTTAAAAACCATGTGGAACTTAGTCCCACACGGGTAAAATAAATGAAAGGGATGAGTTTATAAGGTGCGCGGGATTAGATGGTTAATAAAATCTCTTGCGATAATCGGAAGACTATAAGTACTATAATCAAAATATATACGTAAATATAAATATGCCATGTGTCACCTCCGCGCCACGTAGGCGCTCGCGTGGGCCCGCATGGCTCTGCCACGTGGCCTTGCGTGCCACGTCGCACCCACGTGGGACCCGCGCGAAAATCATCCCCTTTTTATCATTTTTTAAATTATTTAAGCTTTTTAAATCGAAAATAAAATCGGAAAAATCCGAAAAAAATCCCTAAAAATTGTAAAAATTATAACTTTCAAAATACAACTCCAAATTAATCCAAATTTCTTTCATTTGATCTGAAATTTAATTATCTATCATTCTAAAAAGTCAAATTATTTAAATAACAAGAGATTTAATTCTTATTTCAAAAATACATTCATTTCTTTAAGATTTGAACTTTAGAAAATTAAATGAATGTTCATAAAAATGATTTCTCTCATTATTTAACTTTAAAAACCACTTATAATCTCAAGTAAAGATCGGTTATAAAGTCTTTAATCTTTAATTCATCATAATTAACCCTTAATTAACACATTTTGAGATTATAACATAAAATTGCATGGAATGATAGAAATTCACTCAAAGTATGATAACATGCACATAAATGGAATGTTTTAAGCCTTATGTTGCATTAATAATCATGTTTTATCATGTCAAGATTGCATGTTATCAACGTTACACACTAAGAAGTTGTTGAACCTATAGTGAAGAATAACTTAAAAAGGAGATGGTCTTGTTTGTTCTCTCACAGATTTCCTAGAGTTGTTATTGTCTCCAGAAAAAAAAAGGACTAGTAAAAATTTTATGATGCATAATGTAGTTGCATTTTGAAGATAAACTTTCCTCCTTGAAATCATTAAATCCTATTAGAGAGAATTTCAGTTGAAAGTATGAAAAAATAGGAAAAATCTTGAGGGTTATAAGTTCAATTTTAGGATTAACTACATTTTTGGAAAATTATACATATAGAATAATATTAAACATTAATTTTTTGATATCAAGCCTTGAAAATTAAACATTTTGGGCCATTATCTTCTCTCTCTCGCTCTTTATTAGTGTCACATCAACCGTACTAGAGTTAGAGTTGAAAAGCCTGGAAATTCATTGTGGAAATTCACACCATGGGACATCATTTCCTATAGATAAAAAATATTGATTTGTAAACTTTAAAATCATCGAGATGATGTTGTCCATCAACTTGTCTTGTCATGACCTTGTGGCGACCATTTTGATGATGCCATACATCATGTACTCAATGCCTCCAACAAATGTATTTTTAAGAGATTTTGTAAAAGTGAATGGTAGGTCACTGTGTATCACTTGATTGGTGGCAGCATCAGACATCACATGCCAAATATTGCTGCAATGGATCTAGTTGTGCCATGCCAAACATTGTTAGCGCTGTTGTTAGACTTTATGTATTAGCATTTGTAGTGGCCACTCATTAAATATCTCCTATTTTTCAGATTGGTCATTATCTTTTCTAGTTCAAAGATGTCAATGCCTTCAAAAATAAAGATAAACCAAAACAATAGCTTGTGATGGCGCCAGTCATTGGTGGTAGTCAATGATTTGTGCATCAAAATGAAGAGTTATGACTGCATCACATGAACGGGCCTAAAATCAAATAAAATGAACTTTTTGTAAGAAAATATTTTCAGACTTCAAAAATTATTTTCTTGATGATTTTGAGGTAAGAAAAATATCAAAAATACCTGAAAATCTAAAAGACTTAGACCGCTATAATGTGCGGTTTATGATCATTTTCATGTAAATAAGTGCACAAAATACAGGATATTTATGTATTAATATGCATATCATCTGTTCTTTGGTATTATCAGACCTTTCTTTTGAATGATAACAGAATAGATTTTGGGCCTCAAATCTCTCACCGACTATGTCGCCAATCATTTCTAGAAACCAGCCATTCATCCAATCAGCTGGTTCGCGCTCTGGAGCTCTGACGGACATAAGTAATTCAGCTTCGTGCCAGAGAATAAACTTCCCTTGGACTTCTCCCTCTAAAGATTACGAGAACATCATAAAAGAAGAGAAACGGAGGACAGCAATAAAGACGACCGCAAGAGGCCATCACTCCGCCGCCTTGAGGGTGTTTCCCACATCGATGACGAAGCGGAACCTGACGTCATTCCTAACGAGACGTTCCATGGCTGTGTTCACGTAGTCGATGGGGATGACCTCCACGTCGGCCGTGATCCCGTGCTTCCCGGCGAAGTTCAGCATCTCCTGCGTGTCTTCCATCCCTCCGACGCAGCTCCCCGCTAGCTTCTTCCCCCTTGATGGCACAGCAAAAGGTGTTGGTTCCCACCCCAGTGAACTGTCGACGCTGAGCACTAAAACAATACCTCTCACACGCGAATAGAGCAACTAAAACAGACTAGTGGAATTACGAGAGTTCAAAAGAAGAAACCGCACACAATTTACGAACGCGATGTTCCGTTTAAATAGAACTATCGCGCTTCAAGCGGGAAAGAAAAATATCCTAACTAACTTTCTTTGAGTGTCGTGTCTGTCGCCTTTCAGTTATAACTGACAGGAGAAGACGACCTTGATATTTCCTGCAAACGGAGGGAGACTACCGAATAAAGGAATAAAGCGACTAAGTTAGTTTTAGCCATCGCTCGTGAAGACACCGTCGACCTCTGCGGACTAACTGACCGAGAACTGGGAGCATATCTTCATTCTCCTCCTTGCTCCAGCTTCTCTGCCTCAGTGTTCTGTACTCCTAGCCTTTTTCGCATCTCTAGGAATTTAAGTCTTCCGAGCGACTTTGTGAGAATATCGGCCAACTGATCTTCGGACTTGACATATGCAACAACCGTTCTTTTTTCTTCAACGCATTGCCGGATGAAATGATAACGTGTATCAATATGTTTGGTACGGCTGTGATGCACCGGGTTCTTGCTCAGGATGATCGCCGATTGATTGTCAATGAATAATTTCCATGCTTTTTCTTCCTCTCCCCTTAGTTCACTGACTAGCCGATTCAACCAAATGCCTTGACATGTGGCAGTGGTAGCTGCTATGTACTCCGCCTCGCACGAAGATAACGCAACTGTCTTCTGTTTGACAGAGCCCCAACATAAAATAGATGAGCCCAAAAAGAAAACGTACCCGGAGGTGCTTTTCTGATCATCCATATCACCCGCAAAATCGCTATCGCTATATCCAAATATAGCATCGTGTGAATTAGACTTAGGATATCTCAAACCGAAGTCGAGTGTTCCTTTCACATATCTTAGCACTCTTTTTGCCGCTGTGAGGTGATCTGAAGTGGGATGCTCCATGTATCTACTCAGTATACCTACTGAGTAGAGCAAATCTGGCCTCGTGTGCGTCAAGTAGCGGAGGCTCCCAACTATGCTCCGGAAATTGGTGGAATTAGTGAGTGCGTCTCCTCCCGCTTTACTTAACTTGATTCGACCTTCGAGAGGAGTCTGCACAGAGTGGCAATCCTGCAATCCTTGGCTTTCGAGGATGTGCCGAGCATACCCTGCTTGACTTAGGTATACACCGTCAGATCTTTGATAGACTTCTATTCCCAAGTATAAGCTCAAAGATCCGAGATCACTCATCTCAAATTTCTCCGCCATTCTAGCCTTGAAATCCTTCACATCTTCAGGTCTTGTGCCGGTAACAATCAGGTCGTCGACATAGACTCCGACAATCAGCTTGTGGTTGCTTGAGAATTTTAGGTAGACGGCTTGCTCATGTCGGCTCTTGGTAAATCCAAGTGACACTAGACATTTGTGGAGCTTAAAATACCAAGCACGCGGTGCTTGTTTGAGTCCGTAGAGGGCCTTCTTCAGTCTAAGAACCCATTCCTCTCTGCCTTCTATTAAGAAACCCTCCGGCTGTTTAACGTAGAGTTCTTCTTCGACTTCCCCGTTGAGGAACGCGGACTTAACATCGAGATGATGTAGAGTCCATCCTTCTTGAGCTGCCATGGCGATGAGCACTCTGATGGACTCAAATCTCACGATAGGGGCAAAGACTTCATCAAAGTCAATGCCATGTCCTTGTGAGTAGCCTTTCACAACGAGTCTCGCTTTGTACCTTAGGATTTCACCTTTCGCTGATTTCTTGACTTTGAATAGCCACTTAAGACCGATCGGCTTGCAGTTTGGTGGGGGCACTACAAGCTCCCATGTATGATTCCGATCAATCGCTTCCATTTCATCCTTCATGGCTTTCTTCCAAACCTCTTCACGAGCTGCCTCAGCATAAGAGGATGGCTCTTCTGATATAAGTAGGCAATCTTCTTCTTCGGCCTGCACTGGATCAGTCTCAGAATAGAGCTGAGAAAGTGACTTATACCTGCGTGGTTCGGGTTCGGACTGAGGGGTGGCTTCTCCAACCGAGGTCTCCTCATGATCTTCATCATGATCGTCTTGAGGGTGTGAGCTTCCTTCGTCGATAGATTCAACACTTAACCCCGGATTAAAAGTGAGCATGGAGATGCCTTCAGAGTGGTTTGACCAGTCCCACTTAGCATCTTCTTCAAATAGAGCATCTCGGCTGATGTGGACTGTGGCCGTCACTGGATCAAGGCAGCGGTAAGCTTTCGTCCCAACTTCATATCCGATGAAGACCATAGGTGTACTCCGGTCGTCAAGTTTCTTCTGAGGTGCTTTGGTGCATTTCACATGCACAATCGAGCCGAATACTCGAAGATGAGATATGGATGGCTTCCGACCGGTCCAAGCTTCATATGGAGTGCTACCCGGCAGACTTCGGGTTGAAGACCGATTGAGGAGATAGACGGCAGTGTTAACGGCTTCTCCCCATAATTCCCGAGGTAAGGACTTCTCCTTAAGCATGCTGCGAACTAAGGACATAATAGTCCTATTTCTTCTCTCCACAACGCCGTTTTGTTGTGGCGAATACGGCGCAGTGAGCTGACGCTTGATTCCTTGCAAAGTGCAGAAATCCGAGAAGGCTTCCGAGGTAAATTCTCCACCTCTGTCGGAGCGAAGACACTTGATGCGTGTGTCTTGTTCGGCCTCGGCTAATGCTTTAAAATGCTTGAACTTGGTTAGAGCATCAGATTTTAATTTTAACATTGAAACCCACATTAACCGGGAGAAATCATCCACAATTAATAGGAAGTACCTGCTTCCCCCTAATGTGGATGGTGAGATCGGTCCACATATAACCATATGCACAAGTTCAAGCGGTTTTGAGGCGCGGAATAGAGATCCTCTAGGAAAAGAGCTCCGATGCTGTTTTCCCACCACACAGCTTCGACAGAGATGTTCGGGTATATCGATTTGAGGAAGACCCTCTACCACTTTCATTCTCGACATCTCCTTTAAATCGTGAAAGTTTAGATGACCGTATTGCAGATGCCATAGTTTTCCTTCAGGGCTATCTTCCGTTGTGATCAAGCACTGATCCACAACATCGAGTTTGAGTAGATAGAGGCGACCCTCGGATCGCTGTACCTGCGCGAGTAGGCGATCTTCACTATCGAATATGGTAAGCTTACCTCGTGCCATCGTCATGCGACATCCTTCTTCATCCAGTCGACCGAGACTGAGAATGTTCGCTGTCAAATTTGGAACATATAGTACGCTCGGTAGCCGTAATATGTTCCCGTCCTTTTGAGTGATTTCAATATCTCCTCGCCCTTCAATTCGGATCTTCGAGTTATCACCGAATTTGACAAAACCCGTCGTGGATTTGTTGATGCTGCGGAAGAATTCTCGTCGTCCTGACATGTGGTTAGTGGCTCCCGTATCTAAATACCATAGTGTTGGATCAGAGGGCGCACCCTCCGATCCATGGAGAAGCAAGTCACTTGCCTCCTCAACCACCGCCATAAGGAGAGACGATGATGCAATTACCGCGGGAGAAGGCGACTGAGCTGCTGCCGCCGCGGGTGTGACCTCAGACACATATGAATGTTCATCACGCTCCTTCTTCTTGCCTCTGCATTCATATGCGAAATGCCCATATTTCTGGCAGTTGTAGCATTGAATAGTGGACTTATCAAACTTCTTCTCCTTGTCTTCATCCGGAGAAGAGTTACGTCCGCGGCCACGACCTCTGCCTCTCCCTCTGCCACGACCTCGATGACGCCCTTTTCCTCTTGATGAGGACTCATCTTCGGTCGATAATTTGACCTTGCTTAATGCCTTGGTCAGCAGCGCTTGCTCTTCTTCACGGGATTCTCGTTCTCGGAGTCGCATTTCATGAACTGTAAGGGAGCCAATTACCTCGTCTAGACTTACCTTGTCTAGGTCTCCATACTGCTCCAGAGATAGTGTAAGCGCATCAAACTTGGATGGCGTCGCCCTTAGGAATCGCCTGACGACGTCTCTTTCTTCCATTTTCTCGCCTAAAATCCGCAAATCCGAGACAAGCTGCGTGAATTTCGTCGCAAAATCCACGATCGAATCTGTCTTGGCCATCGAAAGTAACTCAAAATCACGCTTCATGCCTTGAATACGAGATTGAATTACTCTGTCTACTCCGAGGTTCCGCTGTCGCAGAATCTCCCAGTTTTCCTTCGCCGTTTTCTTGGCGTCAAGGATCATCAGTATGTCTTCAGGGACAGCACTGATGATTGCGGAGAGGGCCAGCCGATCCTTCTTCTTCGGAATGTTCTCACCTGTGATTGCCAGCCACAGATCGTGAGACTCAAGATAGACTTCCATGGTCATAGACCAGACCCGGTAGTTTGTCTTTCAGAGCTTGAGAGTTGGTGCAGAAGCTGCCATTTCACCATCGGAGGTTTTCTTCGCCATTGCCGAAACTCGTGAGTGGAACGATTCGCTCTGATACCACTTGTTGGTTCCCCCAAATGAACTGTCGACACTGAGCACTCAAACGATACCTCTCACTCGCGAATAGAACAACCAAAACAGACTAGTGGAATTACGAGAGTTCAAAAGAAGAAAACCGCACACATTTACGAACGCGATGTTCCGTTTAAATAGAACTATCGCGCTTCAAGCGGGAAAGAAAAATATCCTAACTAACTTTCTTTGAGTGTCGTGTCTGTCGCCTTTCAGTTATAACTGACAGGAGAAGACGACCTTGATATTTCCTGCAAACGGAGGGAGACTACCGAATAAAGGAATAAAGCGACTAAGTTAGTTTTAGCCATCGCTCGTGAAGACACCGTCGACCTCTGCGGACTAACTGACCGAGAACTGGGAGCATATCTTCAAAAGGCACATCATTCCCTGAAAAAGACGAAGAGCATGCGGCAACAGAGGAGTTTGGTTGCACCTCGAATTAAACTGAAGGGAGCGATTTCCAGCGGCTTATCCGGCGCTCTAACCAGAATAAGGGTCCCCTCGCTCTTCAGCAACCCGAACAGCGGAGCTAATGGTGCCGTCATGATCGATGGCCCCGTCGGTGAGGACCCATTTGGCGCAGTTGTTCTCGAAGCTTTTGTCGCACCAGTTGCAGTTGCCGGACGAGCCCAACAGACAACCCACGCCCACTTTGTCCCCTATCTTGAATTTCTCTACTTTGTTCCCGACTTCCGTCACCTCTCCAACTATTTCGTGCCTGTAAGAGAAGAACCAGATTAGAAGAAGGAGACGCGCGTCTATCAATAGAGAAGGATAACTGGCGCAGGAGCAACTACCCTGGAACTCCCCATTCATTCTTCATGTTATGGAGGTCCCAGTGGCAGATGCCACAGAAGAGAATTTTCAACCGGACGTCATTGTCACCGGTGGCTCTGCCAGTTGATTGCCAAGGAAAACGTCATCATCGATCGGAACATCACCATTTTCTATGAATTTACTTCGAGATGAAGGGTCATGAAACAGGAATTATTCTATTCGGTAAGGTTGATGCCACGAAAGCGAGTTAGTAGGGGTGACATCACTCTACTAAAAGGGCGAAATAGAAGTGAAGAACGTAGAGATCCAACAGATCTCACATCTAAAGGACGATGATCTAGAAGACGGTATCAGCGAGATCGAAACGGACGTATTTCAGGGGGAGGAGAAATTCTGCCGCTTTACTGTGGGAGAAATCCGGGTTATCACATGCAGAAGGCAGAATAGCTCGTATTGGCTATGTGACAAGCCGAGGGTCTTCGATTGAATCGAGACGGGTAAGAAAAGGGCAAAAGAGAGATCGTCTAAAAGGTCGTCGAATACCGATCACGAAGATCGTCTAACAGATCGCAGAAGCAGAAAATGAAAATCGACGGGCACTGCCCCATGCACCGATATCAGTAAAATAACATATGCTGTAACGCAACCGGGATTGATAAAAAAAGAAGGCAACAAGAAATCGATCAAACAGAACCGTTCGATAACCCGTGAAGTACTGAGAATCGTTCTGGGATTCACCGAGTTAAAGGTGATCGGGGACTGTCCCGTTCTTAACCAAGACGAAAACAGCAAAGTAACTCGAATTCGACAGCCAAGAGTCCGAGATCTTTATACGTTAACACAAAGGGCGCGCCTTCGAGAGAACCGAATGGGAGAGAGATGGCCGGAAATATCCCTTGCCGCCAAGCCGAAGGCTTTGTGCGGGTGCACCTGCTCTGGGGGAACGACGGCCTCCCCCATTCTCTTATATTCTCCGATACCTCGCTACATGGCCTGCCTTATTTTAAAGGGGATGTGAGATAATAATCCAGCCGTTCATCTCACAAATAACGGTGGAAGCGTCACCTGCGTCTCTAAACGGCGAAGACTTAATCTCAGCCGTTGGAATCAAGGAGTTATAACGGCGATCAGTGCGCCACGTGGATAGACCGTTGGGACGGTTTATTTACATATTTTCTATAAAAAGATGTTTGATGAAATGCCTAAAGTAGTGAGCGGTATTAAGAAAAACTATTGAGTGTGCTCTTGAATTTTATAGAGTTGTTAGTTTGTTTTGATTGATTCTTGAGTGTCGAAATCTTCCTCCAAATTCCCTGTTGGCACTCTCGACTGGGATCCACGTCAGCTGGTGGCTGGAGCGTAATTGCGGACGGTGGGAAGTAGCATTAAGTGGGTGATGCAGTCTAGCTGACGTGGATCCACGTCTGCGGCGAGTGCAAATCTTCGAGGACTGTGGGAAGTAGCATTTAAGTGGGTGATGCCCGCCAATGAAGAAATTGGCGGAAGAGGGAGGGGGATAGAGTAGGACTCGCACGCGCACGGAAAACTGATCGGCTACGCAGAGTTTTCATAATATAATATAATAAATTTGACCGGGCAGAATATATATTCTAACATATGTAATTTGACTTTGTAGTCGCCCGGGATGAGGATTCGGGTTCCTCTTGATCCCCTCGCTTAGTTCAACGGTGACTGAAATAGGGTAATCACAGTGTCAAACTGATTACAGGAAGGAGAACCGCAGCCTGTCCAGCAGGTCACGTACTATCTTATTCACTACCGAACGCAAACGCAGGGACATTCTCTCTCTCTCTCGTGCGCTCTATGGAGGGGAAAGGGTGTTGGCCACGTCGATGACAAAGCGGTACCGGACGTCGTTCCTTCCCAGGCGCTCCATGGCGGTGTTGAGATAGTCGATTGGGATGACCTCCACGTCGGCGGTGATCCCATGCTCCCCGGCGAAGTCTAGCATCTCTTGCGTATCCTTTATCCCTCCGATGAGGCTCCCGGCCAACTTCTTCCTACCTGGAAGAAGACGTCGGCAATCATTGCGTCGAGCCGAATAATGAAGGTAGGAGGGGCGGGCAAGGAAAGGATTTGTCTTGTCTCCTACCTTGGATCAAGTAATAAGGATAGAGCTGAAGCGGTTTGTCCGGCACTCCGATCAGAATGAGGGTCCCCTGCTTCTTCAGCAACGATAGAAGGGGCTCCAACGGATGCACCGCGGCCACCGTGTCGATGATGCCGTCCATCGTGCCCACAGCCGCCTGCCGCGTAACAAGAATAAGAAAACGGAAGAAATTCTACGATTAATTGGAGTACTTGTTCGAACCTTCATCTGATCAGGGTCCCGGCTGACCAGGAAGGCGTCGGCACCGAAGTTGTCGATGGCCTCCCTCTCCTTGCTCGGGGACGTGCTGATGACAGTGACTTTGGCACCGAAAGCCTTGGCGAATCGGACTGCCACGTGACCCAGCCCACCGAGGCCCACGATTCCCACGTGTTTCCCCGGAGAGTTCAGGCCGAAGTATTTCAGGGGAGTGAAAACAGTGATGCCGGCACAGAGCAGTGGCGCCCCCTTCTCCGGGGGGATGCTCTCGGGGAAGCGCAAAACGAAGCGCTCGTGGACGACGAGCTCGTTGGAATAGCCGCCGTACGTCATCGTCCCATCTTGGTCGATGGAGCCGTAGGTGAGGATCCAGTCCGGGCAGTCGTTCTCGAACCCGTCCCCGCAGGAATCGCAGGTCCCGCACGAGCCCACGAGACAGCCCACGCCCACTGTGTCCCCTACTTTGAATTTCTCCACCTTGCTCCCCACCTCGGTCACCACTCCCGCTATCTCGTGCCTGCAGTAGAGAGACATGTCCAAATTTTAGGGTTTTTTGTCTCCTCATGTACATCTTAATCTCTGCCGAACTTCCTTCCTCCTACTCCAACGACTTTCTCCTTCAGCCCATGAACACCGCAACTTCAATCGACTCCCCCGACTTCTCTCCGACTCACGTCGTTTCCTCCTCTACATCAACCTTCCTCGTTTCTCCCGCTGAACGGATAGGGGTAAACGTTAGAGAGGGAGAGGGAGAGAGAGAGAAAGACGGCGGCTCGACGGCCACGGGGTAATCAGCGGCACGTGCCCCAGAGAGAGAGACAGAGACAGACAGAGAGAGGGAGAGAGAAAGGCGGCGGCTTGACGGCAACGGGGTAATCAAAGGCATGTGCCCTAGAGAGAGAGAGAGAGAAACAATTAGCGCATAAAATACGGCACATTATTGTGAGCTGTCCCAGCGATTGACAATGATGGGTCACGTAAGTCATGCGTAATCGATGTAAAGATAAACAATGTCTACGGCAGAGATCTGTTGATACGCTCGATCCGGAGATCATTTGAAAACCGAATATGCAGTGAATTATGAGATAGAGCGTTTTACCCTGGAACGACGGGATATACCGTTGTGCCCCATTCGTTCTTGATGTTATGGAGGTCGGTGTGGCAGATGCCACAGAAGAGAACCTTCAATCTGACGTCACCGTCTCCGGTTGCTCTGCAGGAACACGAGCCCCATCAAATTATCAATTACCGAGCAACTCGAGGTGCTTCTTACGGGATTCTTCTTAATTATGCGGTTGAAAACTCTGAGATGTGATCTCAATATCGCGGCCCAGATCATGGGAAAAACGAGGAAGGAGATATTAGTAGAATTCCGATCGAAAGACAGCATCCGGTTAAGACGAGATTTCAGAGCTGGGAGGAAAACGAAATCATTCTGTAATGAAAATATCAGGACAGGAATATTGAAATTCAACTAACATGTATACTTTGAGTGATCTGGAAAAGCGAGGATTACGACAGCTAAGTTGTTAATCGAAGGGGAGAGAGGAAAGCTTGCCTCCTGGAAAGGCGGAAGGGAGAGAGGTGGCCGGAAGTGTCATTGGCTGCCCATCCGCAGGCCTTGTGTGGATGTTCCTTCTCCGGCGAAGCAGCAGCCTTCTTCTCCGTTATCACCGAGTCGCCCATCGTCCTTTCTATGTTCTCTTCCTTACCTCTCGTAAAGATCTCTATTTCCGTTTACACTTATCCCCGCATTTATAGGAGAAGCGGGGGGAGGTATGTCCACACTCGGGCAGTTTCTTGTTTGGAGGGAGGCCAAGGTGGTTCCTTCTTGCGTCACCGCAAACGTACCACTCTGGATCCTTCTGGAGGGATCCAACGTTATTGTCACCGTGTGCCCAAGGCGCTGTCTGCTGAGCGTCGTTTAATTGGGAGTTCACTGCAAGTTGCTCTATCCTCTCAGCGTCAGGAGACCACGGACAACGGCAGGGTAACAAGTGTTTCTTGGGGAGGAAGACACGATATCAAGGCTCTCCCATTTTGCGGTGGATAAGGGGGCGCCTGTCACCCAAAAGGATGGAAAAGATGGAGGCCTGTCACCCAGTTACGATTGTCGAAGACTTTCGAAAAAAATGACATCATCGACGAGTCTCATTGGGCGCATGGCCATAAATATCTTAGAAGTAAACGGAGGCCAAGTCAAACTGAGTACGGTGCATTTTGATGGAGTAAAACTCCATCTAATCTGATGGAGCATATGCAATTATGAATAGTTGGAGTTATTATTGAGATAACCGCAATACAGTTAGTCCCAGGGATCTCAACAGAACAGCAAAACATACTTATCATCCTATGCGTAGAACAGAGGTACTGATCAATTGGATGCAAGAAGTAGAACATACTATGCATTTGTCGTTGTTCTGCATCAAATGACGGATCAAGGTATGTCATTCTATGATGATTCCTGAGGATGTCTTTTCCAGTGCCAAAACTATCTCGGTGGCCATTCATGTTTGCTACCGGTGTTATTCGTCCCGACTTTCTGGCTGGGGTTTCAGTGATGACTGGCGCGGTGGATTGGCTGTGGGTTGTCGTTGACACCACCACATCGAGTGAGCCTATAGCGGTGGACATTGATATCAGATACTAGCAACTGGAAGTATGTCTTCCACTTGATCCAATGATATTAAGATTTCGATTCAAAGGGTAACGGCCATAGAGTACTAGGTAATAAATTTTAGAAAACTCAGAACATTTTTCTTTTGGGTGTTCAGGAATTTCAAAGCTTGATGATCTGAAAATAAGACAAACTCAATACAAATATGAAAGTGCCTCCAATCCTTAAGGGTTTGCACTGAGGCATATAATTCCATGTCATATGTGGAATAATTTAATTTGAATGTATTAATTTATTGCTATGGAAAGAATGGATTAATTTTTGATCATATTGTCTGAAGACTCCTATTTATATGCAGGAGGCATTTATAAGCTACTTCAAACACCTTGGATAAATGGGGTAACCTGAGCTATGGGCATGTGTAGTTAGTTCTTTGATGGCCTTGAAAGCCTTATGTGCATCCTTGATTCATATGAATTTACCTTTCTTTCATACAATTGGTGATAGGAGCCATTATGCAAATAAAATTCTTAATAAATCTTTTATAAAATGTGGCTAAGCCATGAAAACTCCTAATCTCATGAGTTTTAGTTGGATTTACTTCTATTTCCGCCGCAAGAGACAACAAAACCAAAAAAATTCACTTGATTTTGCAAGAAATGAAAATTCTTGGGATTAGCAATTACTGATTTTTTTCTTAAGATTTGAGATTAGATTCTAATGTGGTCAAAGTGCTCATGTCTATCTCAACTACACACAAGGATGCCATCAAAGAATACTAAATGAAGTTTTCCCATTAAACTCTTTTGACATGAGTGACAAAGCGTTTTATGCAATCGTTAAAACACACAAACGTTGGTAAAAAAAAAATTATAAATCTGAACTCACAATGACAAAGATATAAAATCAAATAAAGTGTAAGTAACGGGTCGATCCACAGAGAACAAGGTTGACTTTTATTGTAAAGTTGACTTAGTCAAACTTAGGTTTAAAAGAGGTTTTAAAGAAGTAGAAATAAGATTTTATGAATAGAAATTATATATATATATACTAACTAAGGAATTTCAAGATTTAAGATCTCGGATTTGACAGAGAGAAGTCAAAAGTCAAAGTCAAAGCATTGACTTTGACCAACAGTTGAATTTCTGTAAAATCAGAGAAATAGAAGATGTCATAATATTACAAAAATTATATATTCATAATTTATAGAGAAAATGAAATTTATGATATAAAATTTATGATTTTTCGATAAGAAATGGATTTACTATGAATTATTGAAAATGAAAGATCAGAAAAATCCCGAACTGAACACTTCAGAGAAAATCTTCAAATTGACTCGTTCTATGTTATCCAAATCTTGAAATTTATAAATCAATAGAAAGCTGAGAACTAGATGATTCCGAAGAGACCAAAATTGTCAAATTTCGATTAATATTTTGAAAGTAATTGACCCCGAAAGTCAACGCTCAAATTCGGATTAAAAATGAACAGTGCTCGATCAAACGTTAAATTGAGGGGTCAAATAATCTCGGAATTTGGCGAATTTTTTATCCACAGAAAGCTGATGAAATAAGAAATTCAATGAAACTAGAATCAGCTCATTTGAAATTATAATCAGAGAGATATCCTATTTTCAAAATCAGCAAAATTTTGGACTAAAATTAGGTAAAATTGAAGAACAGTATGAAGTAAAACTCGAAATTAACGATCTAAAATTAATCAAAACTCAAATTACCATCAGATAATCAATCGAATCTCACTACTAACCCGATTGCCGCAAAGATGGGGCTTCAATTCATGTGGATTAAAGCGAATTTGCTCGATTTCTTCCTCGCAGACGTTCGACGTTCAAGGGGAAAATTCGATGAAATCCGATGGAAATTCGTGATCAATCCCTCTCCGATGAAATGACAATCGAGTCTAAAGACGGGGGGATCACGAAGAACTCAAGATCTTGCTTTAAAATTGCTTAATTCCTTCACGATTCAATCAAGAGTTTAGTTTACAAAGGGAGAGAACATCTATTTATAGAGAAGTTTGTGCGAAATTGCTGGATCGTGGCCAACGACGCGGATTTCACTCCGTGTGATTTCAGCTGTCGTACTGCGCGAAATTAGTGGGATCGTGGCTCATGACGCGGATTTCACTCCGTGCAATTTCAGCCAACTGATCGTGCGTAATCGGTGGGATCGTGGCCCATGACGCAGATTCCACTCTGTGTGATTTCAGCCGTCCAATGGCGCGATTTAATCCCGACCGTCCGATATCACTGTTCACACCACGTAGGCACCACATAAGCATCCATGTGGGCTTGCGTAGCCCCACCATGTGTCCGCATCGCGCCACGTCACCTTTGCGGGTCCCGCACGATTAAAAAAATCCTGAAAAATCAAAATAAAATCCAGAAAATTTTGAAAAATTAAGAAATTCATAAATTTATTTATATAACTCCTTTTTAACTCAAATTTTCTCCATTGGATTAAAAATTCCTCGATCTTTAATATTATGCCATCTAAAAATACAAATAAAAAGAATCATATAGGATGAATTTCAAATAAACATAGATAATTTTTAAGAAGGTTTATTTTATATCATCCAACATTCTCTTCTTGAAATTAAATCTTCTAATCATCTACTGAAGTCAAAGTAAATTAAGGGAAGTAATTAACCTTGTAAAATATGAAACATCTATAAAGCACATAATTAACCCTAAATAATGCATAAATATGGACTTTAGTAGAATGGCATACCAATGGAGAAAATTCATAAAACTGTGATAACCTGCATCATAATTACATAAAATAAGCATGAATATTAGTTAATTAAGATCAGAATTTTAGTAAATATGCATGTTATCAATGAGTCATCAGCCTCATGCAAGTACTAGGTACATTAGAGAGGCCAACTGGCTTGACTAACCACTTATCATCTTTGGATTTGAATGTGGCCAAATGGCCAAATGTCCATCTTTAGACTTGAATGTGGTTTTCCACTCATCTTCTCCAATCTTAACAGGGCAATAACCACTCCTTAAATCTAATTTTGAAAATATTGATGCACCAGATAACATATCTATAGGAGAATCAAATCTAGGTATAGGACAACTATACTAAACGTTCATTTTATTTATGACTCTACTATTATACCGTGCCGCCCCCATCTCCATGCCGCAGCTCTTGATCTCTATCTCTCACTGCACCCCCTCCTCCATTGCTCCTCTCTCATGTGCGGGATGTAGAAATTCTCCATCGCCGCTCTTCTCTTTCTCTTCTACTTCTCCATTACGCATGGACAAAAGAAGATAATTCTTGCGTTGCAAAAGAATCTTGTTCTTATGCATTCTTCTTATTCCCACACGTAAGCGAGAGAATTTTTTCTACCTCCTGCATTATCCTTCCTTTCATCTTCTTTTGACGTCTCCTTTTGTATTGCGCTGCCTCCACTCTTTCCTATCTTGTATATATGCTATTTTCACCGAGCAACTTTTCTTTGCTCCTGAATTTCTCTCTTCTTCTCTTTCATTGCCTTTTTCATCGCCATTTCAACCACTCTCTCCTTCCACTCTCTCTTTTAGCCTCATTCTCCTTCTACTTCTATTTTTTTTCCACTCTCTCTTTTAGCCTCATTTCTTCCTTTTCTTGATGCATTTCTTGCCACTTCTCCTTCTCCTTCCTTTTTTCGCTCCTCATCTCATTCACTCTCTCTTTTCTCTCACATGTTGGTTGTCAATGGTTTATAGTAAGGAGAGAAGAGAGTAAAGAGAGAAGAAAGAGTTGATGTTTTAGTTTGATTGGTGTAGCATGATCAATGTGTGTGAGATTGAACCAATAGAAAGTTGAGAATGTTGCCATAGAGAGAGAAAGCCCATTGATGGTTTAGATTGCTCCACATTGAAAGCATGACATCCCATGATCCAATAGAGTTGGGATCTAAATTTTTCGGCATGATCGTCATTTAATGCTCTATGGCTCATAGAGGCTGATTATAAATTTGAGGAAAAAAGTGAGGTTTTTGGATGTTTCATTGTGTGCTTCTAGAATTGGCTAGCTAGAGGAAAGAGAGCCTAGTCGATGATTTATTGTGTACCAAACATCAATTTCAGTGAGTTTCTTCTTTTTTCTACTTAGTCCTCATGTTGGGCCCAAGTCACCTACTCCAGGCATACTGTATTTGCTCTCAAAGGAGTGTTTGATTGGAGTGCATCGCGAAAGTGAGTTTTTGTCGTGAATCTTTACATCAAGATTATTCGCCATCAACCTTTACCAGTTTGTCAATCTTTTCATCCACATTTTCCTATTTTTAAACTGTAAGTCACATTTTCACCATTTAGTTAAAGGGTCTTCAATCTCAAAAAGGAGATCGAAAGCATTATGATTGGATCATTTCATCTTTTCATGTTCCCTTGAAGGAGTTCTTGAAGCTATTCAAGTGTCTAGTCTCTAGTAGTATCCACACGATCTTCGAATGCTTAGATCTCATCTTCAAAGCTCTTAACCAAGAGAGAAAGAGAAGAAAGGAGAGAATTCCCATAAGGCTTACATGGGCATCTTGAGTTGCGGTTGTTCTCCTCCTATTGATAGACATTTGGTATTTGTATTTTCATAAAAAGCCTCATAATTATGTCTATATCTACCAAAATTTATAGACCTTATGTGTGTGACCCTCTAAGTTCATATATCTCATTAGTTAATAACACTATAGATCAAATAATATTGTATTCTTCAACCTTAATTAATTATCCACATCAACATATAGATTAATTAAACAAGGATCGATTTAACCCAATCGATAGGTTGAGTTGCCAACCCATTGGGTGCAAAACAACATCATGTACTCTAAGAGATATGGAATATGTAAGAATTCCCTTATGGAACCTTTTCATCATTGATTACCATGTATGTATAATCCTTCATGCGCACAAGACTCTTAAATGACTTATGGTATGGTCAACTGTCAAATGTTAATCCGTCACTCAAATTAGTATTGATGGGTATAGGAAATCATCGAAAACCCCTTCTTTGATATTTTCATTACCTTGGCCAATGATTTCATTGCATCTCATTCCTTGAGTTAATCTCCTCAAATACCAAGGGTGGATTATCCCATCTTGACCACACAATCATCTTCGTGTACTTGATGTCGTATCCAGTATATAACGTTTTAGAGATCCCGTGTCTAGGGATTTGTAAGTCATAATCACAACACAATCATCGATTCACGAGATGTCTTTCACGTCTCAAGTCAAATGACGACATACACAACCGTGAAATTAATCAACCTGATTGACAGTTAGGTATAATACCATTTAGGGATTTATGAGGATCAATTTACTGAACTCTTTCTCTGAAGAGCACCCACTATGATGGCTATAAGATCAACCATACTCATCATATGAGTCGGATAAGATAGTGTTATTCTTTTCAAAAAATTCAAGGTCCATCTCGAATATCCCACGAACTGAAATATTTAGAACATATGTTTAAAGACTAGAGATCATTATATTATGATCTCATCATAATTCCCTTAGTTATTACATATGGTTATGAACTTCATTACAAATATTACACAAGAATGACAATGAATAAATATTATTTCAATGAACATAAATGAGATACATGGAAGTGGGATAGGGTTATAGGCCACATAATATCCATCACTCTCTACATTCATAAGTAATGCATCCACCCATACTTGATCTTCATATGATAAAATCTTTAAGTTACTAACACATATTTTATCTATTGGAATGGAATTGGACTTTGTCCAAGTTACATGATAAGGTGTTTTTTAGCTTATAATCCTATTTTAGTGGAGGCATCTTGAGAGATGGCATAAACACTAATGCTACTATCCACTAGAATATTGTAGTAATGTGGGCCCATTTTGACGTAGGTGTAGAAAATAGTTTTTCTAAGGGGATCTTTCGTAGAAATTTTTAAAAATATTTTTCTTATCTAATGAAAACATACTAGGAAATTGTCTTCATTCTCTTCTTCTTGAGGGAATTTTTCTTGACATCCTTCACCTTCTTGAGGATAAGGGTCTGAACCTTCTCGGATGAGGGCTCCATTGGAAAAATTTATTCTTACGTGACCTAATCGTTGGCAAGTATAACACTTCATATTATTAGGATTGGGCCTAGCCTTAAGGAGTCCGGTAGGTTATTAGTTTTAGGAACACTTGAATGGAAAGCCTTGGAACCTTAGGTTGTGAAGGGGTTTGGAGATTATTTGGCATAGAATTTGCATGATTATCAGAATTTCTTTTAGGGCTTTCCTTGTTGTAGGTCCATGATTACTAAGGTTTAGAAGATTAGTATTTAGAAAAGCATCTAGATGTAAAGATAATTCTTAGGTTTCTTACAAACTGCATTATGATAACGTGCATTTTTACACATTTAATTCATTTTTTAATGATTTTAAGGCATAATTTACATTAAGATGTTTCATCAATTTTAAGACAAGTAGAAGACACATGGTTTTTAATGAAGATTTAATTATTTTAGCTGTGTATATTTTAATTTCAGGTGATATGATAAAAAAGAACCAAATGGCAAAAATATTCATCCAAAAAGGAGTCCTTTATGAAAAAGATATGGATATTTTAAAGTTTGGAATTTTACTTGAATTTTTCCCATCTTATGAATTTTCGTATATTTTTCCATTTTTTCTGAATTTTTCTAAAATTGCCGAATTTTTATGAGTATTTTTCAAGACTTTTAAAACCAGAAAATTGATTTTAATGGTGCATTTTGAAGTGGCACTTTGATGTGGTTGTGCGTTACACTTGATACGACAAAGTGGCACAATGGGACACGTAGTAAGCACCCAATGTGTCGCCATTAAGGGGAGTATTAGTTCTTGGTGATAACATATAATTCTTTTGTTCAAGATGATATTTTTTATTTTTGATAAATTAATAACATTTTATGAGCATTTAATGACATTTATTCATCAAGGATAGCATTTTTAAAATTTTATTTTCTAGATTTTTTAAAGGATTTTTTAGAAATAAAAATCAGTAAAAGATTCATTTATTAAAATAAAATAAAACATCAAAAAAGAAAGAAAGAAGAACATAAAGAGAGGGGTTCTCTCTCTCGTCATCTCTCTTTCACTCTTCTAAATTCTCTTCTGCGTCTTCTCTCTCTCTCACTCTCTTTGTTGCGGTGCTCCTGATGTTGGGTTCGAGGTTGATTAAACTTTTGATGTTTCGATCAAAACATTGAACGCAGCGGAATAGATTGAATCAGGTATCTGATAACATGCTAATTAGACATGATAATACATGATTAATAATTCATATTAAGGCGTAAAAGACTTCATTCCTATCCATATCATCATATTTATGAGTATTTATCTATTATTCTATGAAAAAGTCACGATAATCTCAAAATTCATTAATTTAGGGTTAATTATGATAAATTGAAGATTAATAATTTCATAACCCATCTTTACTTGAGATTGTAAGTAGTTTTTAACATTAAAAAATAAGAGAAATCATTCTACAAATATTCTTTTTTTTTTCTAAGTTTTAAATCTTAAAGAAATAAATATAATTTTGTAATATAAATTAAATCTCTTGTTATTTATTAAATTTGACTTTTTAGAATGATAGATAATTAAATTTCTGATCAAATGAAAGAAATTTGGATTAATTTGGAGTTGTATTTTGAAAGTTATAAATTTTTTAATTTTTAGGGATTTTTCCATATTTTTTATGAATTATTCTGAATTTTTAATGAATTTCTAAGGATTTGACGGAATTAAAAATCATTTTTTATGATTTAAATCGATTTTTTAGATTATTTTTAGCGCGCAGGTGATGTGGCGTGATCTAGATCGTCCGATCGTATCGCGATCAACGGTCAAGACGAGGAGGCGAAGTGGTAGCCTGTGGAGCGTCCGATCGTGCAAGGATTCTTAGCCGTTGATCTTTACTTAAGTGAGGGGGGCGAGATCGGTTTCATTGGATCGCATTTTAATCTGAACCGTTGATCAAGAGGAGTTATAATGGTTGAGATTTAACTGACGAAAAACGCATCAAGAGCGTCCAATCACGATCCAACGATGAGCGTTTTGATGCGTTTTTATAACGCATGCAACTTGGCTTCATCTCGGCAGTTGATCGTCAATCCAAAAGCTGCGACTTAATAGTAACGATTCGCATTGATGCGTTTCATCAAAACCATTGGTTGAAGATCAAGCATTTCATCGGACGGTTACACCCAAATTGTCTATAAATTTAGATGTTCTTCAAGATTGTAAAGCATTTGAGAGCAATTTAACTTAATCGAACGATTTAGACACCAAATTTGTTGAATCTCTTGATCCCAATCGCTTCTAGACTCACTTCCGCATCCACAGAGTCCTTAAGATCAAGATTTCGATGATCGACGAGGAAGAAATTGATGCTTGAACTCAACAAATTACGATTTCTGAATTTTGATGAATAGCCTTGATTTCGACCATTAAGTGCATCAATTCGATCGCAGTTATGGGTTAGGGATCATGGTTTATACTAATCGATCTTTGTGTAGCTTTAGATTTAGTTTTAGAATCGTAATTTTAAGTAATTTTAGTCTTAATTTTCAGATTTCGCGATTTTCTATTTTCGAAAAATTAACCTCTCTTCAATCTTTGATTTCTCCACGAAATCAAAGTCAAATTCATTGATTTTTGATCCTGTGGATTTGTCTTTGAGTCATCTTTCATAAAATATCCCCAATTTCTATCACCAATTTATTGTCCGATTTGATCAAATTAAAAGAGAACATTAGAAATTTCCCTAATTCTCTGTGGATTCGACTCTTATTTACCATTATATCCCTCAATTCGTAAATTATTCTTAAAATTGGTAAGTTTAGACTTAATTTTGGCCCTTGAGCATGTGTTTTGAATGACTACTTGGTCTCATCTCGTTAGTATTGAAAACACCAAGCCATCAAGAACAGATGATCCTATTATCTAGTATGTATGAGAAAACATATTTACATGATTTCCTAGAAGGACTTCTTGAAGCTATTCAAGTATTTAGCCTCTAGCGATATTCACATTGTCTCCGGATGGTTGGATCTCATCTTTAAAGCTCTTCACCAAGAGAGGTAAAGAAGACATGAGAAAATTCCGACAAAGCTTGCATGAGCACTTTGAGTTGTGGTCTTTCTCTCCTTATTTATAAACATTTGGTATGTGGATTGTTCATAAAAATCCTCATAATTATGTCTATATCTATCAACATCCATAGACCTTATGTGTATGACCCTCTAAGTCGAGATATCTCACTAGTTAATAACTTTATAGACCAAATAACATCTTATTGGTCAACATTAATTAATTATCCACATCAACATATAGATTAATTAATCAAGGATTGGTTTAACCCTATCCATAGGTTGAGTTGCCAGCCCGTTCGGTGCCAAGCTACCCCACGTACTCTAGGAGATATGGAGTATGTAAGAACTCACTTATGAAACCTTTCCGTTATCGATTATCATGTGTGTATAATCGTTCATTCGCACAAGACTTATGAATGACTTAGGGTATGGTTAATGCTTGTAGGAAATCACTCAAGTTAGTATTATTGCTTCTAGGAAATCATCGCAAACTCCTCTGATATTTTCGCTACCTTGGCCAAGGATTTCATCGCATCTCATTCCTTGAGTCAATCTTCTTGAATACCGAGGGCGGATGATCTCATCTTGATCCCACAATCATCTTTGTGGATTTCATCTCATATCCAATATATAACGTTTTAGACATCCCGTGGCTAAGCATTCGTAAGTCATAATCAAAACACGATCATCCATCCACAAGATGTCTTTGGTGTCTCAGGTCAAAGGACCACATGCACATTTATGACATGAATATACTTCATTGAACTCAAGGAATTCATAGGGATTCATAGTTATGTACAATAACTTTAAGGGAATCATAGGGATCAATTCGGTGAACTCTTTCTCCAAAGAGCACCCACTATCTATCCTTAGTGTCTCTATATGAATGGCTACAGGATCAGCAACACTCATCATATGAGTTGGGTCAAATAATATTATTATTTCCGGATAATTTTATGTCCCTCAAGAATATCCCATGAATAGGAATATTTAGAACATATGTTTAAAAATTAGTGATAACTGTATTATGATCTCATCATAATTCACTTAGTCGTTGCATATGCTCATAGACTTCATTACAAACATCACACATGAATGACAATGAATGAATTCATTTCAATGTACATAACAAGATATATGGAAGTGTGATTGGCTTATAGGCCACATAATATCCATCATGTGCATCTTCTTCCTCTCTTGTGCCTCTCATCCACCCAGGAGAGTGAGAAATAAATGGCAACAGAAAACAGTTCTATCGCCTCTCTCTTTCTTGCGACAGAAATTGTTTTCCGTCGCAAGGAGAGGCAAACCTCTCATGCTCTCTTGCATGCATGTGTTTGCATGGAAGGAAGAGGAGGAGGAAATTCCTTTATTCTCCTCTCCTTTTTCCTCTCTCTCCTCCTCTGTGGCTTCTCCTTTCTTTGCTCTCCATTCTGCTACATTCAACTCACGCCTTGCTGCACTTCCTCTCACGTGTGCGTGCATGCATGCGTGAGGGGTAGAAATTTTCTTCTACTCCCTCTTCAGCTTCCTCTCATGTACGCACGGGCATGCACACATATAGGGAGGAGGAGAAGATTCCCTTTCCCTTTACGCTCCTCTCACTTCCTCGCTTCCTTGCTCTTGCACACCTATGCGCGTAAGGGGGAGGAGGAAATTTTGATATCCTTTTTCCTTCCTTTCTCTCTTGCTTGCTGTCATCCCTTCCTCATCCCTTCTTTCTCTTTATTCATTCTTTCTCTTTCTTCACTTCTTCCTTCACCCACCAACACCGTCTCCTTCCCTCTTTTCCGCCTCTCTTCTCCTCGTCACCTTTCGCCACACCGTCTCTTCTATTTTCTCTCCCCTCTCTCCTGTGTGGGGTGCTCTCTTTCTTCTCCTCCTCTGTTTCTTCCTCTCTCACACGCCTAGAGAATTCCATCATGCACTTACTTATAGAGAAAGGAGAGAGGTAGAAAGAAGAGAAGTGAGAGGAGAGAGGAGAGGGAAATTTAATATATTTTTTTTGTGTTTCGACAAAGTTTGACCGCCCTAGGGCTAATTGACTGGTGCAATTTGAGGAGAGAGAAAATTAAATCAACGGACCAGATTTCTATAAGTTAAAAGCTTGATATCTGATGATCATGATGACGTAAGGGATTCAATTTTATGGGCATGATCGTCATTTTAATCTTCACAAATCTACAAAGAGTAATTTAAATTTTGAGACGAAAAATTGGGGTTCTAAATATTTCACTTGTGTGCCTCTAGCATTGGCTAGCCAAAAGGAAAGAAGGCAATGATTGATCATTCTTTGTGTATGAAACATAAATTTTAGTGAGTTTCTTCTCTTTTCTATTCATTCCTTGTGTTCGATGCAAGACAGCTAGTCTGGGTGAAATGTACAGTCTCTCAAAGTTATGTTTTGACTAGAGAGCATCATTAGAGTTATTTTTATCACAATTTGTTATATTATAATCGTTATCTATCCATCTATTCTATTTTCTCTATCTTTTCATCAATATTTTCATATTATTCCAACCCAAGAATTACTTTTCTATCATTGATTAAGGGTTTTCAATCTTCGAGAGAAGTTTGGAAGCATTTGATCAGTTCATTTCTCACCTACATCTTCCTCCTTCCATTGATTATTTTGACTTTCTAAATCTAAAAAATATGATAAAAGATCTATTGATTTCAATCTTTTAACCTTCCTCCCTATGGATCCCACCTTGACTCATTATTATTGTAAATTTCAAAGCCAAATTTGAAGAGTTGAGTATAATTTTTCTTATATGTGAATTTGCGCATTCAACGACTGTATTTTTACACATATCAATGGGCTCTGTTACTTTTGGACTATATAAATTTCGTGATGTAGTGTGCATGATGTGTGATATGACACAGTTTTCTATAATTTTTCGCAGTTTAAGATCTGGATGATGCAATGAAAACTTTTTCAATTTCTTAAAGCTGTTAAATTAATATGCTGTGATATTAAATTGATGTGGGAAAAATAGGAGAATCAAAATTTCATAATGGTACAGGAATCAAAATTTGGTATTGTGATGGACAAATGTTGTGAATTTTTGAGATCATTCAAATTGAATTCCCTAGACTTAATCCCATAAATATAGGGAAATAGTATCATTTTGAATAAACTTTAAGCAAGGGTTTTATTCAATACATAAGTCCAAATTTTACCACTGATGTGCATGAATTATCCAAATATTGGTGGCAATCCATGAATTCAAACAAAGCCTAATGGATTTTTAGGGAATGATAATCTATCACACAGAGTAGGAGGAACACGAGTGCCTTGATGGAGATTTTGGAAAAAATGTGATCTTCATGGCCTTGAAAATGTTAACTCCCTCTTAATTACACTTTTCGTTTAGAGATGAATGAAGATGGAAGAGGAAGAAAGAGGAGAAGATGGGTGGAAGAGATTGAGTTGAGGAGATGGAATGTGGAGAGGAGAAAGAATCGATGGTATGAGTGTGTGTGTGAGCAAGTGGGTAAGAATTCATGTGAGAGAAGTGAGGAGGAGTGAGGAACAAGTAAATTTATTCAAATTTCACTATGAGAAGAGAGATAATCCTTGATCCCCTTTAATAGGGGAACGTTACATTCAAACAAAGAGAGAGAAGTGAGACACACTTTGAAGGGGTGTAGCCCATGTGGTTCCACCTTTTTAGGGGAAAAATTCATGCCTCTTCAAGCAAGAGGAGAGGGACTCTTGTGGCAAGCCAAGAGTGCTAAAATTTTTGAAAAATATTTACAATATTTAGGGTCTAGAATGAAGACTACTTGAAGTTCAGGGTGAACTGTGTTAGAGCGATAGTTTTGATATACACATATGTCTTGAATTGCCATTGAGTTGAGTACATTTAATCACTAATTTTCATTTACTTTTAATCTTTAATTCTATTTTACATGATTAATCAATATGAAGTTTTACTATTTTATATTTTTAGTTAATACTTGGACTATGAGGCTAATGAATGTGACTATTTCAGGAAAGGCAGCATTTATGATTTACATCTTACCATCTCTCCCATAGTTTAACTATTCATTTACTAGATATAGAACATCAATATACTGAGGGTATTATCGTAGTTTGTTTTTAAACTAACTAAATATAAGGAGATTAGGATTTTTCGTTTTGAAACACCCCGACAAAAATTGAAAAAGAGAAAAAACGTGAGCACCCGACGACGGCATACGAAACCCCCTCCGACGATCGTGAGATCTATGCTTCAATTCATCTTCTTAGTGAGAGACGAAACCCATTATTGACAGATCTCTAACGCTATTCCACAGAAGCATTTTTTGGGACTCTTTCAAGTAGTAAACGGTTTCATTCTTTGGTCTCTCTCTAGTTAAGGTTGTTTTACCTATTCTTCGGTTCTTTCGTTTCTCTTTTGTCATCGGTTTACTCGCCAATTTTTTTAAGTAGGTTTCATTCCGATCAGTCAGTGGCTTGTCTGGATTTTATTGTTACTTCCTTGAGTCTAATTGTCCAACTCGAATCTCTAAACATTTAAGTTCCTTAATTTTAGTTTCTTCTTTACTTTTCGATTCTGTTTCCCTTATTTCAAATTTGTAGTCATCCGAATCAACAGTCTTGTGTGTTTAATTTACTGTTACACTGACTCCTTATGCTCATAGAAATCCTCTCTGTATTTCAATTTCAGATTTCTCAATTAACATACAACTATCAATCTAATTAATTTGAATTAAAACTGAACTCTATTTGTTGTGTTAAATTTGGTGTCGTGGACTGAGTTTATTTACAGATTGACTTGGTGCTTGGAATGAGATTAATTTACTAATTGGTAAGTTCTTTCAATTAGATTTGGAATATACTATAGTGTTATATTTGCAGAAATGGTAAATTGATAAAGGGTATTTCTACTGCCACGTTTATTTCCTTTATTTGTAACTACATTGTTAGTCATCAGACTGTCTTATCAAATTAATAATTACAGTTGCAAGTATCCTCAAATTGGAGCTCGTCAGTGAATGTATTATTATTATTTTCAGTTTTATTTGCGTTATTACAAATTGCATATTACAGTGATCTTATTTATGTGATTTTACTAACTGTATATTATAGAGATTTTATTTCTGTGATATTATCGACGGTGTACTTCTGTGATCTTATTTCTGTGACTGTATTAATTGCAGATTTCATCAATTTAACTTCTTAGTCTTATCGCTGTGGTCAGTACGAATTAGTTTAACAAGGCTAGAAAGTCAACTTTAGTTCAAAGGTCAACCCTGAGTAGGAAGTTACCGTACACAGTCCAAAGTCAACCCTTAGTATTCAAGGTCAACCATTATTAGTCAGAATCAACCTTTAGTACTCAAAGTCAAACTACATTAGCAAAAAAGTCAACTCTAGTTCAAAGGTCAACTAAGAGTCAACAAACATTAAAAAGTCAACTTTAGTTCAAAGGTCAACTTAGAGTTAATAGATATAAAAAAGTCGACATTAGTTCAAAGGTCAACTCGGAGTCAACAAAAATAAGAAAAGTCAAGTCTAGTTCAAAAGTCAACCCAGAGTCAACTAAACTCAGAAAGTCAACCTTTATAAAAAAGTCAACTTTAGCTGAAAGGTCAACTTCAACAGAAAGTCAACTTTTGTAGAAAAGTCAACTTCAATAGAAAGTCAACCTTAGTAGAAAAGTCAACCTCAGTAGAAAGTGAACTCTAGCAAAAGTCATCCTTAATCAGAGGGTCTATTTGTTAGGTAGTAGGAGTTACATACACACGGTGTCAGTTTTACGCACACGCAGAGGACAGGAGCGTCTCATCCGCTGAGACAAGGAGTCTAGACTCCGAGAGCGGGAAGACTGAGTGAATCTGGAAGACGAGGTCTCAATTTTAACGGTGTTCGGCCGCATTCGCGGAAGAGGCACGACAGGGCGTGAAGGGGACGAGCAATCATATGGAGATCGGCCTGAGGGAGTGAGGGTGTCCGGGAGCCGAGGAGGTCGAGGCCTAGATGGTAGTGCCGTAGGGACAAGTAAAGGTGATTGTTAGCTTTGCCATAGGGGCCAAATCTAAATCCTTGTATTTGAATATTGTCCTTCACTCGTTTGAGGGGGTGAGAGGATTAGGTTTCATTTAGTGAGGATTGAGGCTCCGAGTTTATATTACTCGGGACTAGATTAAGGGACATTAGGTCCACCTACCAGTATAATAATGTTCGGCGCATCGAGAGGACAAGAAGTGAGTGATTAACTAACGAATATTGGTAAACAAAAGAAAACATAGATTAACAATTTTAAATAACACATGAACCTAATTCACCCCCCCCCCTCTTAGGCTAAACAGCCACCCTCAAGGGACTTTCAAACTGGGGATGTACAAAGGTTCTTAGATTTTGGCGAGGTAGCTTTACTTTCTGAAAGGGTTCAAAAATTGTAGGAAATAAGTTAATGGTTGATGAAGCAAATCCGCAAGGTCATTTAATACACGTGGATAAGCATCAAAAGACTAACCAAACTCGCCAACTTTAAGAAATAATCACAAATTAAATAGCATAGTGGTGAATAAGGATCGAATCCACAAAGAATTAAGGTATTATTTGAAATTTAATTAAATCAAACAATAAATTGAGATAAAAAATCAGGGATTTTGATAGATTTAGAAAGAAAAATCAAAGACAAATCCACGGAATCAAAAATCACTCGATTTGGATCAAGATTCGCGGAAAAAATCAAAGAGCGAATTAGATAGAAATTTTCGAAAGTGAAGAGAGATCCCCAAAATTAAAAACGAAATTCTAAATTCTACTCTAATGATACAGGACTTAAGATTAGTAGGAAAACACACAATTTAACCTGAGGTAGCGCTCGAAATGATCCAATTGATTGCTGAATCAAAAGCTTTTCATTCCGTAATTTTGAAGACGATCATCAACGTTCATGAGGCAAATTCTCCCTATTCTTTCGATGAAATCTCACTTTCAAACACTCTATGGACACCAAAATGAGTCAAGAAAAAGAAGAAAGTGAGAGATTCAAGGATGGTGGTGTCTAGACAATTTGAGTACTTGAAAATATCCATAAATGATTTTTATCGTCGAAGAACATCTTAATCTATAAGAAGAATTGGGCGCAATCGTCGGATTCAGCATTTAATCTTTGATCAAAGACTCTGATGAAACACATATGTGTAAATTTTTAAGCTTAAAACGTGTCTTTTGGATCCGAGATGGACCACATTGCGTGTGAGGAGAAAACACATGAAACTCCATCCGTCTGATCTTGATTTATTGCTTTAGATGCATTCTGTTCGATTTAATCTCAGCCGTTATAACTCCGTAGATGAACGGCTAAGATTAAATGATTTGAAAATGATTTGCCAATGAACCAGAGTGCGCTACATACCCCTTCACATAAGTGACAATCGGCAGTCGCGATTAAATCACGCGATCGGTGCTTCACACAACGTCACGTCACCCATGCGTAGTAAAACAAAAAGATAGTCCCACATGACATTAATTAAGGTGATTAGACATCTTTGTATGGTGTAAGTGATTAAAAGAGATAGAGTTATCATGAAAAGGAAGCTTTATCTCTCTAATTACACTCTTGCACACGTGCACACACACGCGCACACACCCGCGCACACACACGCGTGCACACATACGTGTGCACCACGTGGCATGTTCAGACACTCCCACGTGGCGATGCCTTTTTGCCAGCGCCATGTTAGCATGCGATAAAATCTAATTTTTTTATTCTTTTAAATTCAAAATAAATCTAAAGAAATTCATAAAGATTACAAAAATTATTATAAAAAATCCCTAAAAATTAGAAAATTCATAAATTTGAAAATAGAACTCAAATTAATCCCAATTTCTTTCATCAGATCAGAAATGAAATTATCTATCATTCTAAAACTTAAAATTATTTAAATAAAAAGAGAATAAAATTTTATTTCAAAAATACAGTCATTTCTCTTAGAAATTAAAACTATGAAAAATAAATGAGTATAGAAAAAGTATTTTCTCTTATTATTTAATATTAAAACCCAATTATAATCTCAAATATAGATGAGAATAATCTCTACTAAAATATATTCTTAAAAAGGCATACTTATCCCTTAAAGAGTACAGTGTGAGATTATAACTTAAAATTGCATGAGATGATAGATATGCACTCCAAGTATGTTAAAATTGCATGTTATCAAACGTCAAATGCTCGAAACTAAGGGTTCAGTACTAGGAGATAGCATGGCCAACTCAAAGAAGGTACTTTAAGGAATCAAGGGTTGAGGGGTGACTCCCCCATCTTCAAACTCTTCGTGTATGTCTTCTCATGATAGATCTTTGAATTTCTTAAACAAGATCAATATGTTTTTCACTTGATGTGGATTGATGAAGAGAATCACCGAGGTCATTAAAAAGACGCAAACACATGTTAAAATATATTCCAAACTCAGCAATTTTGAGAAATATTCACGAATTAGATAGTATAAAGCTGAATAAGGTTTGAATCCATAGAGAATTAAGGCATTTTTTATGTATTCTTTGAAATTAGATGAAATTGGACAAAGAATTGAAGTGAGAAATTAGAGATTTTGATATTTTTCAAAAGATAACTCAAAGGAGAATCCACGAAGTAAAAAATCACTTGATTTAGATCAAGATTTGTGGAGAAATCGATGAGAGAATAGGATAGAAATTTTTGAACAAAAAGGTAGCAAAAAATCAAAATTAAAATTGAAATTGACTTAATCTATAATTCAAAATTGAAATCTAATGTTATAAGAAGAAAGATTAGGATAAAAATACAATTTCTAGGTGAATATAGCATTTGAATTAATCAAATTACTTGCTGCATCAGAGGCTTTTCATTCTGTGAATTGGAAGACGATTGTTGGCGTTCAATAATCTATTTCCCCCTATTATCTCAAGGAAATCTTACTTTCAAACACTCCTCAGATGCAGAAATTTCGAGCACTAGTTTTGACGTAAGCATTCTATCTTGAATTGTCATCTTGTCGTTTGTATGTTATTAATTTTAATCATATTGATTATTTTCCACTAATCTACTAATGTATCTATGAAGACTTATCCTTTCGGGAATTTACTGCCTCTGGCAGTCACAATCTTCGGTTATATAGTTTCATTTTTGTGTTCTATCATGCATATCCATTTATATCGTTTCATTTATGGATGCATCATGAATGAATGGAGTTAACTTCATATTATCACCGTTAGTATATATAGATAGATATATATATACGGGCTTGGTAATATATAAGCTCGATATATATGTAAGCTCATCTCATATAGATAGTTATATAGGGTGTTATCGTAACTATAATATATATATATATATATATATATATATATATATATATATATATATATATATATATACATATAGGTTCAATATATATAAAATAGTTATTTAGGATATTATTGTAACTACAGCATATATATAAGCTTAGTATATATATAGGATTAGTATATACATAAGTTCGAGTATATATATATATAAGCTCAATATATATATTATTGCTCTTCCCTATAAATACCTGTTAGGGTATTCTCGTAAATATACATACATATATATATATATATATATACTATATATATATATATATATATATATATATATATATATATATATATATACATATACACATATTCCTCATCATATCTCTTACTACTAGCATATATAAGGGTAGTAAGGTAATCCTTTCTCTATATATAGAAGACTAGGTTTTCGGTTTTGAAATGGGGGTTTTTCGAATAGTCTTTTGAAAAGTGCAGCGCAAGCGCTCTGCCCTGCAATCGTGGAAATCGCTCTCCAAATCGCTCCCCACACGGCCTGAAATTGATTTACAAAGCTCAGCAAACGCTCTACGAACGATCTGCGAACGCTTCAAGAAGAAATACGAACCTTTGTGTGGCTTGTGCTCTTCACGGCGGCAGACGAAGGAGACGCTCCTCCCGTTCCAGAATGCGACATCATTTCTCGCTGGATCGTCTTCGACATCCTACAACAACAAGCTTCTTACTGTGTTCCTCATTTCTTTCGGGTGTTTTCTTGTCGTAAAAATCTCAATATTATCGATTTCTACTCTCGAATAATCTTCGTACTGTTTTAAATCGTTCCCTGCGTCATTTTATCATTTTCACTCATTTAATCATTCATCATCGTACCTGAGTTTCATCTTGTTTGATTTACTCACTAGATCCTAAATATCAAACTCGAACTTCTCAAATTTGAAATCTCTCTGTTCGTAGCTGTCTCTTTTTGTTCATCGTGGATTCATTCTCGTGTTTAGGTTACGGTCAACCGATTTACTGTTTCATTTGTCATCAGTCTAATTTATCTCTATACTGATTCCATAGGCTCATCAATCTCTGTTCCATTATTTCAATACACTAATTTTTCAGTCTACAGATATTTGACAGAATCACGAGAATCAAAATCTCCATCATTTACTGCCATTCTCTCAGACATACATGTGTTGACCCATTGTTTGCAGTGAAATTATATATCAGAGTGTTAGCCCTAGTTTTACATACAGTGAGTGTCTTTAATATTTTGGTTGTCAGCTTCTCCTTTAATACAAATAGTCTCTTAGTTACTGTTATATCCCGGTTTTTATCTAATCAACGATATACTTGTTTTCACAAGTTGATTAATTCATTCCATGCTGTAATTGTTACTCTTCGGACAACCACAGTTCTTAGAGTTGCAGTGACAGACATTCGGTAAGGCATTATTCTCAAATTCTGCTATCATTTTCAGTAACTTAGAATATTCATGTCTAATTGATTGACGTCCGTAAAGCTCATTAATTCCTCTATTGGTTTGATATTCTCATTGAAGTTATAATTTGTGTAGATCAATTGTCTATCATTTTTAGTTCTATTCCTCGATCATTCTCTGCATTCCTTGGTTGTGTACCTCAATTAGTATTACTTCTATGCTTTCACAAATTTAGTTGTCAATTGTTCATACACAAGTATTAAGAGTTAATTCTCTGTCTTCGTTAACCTTGCTCTCAGTCGTTAATACAAATCTGTTGGGAATAACCTTCTGTCGTTATTAAATACGTACACAGTCATTTATACAATACTGTCAGATTAAATTCCTTGATTATATAACCTCTGTTATCAATCATTCAGTAAATCTGCTTAACCTTATTTTTCTGCTGTAGTAAGTTAACTTCATTGACTTACCTTCTCAGCTGAAACACACTCAATAGAGGTACGATAATTTAGAATTCTGTTATTTGAAGTTTTGCTTTTAGTAATTTATATACTTTATTACCTTATCATTCTGTTTTGATACTCTCAGCCAATACCAAGAGGTAACTTATATTTATAATTCAATTAGCTTATCTTACAATTAAATTATTTTTGATAATTAATTACTGTCTGTTGAGATACATTGATCTGGTTACTCCTTAGTGTATCTATCTGTTTAGGTTAATCTATTTCAGTGACATACAGTGACTCTAAATTCCAGTCAACCTTCCTTAGAGTCAACCCAAGTCGATTTTAGGTCAACAGTCAACCCAAGTCAGGTTTAGGTCAACAGTCAACCCAAGTCAAGTTTAGGTCAACAGTCAACCCAAGTCAGGTTTAGGTCAACAGTCAACCCAAGTCAAGTTTAGGTCAACAGTCAACCCAAGTCAACTTTAGGTCAACAGTCAACCCAAGTCAGGTTTAGGTCAACAGTCAACCCAAGTCAACTTTAGGTCAACAGTCAACCCAAGTCAACTCTAGGTCAAAAGTCAACTCTGAGTCAACAGAAGGTTGAAAAGTCAACTCAGTCGAGAAAAAGTCAACTTTAGCGGAAAGTCAACTTTAGTTTAGTAATCAACTCGGAGTCATTAGATCTCGGAAAAGTCAACTCTAGGTCAGAATATAATCAAAGTCAACTTGAATCAAGAAAGTCAACTCTGAGTCAACAGAAGGTTGAAAAGTCAACTCTGTCAAAAAAATCAACTTTAGCAGAAAGTCATCATCAGTCAAGAGAGCCATTCGTTTAGGTAGCATCATTCCGATACACATCTGTCAAATTCACACACACACGCAGAGGACGAGAAGGTCTCATTTGTTGAGACGTGAAGGAGTCAAGACTTCGAGAGCAGGAAGACCGAGTGAAGCCGGAAGACGAGGTCTCAGTTTACCGGTGGTCGGCGGTACTAGCGGAAGAGGCACGACAGGGCGTGACGGGACGAGCGATCGTGTGGAGATCGACCTGAGAGAGTCAGGGAGTCCGGGAGCCGAGGAGGTCGAGGCCTAGTGGGTAGTGCCGTAGGGACAGGTAAAGGTGAGTGTTAGGTTTGCCGTAGGGGGCAAATCTAAAACCTTGTATTTGAACAGTGTCCTTCACCCTTTGAGTGGTGAGAGGATTAGGTTTCATTTGGTGAGGAGGAGGCTCCGAGTCTATAGTACTCGTGACTGGATTAAGGGACATTAGGTCCCCCAACCAGTATAATAATATCGGGTGCATCGAGAGGACAAGAAGTGAGTGATTAAACAACGAATCTTAGTAAACAAAAAAAGTAGATAATAATAATTAAAATTAACATCTAACCTAATTCACCCCCCCTCTTAGGTTAATTCACCGCCCCATTGGGACTTTTCAGAAATGAGTCTAGGAGAGAAGGGAAACAAGAGATTTAAGGATTGTGATGTCTAGACAGTTCGATCACTAGAAAACCTAAGAATGATTTATATCGTCGAAGAACATCTCAATTTATAGGGAGAATCGGGTGAAACTGTCAAATTGGCATTTAATATGTGATCAACAGCTCTGAGAAAATGCATGTGATGTGCACTATTATATTTGTATCGCGTCTGTTCGATCGAAGGTGAACGACTGAAATTTCACCACGTCACGCATGAAGAAGAAACACCAAGAAATGATCGTTGTCCGATCTTGATCTGATGCTCTGGATGTGTACCTTGGGTAGTTTTAGGCTCGGCTATTATAACTCCTCAGATGAACGGCTGAGATTAAAACATTTTAAAAAATGATTCATCGACAAATCATTACGTGCCATGTATTCTTGACTTAAGTGAAGATCAACGGCTTTGTTTTAACAAACGAATCAAATGCTCCACATGATGCCACGTCACATGCGCATAGTAACATAAAAAGATAGTCCCACATAACATAAAATTCAACACTTCGACATGTATAGAATGATAGATAGACACTCAAAAATATGATATGCATTAGAATGAAATGTTTTATGCCTTAATTTGCATTAATAATCATATATTTTCATGTATAATTTGCATGTTACAATGGATGAGTTATAGTCCTTGCATTGCTCCTTATGTTATATTACCTTGCCTCTTAATGGGATAGGAGGCTTGATCAGCCCCTGAAATTTCAATCCAAACATGAAACACAATGCAAGACATAGAACAAAAAATTCAACCCATCGAGGCACTAAAAAGCAATGATCCTATCATATCATCTATTATATAAAATTCCCTAATTAGATGGTGAACTTACTAAAATGGGGGAATGAATTAGTTTCTTTTGAATATTTATGTTTTTACAAATTTATTGTTTATTCACTCAAATCCTTACGTCGCTTGTACTCAATTCCTCACGTCACTATATTTTTTTTACACTGGACATGGTATCCAAACCCCTTCCCCTTGCTATTCCCACGGGGAGACAGTTCCCCCATAGTCACTCCTTACCTTGTTAATCCCCCAATATCAATTACTAACTGGTCAACTTAGTAAGACCGCATTTCAAACATGAGCTTTCAATCTAACATGCTTATGCTCTCAATTAGTGACTTGAAATTTTCTCTTCCAAGTCTCATCACCTATCCATGCACATTCCAAGTAGGCTGCTTGTCCTTAGTCTTGTATGATCTTACATCGAAGAGAGCAACTGCGCCTCAAGTTGATTTTTTAGTCAACTCCCTAGACTCGTCCCGTCTAGCACCAATTCCCATATGAAACTCACCCTTACCCTCACAAGTAAGTACGACTTCCCAAAGTCAACCTAGTGTGTGCGTGTAATCCTAACTATTCCTACTTCCTAAGATCGACTCAAACAAAAAGTAGATATAGTCAAGAAATTCAACTAAATGAACGATAAATCAATAACAACAAGCACTCTAAATTTGAAGGAAAGAAACCACGATAGAAGAAGTACAAAATAGATAAATGTCCTTGATGAGTTGGCTTAGGCTTGATGCCCTTGACTTTGAATTTCTTCAAATTGGTTTGACTTTGGTGTATCTACCCTTGACTATTTCAATGATATAGTAGATAAATCTATAAATGCAGATAACTCGATGAATGAAACTCAATAATTATTCTATAAATGAAACTAAGTGATGATCATATAACTCTATATGAGAAATGAATGATGTATCAACCTTCATTTTATACAAGGATATTAAAACTTCCCTGAGGACCTGAAACTTCATTCTTAAACTCACATGACAAGGGTCAAGTAGAAACAAGTAAATTATACAAATCTCACATCATAATTTCTTATTAATGATTCAGAGATTAGATCAATAGAATTTAATGAGGTAAATTTCAACAAAACACCTTGTGAATAAGTTTTATCTTTGAAGGATAATTTTAGAGCAAAACTTAAGTGGGCAATTTGAATGTGAGAAATGAGAAAAATAATATTAAGAAAGGGGATTTAATATTGATTTAAATCTACTCTAAAATGTCTTGCAATCTCTGTTAAGAAATGAAATGGAAAGGAACAAACTTTAGACCTCCAAGAAGGTTTTAGATCTCTCAAAATGGACTCAATGATTACCTAACCATATTGCTAAATCTCTTCAAATCAGACCTCCCCAAACACCTATCTATATGAGTCACCTAAACTTCCTCACAATTTACCTTTAGTTGTTCTTAGACCAAGACAAAGATTCAAACTTCAAACTGAACCCTTCAATTTGAAGTATATTTAGATTTCAAGTGATCTAAATTAAAAATAAAGAAAATCAATTCAAAATTGAAGAACATAATGTAGTTTTGAAAAGATTGTAATTTGATTATACTGGAAATCGAACATTGGTACGAAGAGATAAATCAAAGATCAAAGAAGTAAATCTAAAAAATTGAGATGAGAAAACTATAGCATTCATAACATGCATTTTATACATGAATTTACATGATTATTAATGCAAATAAAGGAATTAATTGTTCAAATTGTATGCATGTCATCATATTTTAAGTATATTTCTATTATTTTACATAATTTCATGTTATGATCTAAAAATACATCAATTTATGGATTATTATACATAATTGAAAAAAATAATTTTAATCATAATTATATTTGAGATCATAACTATGTTTTAATGATTAAAATATGAGAGAAAAGATCTTTATTTATATTCATGTATGTTTTAAAAGTTATTTTAGAAGATACATGAATGTATTTATTTAATTAAAATTCATTCTCTGGTTATTTTAATATCTTGACTTTTATAATGATAGATTATTCAATTTCTGATCCAAAAAAAAAATTTGAATTAATTTGGACTTGTATTTTGAAAGTTATGATTTTTCCTATTTTTAGGAATTTTTAGGAATTTTTTTGAATTATTTAATTGTTTTTCCAATTTTTAAATCATTAAAAAAGGAATAAAAAATTGTTTTATTACCGCACGCTGATGTGGTGGAGTGAAGCCACGTGGGGACGCACGGACGTGTGTCCATGTGACACGTGAACATGTGTATGCGTGACGTGTGTCCGTGTCACGCGTGTGTGTGCGTGACACATGTGCGCAAGATTAATAAGTGGTCAGGAGCATCCATTTAAAGATTTAAGCTAACCGCATTACATCGCGTACCTTATACAGTTCATAAAACATTTAAATTTATTCTATGTGGGATTATTTCTATCTCACTTTAAGTTCAAGTGACGTGGCGACACGTGAGACACCTGATCACGTGATTTAGTCACGTGCATCAGATGTCACTTGCTGAAGGAGTACCTGGCAGCATCTTATAAAGCATCGACTTGATTAAATGGACCTTAGTCACAGCCGTCCATCAACTGAGTTATAACGGTCGAGATTAATCACGATCGGTGAACCCCTCGACTTATCGCGATCGTCAGATGGAGATCTAATGGACGCGATGAATCGACACATCTCTTCACTCGCGTGACGTGGACGCATCTTGACGCAACTTAATTGCCTCGATTCGTCAACAGGTGCGTCATTTGGACCGTTGATCGTGATGGACCATTAGATCTGACAATTCCGCCCAATTTCTCTATAAATTCAATTGTTCTTCGCAACGAAAACGTTACCCTTAGATTTTTGACTGAAATCGAACTATATAGACACCACAATCTGAGAGTCTTTTGATTTCTTTACCTTCTTGACATGTTTCTGCGTCCGAGGAGTGTTTGAAATCAGAAATTGATCGAGGGAGTAAGGAGAAATCACATCTTGAATGCCAAATTTTGTTTTGCATATTGCTCTACTCACTCTCGCGTTATCTGCTTTTTTCTTTCTCTCGACCTCTTTTCCGATCTCTCTCTTTCTTCCTCCTATTCCGAAATTCCCACTAGATCTCTCTTTTCTGGACTTCCTTCTCTTCTTCTTGATCAATCTTCTCTCTCTCGTTTTCGCCCTCTCCTCTTTGTTGACTTTTCGATTCTTCTTCTCGTCTTCTTCATTTTTTTTCTTCATTTTGGTATCTGCCCTCTCCCTCTCCCCAGCTGTCGTCTTTTTTGTTTTCTCTCTTTCTCTTGAGTTCCGATTTCATCTCCCTCTCCGAAAATTTCCCTTTCTCTTGCTCGTTCTATTGTTCTCCCTCAACCCCGTTTTTTCCGTCTCATTTTCATTCACGGTCAATCTTCTTCTTCCTTTCTCTCTCTTCTATTCCCTTTCTTAATTTCTCTCGAAATGTCGTCTTCTTCCGCCTGAATTTCTAGCTTAGTCTTTTTCGATTCCTCCCTCTATCTCTACTCTCTCTCTCAATCTTTGTTTGCATTTTCTCCTAATTCTGCGTTTCCTCTTCCATTGCATTATTTCCTTTCCATTTTTGTCACTCACGATCTCTCTCTCGTCATATTTCTCTCTCTAATTCCTCTTTTCCTCTCTCTCACACGATCTCTCTCATTCTCTCACGTCTTCCCTCTCCTCCTCACCTTTTCGATCTCCATCCTTCATTTCTTTCTTTCTGTCTGAATCTCTTATGTGCTTCCGCAATTCCTTTTCTCTCCCTACATCTCCTTGTCTTCCATTCTAAATTTTCCCTCTCTCTCTCTCCCATTTCTTCGGTAATCCCTCTCTCGTTCTCCTCTAATCTCAATCTTCATTCCTTCAGTTCCAAATTTCCTTCATTCTACCGTACATTCCTTCATTTCGGAATCTCCTCAACAGTCTTCATTACTGGAAACTTCTAGTTCCCCCTCTTTCTCACTCTCTCCCTCTTCTCTCCCCCGTCTTCTTTCTCATTTCTTTTTATCGTTATCATTCCCAATTCCTCTCTCTTGTAACTGCGTGCCTCTCTCCCTTCTTGATTCCTCTCTCTTCTTTTGCTCTTTCTTCCTCTTCCCCCTTCTCGTGCTACCGATCTCTCTCTAAACCTCTATTTCCCATTTTCTCTCACTATATCTTTGTCTCTCACTTTCCCTCTCTGTCCTTTATGCTCGATTTCCTTTCCCTCTCCTGCTCTCTTTGACCCTCTCTCTCTTTGGTTGCGAGATTCTGTCTCTATATCTGACTGTCTCTCTCCCTCTCGGCTATTGTTTTCTTTCCCTCTCTCCTCCTTCACTCTCTTTCACTCATGCTCTTCCTTCTCTATTTTCCTTTCCCTTTCTCTTTCCTTTTTTTCTATCGTTATTACATCTCCTATTACGTCGTTCTTCATAAACTTTATCCTAGTTTTAATATCCCTTGATCTGCATGTACTCTAATTACTCTTCCAATTGATATATCTGAGTAATCTAGGTCATTCTCCTTTATTTCCACCTACATTGAGATTCTCTTGCCCTAAAGTCCTCGTGGATCGACCTAGGAAACCTATACATCTCAATTGCTTCATAGTTTCCTAGTCTATAAGTATTAAGTTTGTCGGGCTTAAAAACACTATGACTTTGAGCTCAACAACCATTTGTGTGGAGACACCAAGGATAGATAGTGGATGCTCTTTGGACAAAAGAGTTCTCTGAATTGATCTGTATGAATCCCAGAACGGTATTATGCCAAACTGTCAATCAGGTTTATTCATGTTGAGGTTGTGTATGTGGGCCTTTGACTTCAGACACCAAAGACATCTTGCGAATGGAACATTGTGTTTTCACTATGATGTATGAATCTCTAGCCATGAGATCTCCAAAATTTCATAGATATGATATGACATGAAGTCTGAAGAGGTGATTGACTAGTCAAGATGGGATCATCCGCCCTTGGTATAAGAGAAGATCGACTCAAGGAATGATATGTCTTTAAATCCATAGCCAAGGTAATGGAAACATTAGTGAAATTGTTCTTGATGATTTCCTACTCACATCAGTACAAAATTGAGTGACCTATTAGGGTTTAACAATTAACCATACTCTAAGTCATTCATGAGTCTCGAGCGGATGAAAAATTATACTTACATAGTAACTGATAATGATAGGTTTTGATGAAGAAGTTTTGATATATACATAACGCCCATAGCATGTGGTGTAGCTTGGCACCCACCAGGCTGGCGACTCACCTTGTCAATTAGGTTAAATCAATCCTTAGCCAATTAACTTATATCTTGATATAATTGATTGACAAGGAAGACCGACAAATGTTATTGGGTGATGGAGCTGTTAACTGGCAAGATATATGAACCTAGAGGGTCACACACATAGGGTCAATGGATGTTAGTAGATATAGACATAGTAATAAAGATTTTTGTAAAAAATTTGTATTTCCAAAGTCTATAAATTGAGGGAGATCAACCATAATAGAGGTGCCCATGCAAGACTAGTGGACATTCTCCCTCTCTTGTCTTCTTCTCATGATGACGATTTGATGGAGAATTACTTTGAAACATGAACACAAGGGTTCTAAGTGAACCTATCCTCCTCCTCCTCCTCCTCCTCCTTATTCACTCATGAGTTTGAAAATTATCCATTTATTAAATGGTTGAAGAAGACCTCTCTAAATAATTGAAAGAGAGTGTAGATCTTAAGGGAATTATCTTCCCTTCTTCTCTTATTTTATACTGATCTAAAGATTGACTTGGTCAAAGCATTTAACCTTTATCCTTAGAAACCTAGAACTCCTTGAATGGACCAAGTCAACCACCTTCTACCTTGATATAGGCTCCTTAATTGTCCAAACCACATCCACTATATCATAGGCAACCTTGTATAATTATAAGTAATGATCTCAAGAAACAGAAATAGGAACATCTTTGATTTCCAACTTCTTATCTCTTTGAACAACCTCCCTCAGTTAGAATTTTAGAAGAGATCTACATATTAATTACCTATGGAAGAAAGTATTTTGTTATACTTCAAGACTAAGCTCTTGCATGAGTGAGACTATGCATTTGCTTATTGAAGATCATCACAAACCTAAAGAAGCCTCATCAGCAAAGATTGTCAAGCTAACATGATGTAGGATAATTTAGAAGAGGTATCTAAATCCTACATATGAGGGGAGGATCTATGAATGATATCATTGAAGGAACTAAGTAGAAAATTAGATGAGATATTGTAGAAGGTTAATGGGAAATAAGAGATGGATAATGATGATAAAATTTAATTATGAGAAGAGAAGAGAAATAGAGGATATATAATATGTATTGTTTAATAACTAAGGAGGGCTATATGATAATTATATGAGGAGAATATTAGGATTTATAAGAAACTGGACTACGGTTTAAATAGGTCAGTGAATACGATTGGTAAAAGAAATAGAAAAGAGGAATGCACGGACGATGAGTGTGATATGAATTAAAGAAGGAGAGTAAAAGAAAGATGATAGTGAGAAGGTCGGAAGTGAGAGGATAGTTTGTTGAGTATATGAGGGAATGGATGGGGAATAAGGATAGCGGGATATGTAGGAAATAGAAGACAGAGATGTTGAGGGCGACGGAAAGAGATTGGGAATCAGGAAAAATAGAGGGAAGGATAATCTAACGTTGGACTTAAGATAGTATATGGGTGAACTTATTTCACTATGTAAAGACGAGGATAATTACCTGAAGAAGACGATAAGAGATGCCGTTGAAGTACTCCCGCTAACATCGGAAAGCCTCGAGATGCTTCAGACACGATGAATGAAAGAGGACAGAAATTGTGGGAGAAAAGAAAGGGAGATAGAATCGGAAGAGAAGAATCGGGAAGGGAACGGAGGGAGATACTACGATGGCGAAGAACACATGGGTAAAAGCGAACCGGTAACCAAACTTTTTATCAAAAACAACATTCCTTTGTTTTCTTACAATTGTTCACTTTTATAGGATGAAGAGTTTAGCACTTTCAGGGAAACGACGTGTCTTCTAGTATCCGTCGCGTGGAGCATTTCAGCATTTTCGGAATTTTCTCCTCCTTTGCATTTCCCGGTGTTTTTGTGGTAACCGCCAAGTGGACTCTGTGTAATTTTGTGATATCCCAAACTCCGGTGTTTTGTTGATTTATTTTTTCTTCCGATTCTCTGAGCTTCAGCTGCAGGAATCGGTTCGCGGACAGACAGGAGGCAAAGGTGATGGATGGGAAGGGGTCGTCCTTGGCAATACAGAAGCTCCATTGACCTGTGATTTTCTCTCGCGACGGGGCCAAGAGGGATTGCTATTTCCGGCGCTGCTTTGATCCGTCTTTGTGAAAGCCAAAGTCTTGACTCGCGGGAGGCGAGTTGAACCATCTCCAGCCCTTTGCGATTTTATCGCGGACGGTAATCGGTGGCGTCGTTGATATCTAGTTGACCGAGCTCGCGACTTTCCAAGGTAAGTTAAATGGAATTCTGGTAGTTCTCTTGCTACTTCACTTTCAAACAATATCCATCGTTTACGTCAAACCTCCAATGCTTGTACTCCCTCGGAACTCTACTATAGATGGAAAGAATGAAGAAGCTGGGGAGAATTAAAGCGAGTTGACCTCGGATGGAGAAGCCATGTAAGCTTGAGCTAGAGGAATCCCGCCATGAAGATTTTCGGGCTTTTCCTGTCCCTTTTGTTCAGGTTGAACTCTTGATTCTGAATCTTGGTCAAGGAACTGATGGGAAGGTTGAAGATGCTCTGCGAGCTTGAAATTTCGTCATTGGAGTTGTTCATAGATTTCCGGTTAGGAGATGATACGATAGAGCTGTTGACTTTGGAGAGATTCTGTGATAAACAAATTGAGAGATAGATCTTTTGCTGACCTCTGTCTATAGTTTGAGAGAGTTGACCGTGGAGTGCTTCATGTGCGTTTCAATGCTCCATATTGATCTTGACATGAGATTGAGACTGAGATAATTTTCTTTATGGAAGCTTTTATTTTGACTTTTATTCAGGAGGCATGACTTCAAGTGGAAGGGCTAGCATCATGAGGAAGGTTTTCCCTCTTTGATGGTTGATGAGAATACCCTGATTGAGATTCCACTATGGTGATGTTGCTTCATATGGGTAAAGGCATGATAATACTCATGCAAGGCTTTGTCTTGAAGTAAACTAAGAAGGTAAATTCCTCCTTTAGATCTCACCTAAATTCTAACTAGAGGTGGTATTCAAAGAAAGAAGGAAATATCACAATGGTGTTCCTACTGATTTTTCTTTTGAGATCACTATTTAAAATGATATAAGGTACCTATGATATGGTGGAGAAGGTTTGGAAAATAAGGAACCTATATCAAAGAGGAAAAGGGTGGTTGACTTGGTCCATTCAAGGAATTCTAAGTATCTAAGGATAAGGCTAATTTCTTTTGACCAAGTCAATCTTTGGATTAGTATAAAATAGGGAAAGGAGGGGAAATAATTCCCTTAAGATCTACACTCTCTTTATTTATTTAGAGAGGTCTTGTCATCCATTTAAGGAATGGGTAATTTCTCAAATTGGTAGCTAAGGAGGAGGAGGATAGGTTCACTTAGAACCCTTGTGTTCATGTTTTTAAAATTAGTCTCCATCATAACACTTCACACAAGTGATTATGAAGATATCTACAGCCATTGAATTATGACAAAAGCTGAAGCATGAGCAATATAAATGAAGATTATCTCGCATTGGATTTTAACCTTCCAGAAGGTGCTTGATTCTGCTGCCCAATCTCTTCCAAGATATGAGATTGTCACCGGAGTGCCTTGTTCTGATGATGGTGTTGAGAGTGCAAAGGAAGATGAAGAATTTGACCAAAACGGTAAATCTAATGACGCTGTAAAATTACTTGCTGCGGTAACCAGTGAGAAAAGAAAAGTGACATTGAAGAGTCGTCTGAATGATAAGCGCATCGCCAGATATGACAATGAAATCCACATGCGAGCCCATCTGCAAAGCTCCGGTCAACGCTCGATAAGAGTGGACCGTCCCGACTCCCACCTATACCTTCCCTTCATCCTGTATAGGAGAATCTTCTAACGACAAGTTCCCTATTCCTAGAATCTGCTTTATTAACAAGATGGATAGATTACGGAATTTCTTACAACACAAAGGAGCATGATAAGGACGCGCGGAAGCTTTTAAACTACCTGTCACATAAGCGGAACGCCCCAACACCTGACGAGCATGAAGATTCAGCCGAAGACTCTTGCCGAATCCAATACATGATAAAGCGCAAACACAAAACAAGAAGACTACCAACTTCTCTTCAATTTATCACGGGTACTCCCCACTGAAGACAATGGGATATCAAAGCTTCCCATGACGTCGGGTTCCCGACGAGTATTATTTCGATTATGTTCAACCCAAAGAAGGACTTTCAACATCTCCCAAGACAAGAATAGCGTCAAATGGCAGTCGCGGATTCGCTAGAAGACAAAATGGAAATTCAAGACGCTTGAGTAACTGCTCATTCGCGAAAACAATTTCCGCAAAACGTCCTCTTTCCGTCAACACCAACTTAATGGAATTTGTTTGAAGAAAAGAAATCCCAACTTCCCGTATCTTTCCCTGCTGACGTGGACTATTGAAGAAACGCTCCGTCGTCACGAAGAGACCCCATGACTACCCGGACGCGAAACTACCGTTCCGACGAAATTCCTCACTTCCAGTCGGTTTCCTCCCTCATTCTTCTCTTCTATAAAAGAGACGAGTGTAAACAGAGAAGACAGTTTTTTTTAATGAAATTGGTTCCTTTTGGTTACTATTATCCCTTGTGTTCATCGTCATCACCATATCTCCCTCCATTTCCCTCCCTGGTTCGTCATCGCGAGTTTTATCTTCCTTCGCGCTTTTCTCCCCCTATTCTGTCCGCTTTCATGCAACTTACGTCTGGTGCATTCCGAGGTTTATCCGGGTCAATTAGCGAATCGGAGAACATCACATTTCCGTCGCCTCTCAGGTATCATCCTCGCCCTTCGCCGTGAATAATAGTTCGCTTATTAATATTGTTAAGTCCTCATTAGACACCTATCCTACCTATTCTCTTCTCTCCGTGCTTCTCCTCTCTTAAATTCTTTCCCATATAATATATACTTTTCTTCTTCCTTATCTATGCTATCTTCCACTCAGTCTCCTATCTAATTCACCTCCCTTTCTATTTTCTATTCTCTATCCTCTTCATTATCCTCCATTATTCCATCGTTCGTATTTATTCTCCAACGTCGTCATCGTCTTTTCACCTGTATCCTTTCCGATTCTAACTCTGTCATTATTATTCTATACTCTCTTAAATCTATCTCCGCTCTTCCTCCTCTATTCCCTACGCCGCCATCTTATATTATATAATATAATATTCTTACCTCGTCCTTCTCCTTATTCTCTCTTTATCATCCCTTCTATCATCCCTATTCACTAAGATATTATATATACATTCACTATTTTATTAAGCATTACACATATTCCATTTCCTACTTCTCTATCTTATATCCTCTACCCTAAATTCTCTATTATCTACCTTATCTCCATATTATAACTACTTCATATTCATTTACCATCACAGCATTCTAATTATCTCTACATTGTCATCTATTCTATATTATTATTCACTGATATCAATTCATAGGTCCTCCCTAGTTTGTAGGAATGTTATCAATTTTAGAAATATCTTACATCACGATTGTTCAAGAGGAGATCCGATCGTCCAAAGACTATGTGGATACTGCCAAAGGCCGAACGCTTGAATGGTTGAAGAACTCTTTCAAATGATCCCTTTAAGTATGAATTTTATTCTATAATAGATGATAGGGTCATCTATAATGGATGATAAGCATGATCTAGAATGGATGATAAGATCATCTATTCTTGGTGCTTCAACTTTGTTGAATGTTTTGATTCATCATCTTCTGTTGTGATCATTATTTTGGTAAAAAGTTTGGAGAGCTTGTCAATGATGGATATTATGTGGCCTATAAGCCAATCACACTTTCATGTATCTTGTTTATGTTCATTGAAATGAAATTCATTCATTGTCATTCTTGTGTGATGTTTGCAATGAAGTCCATGAGCATGTGCAATGACTATGTGAATTATGATGAGATCATAATATAGTGATCACTAGTCTTTAAACATATGTTCTAAATATTCCTATTCGTGGGATACTCGAGAAGGACATCGAATTATCTGGAAAGAATAGCATTATCTAATCCAACTCATATGATGAGTATGGCCGATCCTATAGCCATCGGTGTGGAGACACTAATGATATATAGTGGGTGCTCTTTGGAGAAAGAGTTCACTGAATTGATCCGTATGAATCCTGAATGGTATTATACCTAACTGTCAATCAGGTTGATTCATGTCATGATTGTGTATGTGGTCCTTTGACTTGAGACACCAAAGACATCTTGTGGATGGATGATCGTGTTTTGATTATGACTTACGAATCCCTAGTCACGGGATATCTAAAACGTCATATATTGGATACGGCATGAAGTTCACGAAGATGATTGTGTGGTCAAGATGGGATCATCCACCCTCGGTATTTGAGAAGATTGACTCAAAGGAATGAGATGCGATGAAATCCTTGGCCAAGGTAGTAGAAATATCAAAGAAGGAGTTCTCGATAATTTCTACACGCATCAGTACTAACTTGAGTGACCGATTAGGGTTTGACAGTTGACCATACCCTAAGTCATTCATGAGTCTAATGTGGATGAAGGATTATACATACATGGTAATCAATGACGGGAAGGTTCCATAAGTGAGTTCTTACATACTCCATATCTCCTAGAGTACGTGGTGTAGCTTGGCACCCAACGGGCTGGCAACTCAACCTATCGATTGGGTTAAATCGATCCTTGATTAATTAATCTATATGTGGATGTGGATAATTAATTATGGTTGACCAATAAGGTGTTATTTGGTCTATAGAGTTATTAACTAATGAGGTATATGGACCTAGAGGGTCGCACACATAAGGTTTATGGATGTTGGTGAATATAGACATAATTATGAGGGTTTTTATGAAAAAACCTCATTCCAAATGTCTATAAATAGGGGGAGGACGACCACAACTGAAGGTGCCCATGCAAGCCTTGTGGGAATTCTCTCCTTTCTTCTCTTTCTCTCTTGGTGAAGAGCTTTGAAGAGGAGATCCAACCATCCGGAGACCGTGTGGATACCGCTAGAGGCTAGACACTTGAATAGCTTCAAGAACTCCTTCAAGGAATCCCTGTAAGTATATTTTCTCATACATACTAGATGATAGGATCATCTGTTCTTGGTGGCTCGGTATTTTGAATGTCCGATTCAATGTTTTTCCGCTGCATTTGATGTTTTGATCAAAATTTCAGAAAGTTATCGACCTCAGATCCCAACAGTCAAGCCTCATATCCCAAAAGTACGGTCATATCAAATAGATGATAAGATCTTCTATTCGTGGTGCTTCAAATTTTTTAATTGTTTTTTATTCAACATCTTCCTTTGCAATAGATGTTTGATAAAAAAGTTAGAGATCTTGTTAAGTCTCAGCTCCCATCACAATCATCTATGACATTTTAGAGATGTTGTGACTAGGGATGTGTAGTTCATAGTCAAATCACGATCATCCATCCAGAAGATGTCTTTGGTGTCTCAGGTCAAAGGATCACACATACAACTGTGACATGAATCAACTTAACAATTAATTTGGCATAATACTATTTAGGGATTCATGCGGATCAATTTAGTGAACTCTTTCTCCAAAGAGCACCCACTATATAGCCTTGGTGTCTAATAACGTGTCATTGATGCATTCATTTTTGTCAATGTAAATAGGTTTTAACACATAATTCATGTTAATATAATGTAAGTTATCATGTTTTTTATGATATTTTTGTATTCATCATTTCATTCCACTCATATACTCAACCTACATCTATTTAGTGCTAATTAGGTAAAATAAGTAAATATGTCATATCATGCATCATTATTTTCAATTACTTATACCATGAGACTAACTCCATTTGACTCTTTGCAAGTCAAGTTGTAAAATTCTCTCTTTTTCTATGGTCTATATGAATGTAGCAACAACGGTACGCAAGTAGGAAAGCATAGATATAAATGACGATAAGAGGGAAGAAGAAATAACTTTTCACCAAATTTGAACACCAAGTTAACCATATTTTTTATGCAATAAGTAATAAATGAGGTTTGGATTTGGTAGAGGGATCATCTTAAGATTTTTAGGATGATCCAAGATTGATCTAGAGTAAATATTAGATCAACCTCCTTATTTTTATGGAGGTTCCACCTAACCTATTTTTTATTAAATGATGCCTTAAATTTTTCTCATGATTTTAGAAACTTTAAGACAAAAAGATAGAAAATTAAATTCCTTATCAAATGGAAAATTTTTTTAAAAAAGGAGTTCCTATTTTGTGAAATATTTAATTTCTAAGTTAGTGGATTTTTTAAGAATTTTTCAGATTTTTTAAGAATTTTTTTCCATTTTTTGAGCATTTTCACAAAGAAAACCCTTCTAATTTTTTAAGTATAGTTTTTTAGAAAAGTCCCTCTGCACTCATAAGGGAAGACACACATTTTTTGGTGCAATAAGAGTGTGCCACGTGGCACACTCTTATTACACAATCTCAATAAATGTCTAAGATTTATCTAAATTAAAATCATGATATCTCATGATCTAGATAGATTTTTCAATTAAAATTTTATTGCTAAATTCATATTTTAACTCTCCATCCATCCACACTCTTAGATCAAAGAATCAAGCTAGAAAAAAAACTGATTTTAATGATTTGACTCTTTTACCTTTCTTATTCACTCAAACCCTAGGAACCCACCTTTAAAAGCCTTCATTTTCTCTCGCCTTATATTTTTTGGCTCTCTCTTAGAATGAGGCTATGAGAAGGAAAGGGAGAGAATTTTAAGGCCCAATGAAGAGCATTACTTGATGCTTAATCTTGTAGTGGAGAAGGGAGCAAGCAAAGATCGTGATTAGAACGAATTGAGCATTACCAATGGGGTTTGTGCAAGGATTTGGATTGGATCTTGGCTTGTGAAAATCTCTCCATGTACAGTAGACATATGTTTTCTTTTTCTTTTTTATTTTATATTATTATAGTGTCTTTGATATCATCTATGCGTACATCTCTCACTCTCACCCTTGCATGCATCTATCCATTGTTACCGCCATCTATTCTTCTCATATTTCTATCATATTATCTCTATTTTCATCTCTATTAGTCTAATTATTTCACCTATTTTCTAATTTTTATCTTCATTCTAAGAAAAACTCAAAATTATCTCACCTACACGTGTTCCATTCCAACTCACACATATTTTTCTGCCCTCATCTTTCTTTTGAACACATAACCTCGTTACTTCAGATCCGAGTGGATTCGACCATTGCTAACACTACACTAAGTAAAGAACTATATTTTATTGCATGAAATCAACGCATAACAATGACAAAAACACAAGCGATTGAGTTCATCAATGTCTCTATGCTGATGACCATATGATTTGTTTTATTCATCATATGACTCGAATGAAAGAGTGATGTTCTTTTTGAATAATTTGATGTCCTTCCCGAATATCCCACGAATATGAATATTTAGAACATATGTTTAAAGACCAATGATCACTGTATTATGATTTCATCATAATTCACTTGGTCATTCCACATGCTCATAGACTTCATTAAAAACATCACACGAGAATAACAATGAATATAAATGAAAGATGAAAGTGCGACTAGCTTCCAAGCGAGATGAAAGTGTGAGCAGCTACCAAATGAGATAGGGTCTCATTTGACAATAACCTGCTATAGGGCACCGCCTTCTACACAATGCCCGAGCATGCTTGTGTGCCTCCTACAATGTGCCCTAGAGCACACTCTACCATCGATAGTGACTAGGGCTGACGTGCCCCAATAGTTGTTGTTGTCCTCCTGCTTTTATCATGTGTGCCCTAGTGCACATTCATGTTGCATCCAATACTCTTCTCATCATGCCTCACTCCATGCATGTGCTACCTCACTGTGATGTGTCCTAGCTACTTCCAACATCGCCTCCATCACATGTGCCCTAGTGCCAATTCCATCACCTCAGCTAACTCTATCACCACTTTGATGTGCCATTTGTGAGATGCATGTATGTTGCCTCAAAGGCCATGTGTACCCTCTAGAGCTATTGCCTCAAAAGACAAAGCCTTCGCTTGCCACCTTCACTTACCCAAGCAATTCTTGCACATCGCCTCCTTCATGGTACAATCTGATATGTGTTTCTGTTTGTGTGAGGGTTGACTTAGTCAACTCTCTATTCTAGAAGCTTCCAAAATGTTCTAGATTTTCTAGAGTTTTCTAGAATCGTCTAGGTGCTTCAAGAATCTTCTATGCTTCTTCTAGAAGCTTATAGAGTCTTCTATATTACACTAGAAGCATATGGATATCTATAATAGCTTATGGATCTTTCTAGATGTTCTAAAAAAGTATGGACATCTTCTAGAGAGAGAGTCCCTAAAAGCTTCTATAGAGCTCTATAAAAGGAGGACTTCACCCAAAGCTTGGTAGAACCTTAAGGAAGCAACCAAAGAGCATTGTAAGGGAGTGAAATCATTGTGAAGGAAGAATCAAGTTACTTGGATAGTTGGAGAAAAGAGAGGGGACAACATAACATCTTTCAAAGAAGCTTTGTGAAGAGGTGACAGTAATTGTGACTCTTTTTGTTAGTTAGTCCTTTGGGTGAACTTATTATCTCTCCTCCTTTTATCCTAGATATTTTGGAACCTAAATTGTGAACATTTTTCATCCCAAATAAGAAGGCTATTTTTCTCCAATTTATTTGTTGGGCTTCGTCTAATCACATCCCTAGACTCTTGGTGGATACTTGAGCTTAGTTAGATACATACTTTAGACTCTTTTATTAAAAAGATCATAACAAAATTTAAGCCACTCCAACACCACTATCCAAGGGAATACTAGAGAGAGATGCTAGAAGGCCACACTCTAATTGCCACACAAGGACATCAGTCGATGTTACTTTCTTTAAATAATCTCCTTTCTTCTCTCCCACCACCTTCTCCTTGAGCTACCTCATCTCCTCCACCGAACTGTCCTCTCTTATTGGTCATCAAAGATTGATATCCTTCCCTTCACCACTTCTTCACTTCTACTTCTTTAGCTTTTATGGCTCTCATTCCCAACTACTTCTACTCTAAAATCTGCTTCACCTGCACATGAACCAATGAGCCTCTCGCTTCCCCATGTGTCCCTCTAGATGATCTTCATCTCCTCATTTCCCTTCACAAAGGTACCCGGGTTACACATAACATCTCATCTCCAACATTGTTGCTAATGACTATCGTTTACCCTCTTTTCATGCCTTTGTCCTTTCCATGGGTACTTCAAGTCAATTCTATGGTCACATATTAAGGCAACACAAATACATAAGTGAAAGGGGGCCATGGATTTAGAAGTGAATCTCTAGTATCTCGAGGGACTTAGACTTTGGTGTCTCATCCAAGTGATGCAAAAAAAGTCACATACAAACAGGTGTTCATCCACAAGTATAACCCGGATGACTGTATTGCAAGATACAAGGCTCAATTCGTTGCTTGAAATTTAAATCATGCTCTATTCATGTCAACTTCTACAAAGACATATCCATATCCACTCTACTAGGCGTGGATGATCATCCTCCTCTCCACCACAAAGCAATGGGATCCCACTTATTAAGAAGATTGCATCTTAGGCAGATTGTGGTTCTTAAAGTTTATGTTCATGACACCTAATTTATTGAGAATGATGAGTTGTTCTTAGACATTTTAAGTAGAAACCTCATAAGGTTCACTAAGAGAGTGCCTTACATATACGAGGATACATCAAGCAAACCCTTGGCAACTAGTTTATCCAAAAAATGTGATCATCTTCATGTTGACAATTGATCGAATGCCACATACCTGGGGGGAAAATTAGACCATAAATCACAAATGAGGTTGTTAACATAATTTGGTGGCCATTAGGTCATTTATTGATCCCCAAAAATATTTGGTTTCCTTTCCTAGTGCACCTATTGAGTATTGTGGCGTCAATCTCTTCTACAAGACTCGAGCTTAGAATTCAAACACCCACACCTATGTACAGTGGTAACTAGGTAGTTATCTTCATTATAGAGAATCTTGCATTCCATGAGGCTATGTATTGTGCTAACTACGTAGTTGTCTTCAGTACTAAGAATCTTATATTCCATGAGGCTATCGCTTCATTGGTGACAAGGCGTTGAAAGAAGTCATTATAATACCGCATGTACCTTCCTCTGACTAGTTGGCCAAAATTTCCACTAAGAGCATTAGTAGTAAATCTTATATTTACTTGCATACCAGGCAAGGCATGTTTGATCTATGTGCTCCAACTCTGGGTGGGGGGTGTTGGGGGGACGGGACGGAATTTGAGAGTATAGCCCACTAAAGACCCATCTTCTAGTATAAACATGTGCACTCCTCTCTTAATATATTGGTTATTAAAAAGGGTTTCCTATTTACAAATTTCACTCAAAAATAACTTCAAGCATTGCTTCATATTGTGTTAAAATAATGTTGTGCAAGTGAAGCATCATTACACTCTTGAATTAACTCTTAGTATTTTATTTGATATAGACTTTTTTCATTCATTTTAGACCAGTGTATTCAAAAATTTATTAGTGTCTTTCATGTGATTCTTTTGGTAAGAGATTCTTCCAAGATGACTTTTTTACGAATCTTAACTATTTTTAATTTCATGCCATTAGGTTCTTGCTTTTATTTTAGCTAAGATCTACCTCTTTAGCTTGATAAGTATTCACCTCATGCCATCAAGTGTGGCTTTATTGTCTTTCTGCAGGCTCAAAATGTTTATCACATGTCCTTCTTTCCTTATCACTCAATTGATGAATTATATCGGTTACAAATAAAGATCCAAATTTATATTTAATGTAACCTTTTCATTTAATCTTCAAGTCCATAGCCACTTGAGGTGCTCTTGTTGCCGCGAAGTAATTTACAACTTCTAGATGCCCCTGAATAAGGAAAACACCTTAGTTCCTCACAGCATATTTCTCGTTTTGTTCCCTGCAAAAGCCTTAGTTCATCTACTGAACTCACCTTGATTCTGAGTTGATGTAGAGAACGGTGTGGAAGCATAGGTGGTACCACATTTGAGGGATACTATGGACTAAAAGTTTGGGCCATTAATACAGCACATTACTTTTGGAGTTTGTACCTTGTCCTATCTATCCTGATATAGTGACTGGTACTTGTGTTATAACATCAACCATAATCTAGATCACATGCTGTATTGATAGGTATTTTTGATTCGGCACCCAAGAAGTTGATTAACGACCCATGCTGACTAGCATTAATGTCAAGAAGTATCATAATGCTAACAGCCACGGAAGATACCTGATGTTTGAAAATTGTGTTCTTACTTTGGCTGTGTTCCCCCTCGAGAAGAGATCTATAAAAAGCTTCCTCGGTCATCTCATCAAATCATACGACTTCATTTCTAGCACTCGAGAGCACATGTCGATCATAAATCTTTTCACCGAATACAAATTATTTGCACTCGGGAGATGTGGATATGGTTATTTTCTTTCATAAACGGAGTAAACGACACTTCAGGAAAACACATGAAACACGACAGCCGCGGGACGTAGAAGATTCTAGAGCGACGGCTGTAGTCAACTCTCTCTGTCCCTCTGATTCAGATGTGAGCTAGGGTGGGGTTAGGGAGTTAGCAATGTCGATGACGAAGCGGTACCTGACGTCGTTCTTGGCGAGGCGCTCCATGGCGGAGTTGAGGTAGTCGATGGGAATGACCTCCACGTCCGCAGTGATCCCGTGCTGCCCGGCGAAATCCAGCATCTCCTGCGTGTCGCTCATGCCTCCGATGCAACTGCCCGCCATCGTCTTCCCTCCTGCCACATTCCCAACGCAAAAAGGTCGGAGAAATGGCTTCCTCCATCGACATAGAACATATAATAATGCTGTAGCGTACCAAGGATCAAAGAGAAGGCGGGAACCACTAGCGGCTTCTCGGGAGCACCCACCATGATCATCTTCCCGTGGGTCTTCAAAAGGATCATCAACGGCATGATCGGATGCGCGGCTGACACCGTATTGATGATCCCGTCCATCGTTCCCGTGGCGGCCTGCAGAAAATTAAACAGCAAAGGTGAGTATCATTTAACGGCGGACTTGTACTTCAGAATGAGGTTTTATTTTACCAGAATCTGATCCATGGAGCTGCTGACGAGGAAGGCGTCGGCGCCGAGCTTCTCGAGAGCCTCTTTTTCCTTGGAGGGGGAGGAGCTGATGACGGTAACCTTTAAGCCCAACGCTTTCGCGAATTTGACGGCTACATGGCCGAGGCCACCGAGCCCGACAACCCCCAGATGCTTACCAGGCTCGTTAAGCCCAAAGTGCTTCATGGGACTGTACACGGTAATGCCGGCGCAGAGCAGAGGGGCCCCCTTGTCCAGGGGAAGGCTATCGGGGAAGCGGACGACGAAGTCCTGGTTGACCACGACGGAATCGGAGTATCCTCCGTAGGTCATGGTGCCGTCGAAGTCAACGCTGTTGTAGGTCTGCACCATATGGGGACAGTAGTTCTCGAAGCCCTGCTTGCAGCTGTCGCAAGAGCGGCAAGACCCGACCATGCAGCCCACGCCGACCCGGTCTCCGGCTTTGAACTTGCGCACGTTGCGGCCCACCTCCGTCACAACCCCGACAATCTCGTGGCTGCTCTCACAGGCGACGCGGGACCGATCAGTGGGTCCCACAGATAGATGGATGGATGGAAAGATAGATAAAAAGATAGATGCAAGGATAGAAGGATATACCCGGGGACGAGAGGATAGCGCGCGTTCCCCCATTCGTTCTTCATGCTGTGCAGATCGGAATGACATATCCCACAGAAGAGTATCTTCAAGGTGACGTCGTCGTCTCCATTGTTCCTAAAAAAAGAACGGTCAAATTCCGTAACTACCCTTATAATTATCTTGATGGTAGGAGAAACGCAGGTTAAAATCAATTCTTGGAGTAAATGCGGGGAAGTCGGTCGAATTTACTCGGGTTTCCGCAGACTCCAGCAGCGAGTAGATGCATATCGATGATGAGATCATCGATGACGACGAAGCGGTGTCGTTTAGTGAGCCATCTACCGCGGGACGGGACATGAGAAGGTTTGTTTACATGCGAGGGATACATCCAGGAGCGTAACAGGATAGTCGCAGTAGCCCGTCATTTAAAGCACTGACACATTACAGAGGGGGAGGCTCATCGGGACGGAGAGTTTCGGGGTTTCCATCGGATTACGTTAGTAAAATTCCATGGAACGTGCAAGCGAAAGAACGAGCAATAACCGATCGACCGGAAAACGTGGACGTTATTAGGCCCAGAGAGAACGAAAATGCAAATGAATCCGTCCATCGTATCTCCATAACATGCTTAGCAATCTTAACTGAGAAGAAGAGAAACCTACTATCTATACGCTCTTATCATCAACAGCCATTTCTTTGGGAGCAAATGGAGGCACTCAGAGGCTCCCCAAGTCGAGCAGAAAAGGACCACGACGCTAACAGAAGGGGGAAGTGGAGGAGCGAGGAAGGAGGAACCTACCTTCTGGAGAAGAGGAAGGGAGACAGGGATCCCGAAGTGTCCCGAGCCGCCCAGCCAATGGCCTTCCGCGGGTGTACCTCCTTCCCTTCGCCGGCAATGTCGCCCATCTTCTTTGCGCACACGCACTCCCTCTCTCTCTCTCTCTCTCTCTCCCTGAAGAGCAATAAGGCTTTGCAAGCACCCTCTGAAACCTCACCCGCCCCCTCCTATCTTAATAGACGCTCTGTAGCGGTAGCCGCGCCTGTGGTGTAGCAGCGGACATTAATGAGAGGTAAAATCTGACTGTTCTTAGTAAAGCGGAGGTCAATACCAGTAGACGACGGAAGTGGACTCCAATTGGACCCGGACACGACAACGGGCTCTTCGAAACGGACGTAGTCGTACATTATCCCCGAGAACGCATTCGTCGCCACCGCCTGGTTCAAGAAGATGACGTTCTCTCCGAGGACAAGCAAGGTGCTGTCCACGTTGACGGATAACAGACGGTAGAGTCCGTGAATTCCGAGCCTCGCGATGGAGTTTTCGTCCCCGATAACACCCGTCGAGAAGTGAGGTTCTACCACCGTCCGATCGTTGATCCAGACCCTCAATCGAGACCTCTTTGCCGATGCCAAAGCAATCCGTAGTTTGTAGAGGCCCTCGCGGATGGGTGGGTCGAGCTTGAATCGAACCTGCCAAGTGGTACCTCCGAAGGTATTGGAAGAGTTCACGAGCCGCCTGCGAGGAAGAAATTATCAGTAGCCACGCGGTCACGCAAGAAGAAATGTCGTTGTTTCTGTTATCGGATTCTTGCTTGATTACCGGGTAACCTGCGCGTAGAACCAGTCTCTCATGTAGTTGCTCTTCCCTACTCTGTAGACAAGATCCTTCGTCGGGTATAACTCGGCGTACCTCTCCCACAGCCCGTACTGTCTGAATCTGCAATCCAGCATGTTCATAGGATACTGAAACCATGAGGAAGACGAAATAGCCAGCACAGAACGAAGAACTACCTGTCTCGACCCTGGAGGTACAGCTTGTTTACGTATTCCGGATTGGGATCCGGAACGAAGAACTCAGCAGCAGTGCGGTCCGGAACGCCTATCTCCCACAGTGTCGGACCGTCCCTCAGTGGCTCGTACAACAGGTCTCCAAGATCGATCTGCGATCCTGCAGGGACACCCAGCATTACGCTTAAAGAGCGACGCCTGTTAAGGGATGGTGTAGGAATAGTTTGCATGCTTACCTTCGCCGACGATGACGTCCTTGGGGTGCTTGCAGTCGCCGATGAAACCGGGAACCCAGGCGTAGAGATTGTACTTTCCCGGCCGGACGTTGGCGATGGAGAAGGTGCCGTCTGACTCAGCCCTTGTCCAAAATTGGTGACCCTGAAGAAAGAGACGAAGTAGCACTCTTTATCCTTCATCTTCATGTTCATTTCATACAATACTAGCACATTGTTTGATGCTAACTATCATTACCTTCGATTCAATTTGCCATGACCCCACTTGTCCAGGCAAAGCCAAGCCGACATGAGCGGAGCTCGCCGGCCGGTCTTCTTCATTGATATACCTGGGAACTCGGGATAAAAACTAGGCTGTGTTATCTAGTATATAAGAGAGCATCGTCGGGGCAACTCTGACCTGTCCCGGACCAAAAGCCGACCGCCAACGGAACCTCTTTGCCGTGACTTCGGGAAATCCTCCGAAGCTGGGAACTCGTAGGGCCAGCTTCGGGTTTCAGACATCATCTAAATGGGGTTGGAGACGATAAATTGCCGACGAGAGAGAAAGGAAAAAAAAAGGGAAGGTTCATAAGCAAATAACCTGTGATTTGGCGTCTTCCCAGAGAATCAGCGGGTTCCCCTTCTCTCCGATGCGATTGAGATAGATGAACACCGGGCCGAAGACTTTCTTCCAGTACTCGCCGTTCCTGAACCGGGCCACTATCGGCGGTCCCGCGTAGTGATTGCTCATGAACACCTGAGAAACGAAGAACTGAATCAGATGAGAGAAAATCGTTGACTTCGTGATATTTCTTCTTCTGCTTCTGCTATGATGGATAACAGGGGACTACAGCGAGGGTCGTAGGGCCGACGTGAGATGTGAGCGATTGCTTTAAAGGCCCGCCGATACGAAACTCCTCGCTGGGTGAGATCATCCAGAAGCCAGTCGGAGGATAAAAGGAGATCCATCCGTGTACCGAGCTGTCCTCATTATTGCTCGAGTACTGGTACTTGCAATCCACCTGTCAGCCACGAATCCAACATGATACTCAGCCACTGAAACCCTAAACAGACATACGAGCAATCTTACCTCTCCCGAGAGCGCAGGATTGGTCGCGTTCACAAGACGGACGGCTTCTTTGAACGCGAGCGGGTAGCCCCTCGGAAGTTCGCGGTCCTCGGGCATGGGCATGATTCGCTGCCGATCATCCGCGATTGCCATGTACTGGAACCTGTTGATTTTCTATCCCCGTCAAGGGAAAGAGGGGGTTTAACGCAGAATGAGGATACCTATCCTTGCGGAGCTTGAAGACTACCCTAGTTTGGGGAAGATCGAAGTCCGGCCATCCCTGCAAATGTTCGTAGACGGCGTACGTGTAGAATCCCGATTGCCCCCCAAGCAAGATAAACCTATCATCCATTCGTCGTCGGTCTCGTTCTGGATGTTAACGTTCAACTACGAGTGAGTTCACTGAGGTCACGGCGTTTACCTTACATCTATGTTTAGAGGAACTCCTCTGGCTTCGGAGCTGGACGGCAGAATCCAATGTCTCGTGAAGGAAACCTCAATTTGGTCGTCATCGTACTTGATCACAGTGAAGTTTGTTCCCTCGATTCTGCAGACCTTCCACGGTTACAAAATCAACAGTAACCATCTTTCGTGATAAAGGGATACGTGTTTACCTATCGTAGATCTCCCCGGTGCTTCCCGGATGATTCCAGACAAGATCCCAGTATCTGGGAGAACCATGCCAGCGTTGAGAGGGAGAGATTGAGAGAGAGAGAGAGAGAGAGAGATGCAAGCCTACCCTCTGTTGACTTCCTCATTGAGGGTTTCCATCAAGTTGTCAACGCCGTTGTAAGCGATGCTCGTCACCATCCCGCCGGGCTTCGATAGCGTGAGTCGGACGACGCCATTGTCCAGCATTAGCTGTGAATATACATCACAGAGATTGTTCAAAACAAGTTCAGCTCCCGGAGGATTAGAACTTGTCGGAGAAGAAAGAGATCATTTCGAAGCGTCGTACGTGATGATCCTCCACATGCAACAAGACGCCCCCCAGGGCTCCAGGGATGGCAAATAGCAAGCAGAGGAAAATCCGGCACCACGAGCCGAACTTGAAGAGCAGAGCACGACGAAGAATGGCCATTGTCTCGTTGTCTTCCTCGATACACGCCACCTCCGGTCTGTATGTGGTGGTTTATATGCGGAGAAGCATATTCGAGGGAGAGGCCGCCATTAACAGGGACAGTTTGGACTGATGGAATAAATATTAAGGGAATGCATCAGGTGCTTTCCTTGTTAAATTGACGCCTTGTTATCGTCAATCTCTTCCTTACTTTTACGGGACGGGAGAAAAGCAAGTCACTATAGTTGACACCAAGAAACGGAGGAAAGAAAAACGCGAAAAGGAAACCTATATCCGATACGCTACCTCCACTGGGAGGAGCATACGTTGCCTGGAGATGAAGTCATTAGCATGAGAGAATCCTCTCTCTCAGCAGAAGGTGACTTGATTCGGAGGAAACCTCCACGTTAGCTGAAGCCTAAAAATCGTATACGACGCATGCTAAGAGTAAAACTCAAAGTCAACGAACTTTGCCGAGGATTAGAAGGCGAAGATATCCTGGGGGAAGGCCCATGACAGTGAAAATGCCGACTTGCTCGGTGTCCATTGGACCTTCGACTTACCTTATCCTTCCATCTCCTTGATGTCTTGGACGAAGGACGAAATACAATAATGATAGCCATGCATCAAAGATAGGGGTGAAGAAATGGTATAGACAAATGATGAGGAAAAAAGAGGAGAAAACACAAGATTATGACACCAAAAAAGAGATGCTCGAAAATCTGATCAATTCGGGGATTAATAAAAATAGTCTCCAATGATTATAGTGTCTCGCGTCAAACTAAGGGAGGATAGAAAAGGAAATAAGAGACCCAAACATCACAGAAATGGGCAAAATATATCATTTTGTCATTGTACATCATAAGCTATCATTAATCCTATATAACTGATTCATTTTTTATATTTATATGATTGAAATATCTCATAATAGTTTGAGGATCAGAAATGTGTGTAGTCTCCTATTCCGGTAATGAAGGAACCTCATTTACTTGAACATCAAGAAGATTCACATGAGAGATATTCAAAACGTTTCATTTTTATGTTCATTTCCATCATAATGAACTCAATTTAACCATAATGCATGATAGTGTGATGCAACTTATCATGTTCCTATGAAATCCCTGAAATCACTGTAGCATTTCATCTAAATGTTTCTTTTGCATTCATTTATGACTAATTTACTGCTTTGATCACATTTAACCTTTTTCAAGTTCCCATGATGTTTGATTAACCATCGTTTCTCAAGTGCTTGAAAAAAAAACTTGATAGACTTGAGTGAAGAGATTAATAACAAGGATGAGAAGAAGATCATCAACTTAGCATAAATTTTTCAAGTTTAAACCCTATTTTTGAATGCATATTATTTTTATTTGCTTCTTCTTTTGATTAGTCATAAAATGAAGGAGAATTGCATATGGAGAGCAAGGGGAAAATTTTCATGTTAAAGCAGCATCTAGATTTTTAGATATGATTGTTTGAAGTTAAAGATTTTTTTGACTTCATTTGATTTTGTAGACTTAACAAGAAAAATTTAGTCCCACACATTGACATGATCTTTGTGTCATGCTTCCAAGCATCATGTGAGGCTCACATGCACAAATGTGTAGCACACAATTGGCAACCCATGGGCACGGTATTGGACATAAGGGGATATGAATTTGATTTAGAAGCCTTAATTTTAAAAGTCACATTATGAACATTCCATATGTATCATTTCCTTTTCATGTTCTTTCCAATGTGAGACTAAATCGAGAGGGCAGATGACATGTTGGAAATGACACTGATTGGCGTTCATAATCAAAGGCATTGAAACATTGAGAACATGGATTCACTTGAGGACTAAAAGGAGAGGGCAGATGGTGCCCTACAATTTGTGAATACATGCAAATTACAAAGTGGGGCATGGCACAATCTAATTGGATGTTGTCTTAATTTTAATCCAAACGAATCGAAAAGCACCCCATGAGATAAATCTAGAACATGGAATTGTCCAGAAAAATAGCTGGATAATCTAGAGCATGGAATGAAGTGAAAGCTCACTTCATTCTATTCTAGAGTAGCCATATGTCATGATACCAATGCTTTCATTTAGATCTAATGATGATGATTATTTCCAATTTTCTCTCTCATTTGTCCCTTCCCAGCACTATCATTTCTACCACCCCACCAAATTACTCCAATGTGTCTCGACCTTCCTCATCCCCTAAAAGGTGGCAACATGGCTTAATCTTGGCTGTACACTCCGCCCTCTAAAAGATGATCCAATGACCTTTAATCACTCAAATCCCCATAAAATATTTTCTTAACCACTTTGCTATTTTTTATCATCACTTTTATTTGAGCATAAATTGTGGTAAATGAATAAAAAAATGACAATTATAATTTCTAATTTTTTTTTATTATTATAGTCATATTCCATTATGTTCGATATATAGCTCATTAGATGGCTTACCCAAACTTAGGGATATTACTCCTACGTGAGTGAAATTTCTATTTCTAACTATTTATTCTCTGTAAAGGCTTGTAATCTCTTCTTTAATCCTCAATAACCCTTCTACTTTACCATTTGCATGGTGTCAAAGCCACCACTCATTTGTGCTGCCACTACTCCTTTGTTGCCTCCAAGCTACCACCATAGTCAGAAACCCCAAAGGGTCAAAGTTCTTAGGCCTTCCCTCCTCCTCTACCTCAAAGTTGTTTTCTTAGCCTACCATTGGTCCCACTTGCTTCACTATCAGTCTAGATTAATTTGCCATCGAATACCTCCTCTCGTACAAGCACTTTTCATAGCACGTTATTCCATCATGGCCCAGCTTACCTAATTGTCATATACCTTCAATGTTTATAGATATGCTTCTTGGTCCACATGCTTTGAGGATTTCTCATTGTTCTAAGTTATTATACCTAGTCTCAACTTGATGTTTGATAAACTCAATTGGGGGGTATTTTTAATCGTCGTTTTAAATCGATTTCAAGCAAGAATGTTTATAATTCCCGACTTTGCATAATTTTACAATAATGAAATTAGTGCTTTTGGCGAGTAGAGCTACTATTATAAGGGAAAATAACTATAGAAAGGATTTTTTGAGAAATATGGAAGGACAAGGAAATAGAATATGGTATAAAAAATTAGAGATAGATATATTTTTTTTACATTCTATGAAAAATAATGAGAAAATTATTGAGAATGGAATGATAGAATTGAGAGATGAGAATGATGTAATGAAAGATGATAAAAGAATGGCGAAAAATGAGGAAATTGGGTAATGAAGATCTCAAGTTATGATGAGAGATTTTTTGCAGAAAAAGAGAAAAATCTAAAATATAAAATGGAAATAGGTTTTACACTATCCATAGAAGGGATTACAAGAGAAAATCGTATCCAAATCCTCACACAACTCCATTTTTTATACTAGCCCTAGGCCAAGTGATGCTAAACTTGTTATGATCTCAATCCTCCGCTTGATCTTGCCTCTACAACAAACTTGAACACTAAATAATGTTAAGCCGGGGCCTAAGCCTTTGATGCTAAGAGAGAGCCAAAAAGCAAAAAAAAGGAAGAAGAAGATTATTTTATATGTTAGGTTTAAAGGTTCCTTTGAATTAATGGTGTAGATTGTTTGTTTGGGTTCCACCAACTAAATGGTGGAGATTAAAGCCATCGGCCATGACCATAACCACCTCCTAAGGCGATGAGAGAGTCCCTCATAAGAAAGTAGGCCCCACAATAATGTGTCATTTTAATGCATAATTCTTTCTAATATAATGCACATTATCATGTTTGTATGATATTTTTGTATTCATCATTTCATTCAACTCATATACTCAATAAGCATCTATTTAGAGCTAATTAGGTTTTCAAAATGAATATGTCCTATCATGCATAATTTTTTCAATTGTTTATATCATGAGACTAAACCCAGTTAACTCTTTCAAATTCAAGTAGTTAAATTCTCATATTCTCTATGAGTCATATGGATGTAAGCACATAGACACGCAAGTAGGAAAGCATGGATACAAATGATGATAATCGTGAAGAGGAAAAACTCTACATGAAATTTAAACACCAAATACACCCTATTTTTATGAAATAAGTGGTAAATGAGGTTTGGATTTGATAGACGGATCATCCTAAGCTTTTTAAGATGATCCACAATTATTTGGAAAGTGAAAGTCAAGCCAACCTCCTTATTTTCAGGAGGTTGGACCAAACTTAGTTTTTATTAAGTGACCCCTTAATTTTATTTCATGATTTTAGAAATTTATAAATGAAAATATAGAGAATTAAATTCTTTATCCAATGAAAATAACTTCATAGAAAAAGGAGTTGTATTTTGTGAGACATTCAATTTATAAGTTTAGGGATTCATATTGTTATAGTAGATGGGTTTTTACCCTTTTCTGATAGTGGTACTACATTCTTAGCCCATTAGGGCCTCATTATCTCTTTCTCCTATTTTCCTCTCTTCTCTTACTTTATAAGAACACATATATTCTCCTTCTACCTTATGCAATTCTAGGGTTCCTTGCTCTCACCATCAACATGGTATTTGTGCCACTATGCTCTCTTGCGCCACCAACGCTGCCCTTCGTGTATCACTCTCCAGCCCTTCCCATCCTCTCTTTCTAGGCCATTGACGCTATTGCCAAGCCTTATCTAGTAAAATTTTCCCACTCCCACCCCCTTCCCTTTGTGCCTACACATGCACACGATGCCCTATATCTATATCTGCTTTTGTGCGCAGCCCGTCTCTATGAGTGTGTTGCAACCCTTGTGCTTTCTCCAAGATCTTTCACCCCATATTTCCTTCTCAAAGAGTTTTTGTTTCCCTCTTGATGGAACAAATCAATGCGGTCATTAATTGCACACTAATTCATGTAAAAAATAAAGCCAAATTTACCAATTTGATGAAAATATCTCGAATTGAGGGGTATAATCGTAAATAAGGGTCAAATCCACAGAAACATTA
>CM044106.1:574875-657521 GCA_024174645.1 Lemna minuta
CGCGATCGACATCTCCAGCCACGGCTTCATCCTCCCGCTAATGTGAACGACTGTCGCCTATCATTTGCAATGAAAAAGAATGATCACAGTATGCAAAAGATTACTCGTAATCTTAATCAATGGTTCCAAAAGGGAGAAAAATTTCGGGGGAAAAGTTATTTTCAACACATTACTTTCATGTTCATCTCTCTGTTTTTCCATTCATTCAAAGGACTTATATCATTCAAAGTACTAATCGAATCGTGAGCGTAGATCCAAAACTCCAGAGACTTCTTTCAGGTGGCATTGCATCAGAATGGGTTTCAGTTTCTTTGATTCTTTGGTTGTGTCATTGAAGAAAGATACCATTTGGCACAATCATTTCCCAAGCAGCCACATAACTCAATTTGTTTCACACGGGACCTCAGTTTCAAGCATCAAATATCCTAAGATCAATTGCGATCCTTGAGCATATACCTGAATATAAATTCAAAATTCACAACAGCAGCTCAAGGCACCAAAGGAAGTAATTTGGAAGAGAAGGACGCTATGGTCTCTACGGGATTTTTTCTGGACACTGAAACGTCTCCCTCGTCCAAAGAGTGAACAGAAAAAAAGTATCTCTCATGGTAAGCGGGCAAGAAATCGATGATGAACAAACCTATACACATAAAAAGAAATATCCGAAATGTATTGAGGGCCCTAAGGATTGTCGATAGGTACTACTGATTCCAGATCCAGAGAAGCACGTCCCGAAGGAAAAAGTACGGAATTTGGTAATCGGATTGAGAAGGCCTTGTTAGCCCCTAGGTCGACCTGACGAGGGGCGCCGAATCTTAATTTTTCTCTACTTTTAATATCCCGCCGGGAGGAAGGCCGTCCTCAAACAGCGCCGACGGCATCGCTATGACGGGCACAGTTGGCGTGCTCGCTTTACAGGGCTCTTACAACGAGCACCTCGCTGGCAAGTTTCGCGAATCTTTGCGAGGAATCATTCTTCGCGCGCCTTATGCTGATATTCTTTCTGCAGTGCTGAGGAGATTGGGCGTGAGGGGCGTGCAAGTGAAGAAGCCCGAACAACTGGAGGATGTGGGAGCGCTGATCATCCCCGGCGGGGAGAGCACCACCATGGCCAAGCTCGCCGAGTACCACAACCTCGTATGTATCGTACCGTCTTTAGTCTTTACTACAACCTTCCGCTTCCTCGTGGTTCAAGAAAAAGGGACCATTTGTTTATATCATTCGTTTGCAGTTTCCGGCGCTGCGCGACTTTGTCAGGACGGGAAAGCCAGTTTGGGGCACCTGCGCCGGGCTAATCTTTCTGGCGAACAATGCCGTTGGTTAGCAAATAAAAGTGTATCACAAATCACTGTAGGGTTTCCCCGAGGAAAAAGAAGAAGGAATTTAAGTGATGCAGCTGTGACAATGAAAGAAACCAGTGCATCTCCAGTAATGGTAAATCAGTTGCAGAACATGACGCCTCGTTTCCCTCAAGTTGCAGAAACTCCATGATGAAATCTAAGCATTCAGAGAACTCCTCCGAGGGATTTATGCTCTCCGATTTCTCTCGACCTGATGGCTGATCCGGTAATCCTGTCCACCGGCTAGAGAGAGAGAGAATGATGAGAGAGGAAGGAGGACCGCGTGAGATGGAGAGAGAGAGAATGAAGAGAGAGGAAGAGAATGAAGAGAGAGAGAGAGAGAATAATGACGTGTCAGCCAGGTGGCAGCCAAGCGGGGGATGGAAGAATAAAAAATGCCACCTCAGCGGGAATGCTGAGGTGGCGCCAGTATTTGAGCCATCGAAAAAGGTCGTGCCACTATTTGAGCATGAAAAAAGGTCGTGCCAGTATCTGATAATTACCCTAAAGGTCGTGCCACTATATGATGTTAACCCTTTTTTAACCGGTACGACCTGCAACGGCTACGACCGGCTTATCCCCGGCAGGAGACGGCCGACTCTGCGGCGGAAGATCATTAACTGGTTGTGCCGTCAAAGAAACGTAGCGTCTGCGCCGCCAAAAGGGCACCTCGCGGTGTATGTCTGTCGCGAGGGAGTTGACCCTCTACTCTACCGCGTGGTGCTGCCCATTATCTTCTTCAACCACCCCCTTATTCGGGGAGCTTCAAGAAGGATCTCAAGAAGAATTCGGGTATGGTCGATCTGGGGGAATCTTCATTCCTCCGACCTTTTCTGACTTCGAGGTCGTGAGGCGGAGAGTCGCCGCGGCCGCCGGAATGAGGTGCCGCCACTGCGGAAAGGCTGAGCCCTGGATTTTGAGTTTTCTATGGAGTTTTTCTTTGCATGTACATAACGTTTGTTGATCGTTATCTTCAATATTCTTTGGGTACTTGTTCTTCACTTCTTCGGAGAGGGGAAGTAGAACGGGAAGAGAGAACGTTCGGGAAGTAGACGTGGAGAGAGAGTGAGAAAGGGAAGTAGATGAGAAGAGAGAGAGGGAAGAGAGAGAGGGAAGAGAGAGAACGTGAGGGGAGTAGATGCAGAGAGAGAGAGAGCAAGGACTGACGGGGAAGTGCTAATAGGAGAGAGATTGGGAAGAGAGAGAGAGAACAGGGAAGCAGATTGAGAAGAGGGCGAGAGAGATTAGGAAGGAGAGAGAGCGGGAGAGAGAAAGGGAAGAGAGAACACGGGAAAGAGATTGGAAGAGCATGTTGTCTGATATGTTCTTTATGGACTCGTTGACGCGTCCACATGTGCGTCTCGCAAGTTGAGACGTTGGACTCGACGCGACGAGGACGGGGACGGATTTTAAAAGGGTTAATCGCCCCATATATCCCGTGTTTTGGGCTTTATTTTTGTTTTATCCCGTGTTTTTAAAGTTAGCCTAGTATATCCCGTGTTTGTCAAATCAGCCCGGTATATCCCGTGTTTGTCACATCAAGCCAAGTGTGCTGTCGTGGACGGCCACGTCTGCGTGGAATCCACGTCGGACGCCACATCATCGCGAGAGTTGCTCCTTCCTAAGGCGAATCAATACATCGACTCATTCTTGATTTCACCCCACTCCAATCTTCTGGTACGAAGCCGACTTTTGATTGTTCTTGTGTTGAAAGTTTTCAAAGTATCCGAGCGCACAGGAAGAGCTCTCACGTCCCCCAGCGCCGATGCTTCGGGAGCAGCCAGCGACGCTCAAAAACTGCAGCGATAGCGCAGCTGAAGGGAACGCATGAAATAAACCCGGATTTTTAGGTTTTGTTCATTTAGATCACTCCCAATAGAAAGTGTAGAACATTCATCTGACTTCTTTTGCAGAGAAGAAATCTAGCGCATAAAGGCCGGTAACCCAGACATCACCCACAGAGAAGCCTTCAGCGCCGCCGCCAAAAATGTGAGCAGTAAATCGTTTCGAAATCGTTTTTAAGAAGAACGATTTCGAAATCGTTCTTCAGAAAAATGATTTCGAAATCGTTTTTAACAAGAACGATTTCGAAATCGTTCTTGAGAAAAGCTAGGGGCTTTGGGAACAAGGCCAAGAACTTTGAACATGAGCTGGTCTGCGTCAAAGTCATTATTGGCATTCGTGAGAAGTTTCTCTCCCGTGAAGATGGAGTTGGCACCAGAGAGGAAGCAGAGGGTCTGTTCGGGCATGGAGAAGCACACCCGCCCTGCAGAAAGCCGCATCATTGCTTGTGGCATCACGATGCGTGCCGTTGCGATCATCCTGATCATCTCCCAGATGTCCACTGGCTGAAACCGAATTTGATGCTTTTGAATCCGATTAAAGTTTAATTGATCAAAGGTTTTGAAAGGAAATTTGATTCCTCGCATGGGAAATTTGTGGTTTTGGGAGTGAAGATGTCCGACACACACACACACACACAGAGAGGGAAGACTGAAGAGTAAACGAAAGAAGGGGGAGAGAGAGTGTGTCAAGGTTTCCCACAAGAATACACAAGCATCAAAACATTGCTTTCTCAATGATCTCCACTGTTCGAGAGCAAATCCAGAAATTTTTTAATCTTAGTTGGTTGAGAAATACAAGGTTTTCTCACATCCCATAGAGGACTCTGAAGCGGAAACTATCATTTTGGCCAACCAGGCTCAGAACATATTGTCCCAGTGGAGAGAGGGAGAGAGAGAGAGAGAGAGAGAGTGATCGTAGTTCTACTGAAGGGTACATTGGTTGAGACAGTATTCAACATTTTGCAACGACTGATTGTTCCGCTAAGACTAAAGCAATGACTCTCTAGCCATGGAATTGAGAGATTGAAAGGTATAAACAGAAAAAAGGCCCTCCTGCAGAGGCCCGAATGCAGAGTTTTGGCAGAAAACTTATAAAAAGGAATGTACTCAAAATTTGGAGATTTAGAAATGGTGCCTTCATATCAACACGAGAATATTACCTGAGCAGACACTTATTCCTGCCTCACGAACATGTTGGATAGTTTCTAAGCGTTCGTCATAGGATCTTGTTGTTATAATGCTGGGATAATATTCTCTTGAAGTGTCAAGGTTGTGATTATACGCAGTAAGCCACTGATTTCTTAAGTTCCTCGCCTTGTTGCTTCTCTATCATGCCCGAGTGCAACACACCTCCATGCCCATCTCCCCGTGTTATCGTATCTTGGACTTTTATTGATGACTCTATCTTTGAAAACAGCTATAGTAAGTTCTAAATAGACTGAAAGGAATGGAATCTGCGAGCGATGCCTTATTTCTTTGATGTATTCGAGAATCTGGTTTGAAAGTGGTCTTCCGACCAATGTGTATCCCGCCATGCGCTCCCATGCGAAAACGTGTGCTGCCAGCATCTTTTGCCTGGGTATGATCGTTGCATGAATGTCAATGTAACACTAAGAAAATGAGATATATCCATGATGTGGGAGGGAAAATAGATCTGAAGAAAAGCCACCTATTTCGCACTCTCTACATCCTCTTATTTACTCCTTCCACAAAAACATGACAAAATAACAGAAAAGAGAAACATCACAGATGACAAATAGGTGGCAATAAACTCGAGCCAAAATAATGGCTTTATTTCCTCATTAAAAGAATATTAATTGAAATCTTTATATGATAAAAGAAAAAGGAACCTTTCTAGCTGCTTCCAGTACATCATCCTTGTTCATGAGCCTTTGGGCTTTCAGTTTCCGTTTAGCTGCTTCCTATTTTCCGTTTTTCGTTTTATTGATTTTCGTTTCTCTGATTGATTTTTGTTTTTCATTTTTATTTGTAAAAAATTGATTTTTAACGTCAACGAACTGCAAATTTTCAGCTGCATCCTTGAATAGGGCGACGAGCTAGCAATTTGATTTTTCGTTGACGCTGCATCCTTGAATATTTTCGTTTCCCTGTCGGGAACGTAGACGCGACGAACTTCAAATAAATATTGTCAAAGATCATGGGTGATGAACTTATTTGAAGAGATGAGTTGACACACACGGCGGAGATGATGGATGGAGACGGTAGATTGGCAGCGAGAGGCAATAGAGGCAAATCCGCTCCTTGCTCGGCATTAACGTCGAATGCACGTTCGCTGAAAGTAGACGCGGAAATGGAATTATCTTATTCCGTGGATAAAAAAGATGACGATAAAAAGAAGAAGAATAAGGTGAAGTGGAAATGAAAATTTTGGATTCCAGGGAAAAGCGGAATAGTTGCGGGAGAAAGAAAAAATTGAAGAAGAAAGAAGAAACCAAGTAGATTAATAAGGCCATGTAGGGGCTAAATTCCCAGATGAATAGGACTGATTTCAGTCCTATTCATCCCTGAAGAGTAGGGAAAAATGAATAGGACAGATTTCTGTCCACATCGTCATTTTTCTATGAATCTTGCATAAGAAAGACCGTGCAGGTGAAGAATGGGATTCTTTCGGATGCGGTGACCTACGATTCGATCATAAATGGATTGTGCAAGGAGGAGGCTGTTTGAAGGTTATCTGCTCTTCAGGGAGATGGAGAAGATGGGTATGAACCCTAATCATGTCACTTACTCGACTCTCATCCATTATTTTCTTAGAGAGGGAAGATTTTTGAATTCTTTTGCTCTTCAGAGGGAGATGATTGTGCGCGGCATCCCTTTGGATAAAGTTCTTTGCTCTTCGCTTCTGTATGGGTACCTTAAGATGGGAAGATTCGATGAGACGGAAGACATACTTCGAAGAATCTTTGATCATCAAGCTGTTAATCCCATTGTGGTTTATCTTGAGCTCATTGATGGGTGCTGAAAGGCTGGAATGATGGAGAATGCTGAGTCAATGATACACGAAATGCTGAACAGGGGAATTCCTGCCAACGTGGTCGCATTCTCTTCTCTCATACCGAGAGTGATGAGTTTAAGAGAGAGAATCAGCGGTGACGATAATCTAGATGCTTTAATTGGGCTACAACTGAGTAAGATACTCCTTACATATTCACCGTTCGTAGGCGGATGAGAGGAACATCGGGGGTAGGTTCAGATGGTGATTAACTCAAAAGAGTACCATCGGGAGTAGGGATTCTTTTCATGGAGCAAAGGAGAGGGGAGACCGGAGAGAGGGAGGGAGGGAGAGAAATACCACATAGTTGTGGCGAGAGAGTGGGGATTGAGAAATAGAGAGAAAGAGAAAGCTAGAGAGTATGAGATATCGAAATGGGCGAAAAGAGCGAGGAAACGACATAGCGAGCCTGCGAGAGATAGAGAGAGAGAGGGAGAGAGGGATTTAGTTTTTGTGAGTGGTGCGGGCAGAAGAGGGCTTGGTATGGTTGAGGAAGTCAAGGAGTACGGTGCTCTGACACTAGGGGCACTTGGGATCATCCTCCGAGAGCACGACATACATGAGGCATCTGGGGCATCCCCCCAGCACATCGACGTCGCCTCTGGGCTCCTTCCCTCCTCTTCCTCGGACGACACGCACAAGCTCGGCGACCACGCCGCCGCCGACGACCTCTCCAACGACGATGATCTCCGCGGTGACCTCTCCGCCGCCCTTACCGTCGTCGTCCCCCCTCTCCGGACCATCAGATTCAGTCGCAAGTCCATCCTCGCGCTCTTATCCATTCTTTTCTTAGAGAGGGAAGATTTTTGTATTCTTTTCTTTAGAAGGCAGCTCTCCGGGTCCCTACTGACGCTAGGGTGCGAAAGCATGGGTAGCGAACAGGATTAGATACGTTGAAGTGGGGATTGGGTTTGGATCGAGAAGGCGGGAGAGAGAGATAGGAGAGGGAGAGTGGGGGGAAGGGGGAGGGGGAGTGACAGAACTTAACGGCGGAGGGAGGGATGAGGGGAGGAGAGAAGCAGAAAGAGCGGGAGAGAGAGAGGTAGGGAGGGAGGGACGTCGGGAGAGAGAGAGAGGGAGGGAGGGCGAGAGAGAGAGAGAGAGAGAGAGAGAGAGAGAGAGAGAGAGAGAGAGAGAGAGAGAGGGAGAGAGAGGGGGGAGGGCGGGAGAGAGAGAACTCTCGCGGCGGAAATTATTTCCGTCGCGAGAGAGAAAGAAGAGAGAGAGATCGAGGTGGGGGAGAGAGAGGGCGAGCGGGAGAGAGGGAGACGGAGGGAAGGCGGGAGACAGAAGGAGGGAAGGAGGAGAGGGAGGGAGGGCGGGAGACAGAAGGAGGGAGGGAGGACAGGAGGAGAGAAGCAGGGAGAGCGGGAGAGAGAGAGGTAGGGAGGGACGTCGGGAGAGATAGAGGGAGGGAGGGAGGGAGACGGAGGGAGGGCGGGAGAGAGAAGGAGGGAGGGAGGGAGACGAAGGGAGGGCGGGAGAGAGAAGGAGGGAGGAAGGAGAGGGAGGGAGGGCGGGAGAGAGAGCGAGGGAGGGAAGGCGGAAGAGAGAGAGCAAGGGAGGGAGGCGAGAGAGAGAGAGAGAGAGGGAGAGAGAGGGGGGAGGGCGGGAGAGAGAGAACTCTCGCGGCAGAAATTATTTCCGTCGCGAGAGAGGAAGAAGAGAGAGAGATCGAGGGAGAGAGAAGAAGGGAGCGAGAGGGATTGATTCGCCGTAGGAAGGAGCAACTCTCGCGATGATGTGGCGTCCGACGTGGATTCCACGCCGACGTGGCCGTCCACGACAGCACACTTGGCTTGATGTGACAAACACGGGATATACCGGGCTGATTTGACAAACACGGGATATACTAGGCTAACTTTAAAAACACGGGATAAAATGAAAATAAAGCCCAAAACACGGGATATATGGGGCGATTAACCCGATTTTAAAACCCGGGTTATTATCACCAGCTACCCCAACCTTTCCCCCTGACTGCCAGATCTACCCCAACCTTTTAAAACCCTCAGATCTACCCCAACCTTTCAAAAAGCTAGTCAGATCTAACCCAGCTGCTGACAGGTCAATTTCGGAGTCCACTGTGACAGGGACGGAAGCCACCTGGCCGCCACGTCAGCCGAGGGAAAAAGTAAAGGGGTAATAGTCTAGAAACCCCCAATGTTTGGGTTTTGTCCTCTTTTCACCCCAATGTTTCGAAACAGCCGCTTCCACCCCAATGTTTGGGTTTTGTCCTCTTTTCACCCCGACTCTTCTATCGTGCAGAGATGGCAGCGACATGGACGCCACGGCAGCAACTGACCGGACGCGGAAGCCACGTCGCTGCCATGTCAGCACCGAACGCAGAACTCTCCTCACTTTTTAACTCCTTGTTCCCGTCTTCACCAATGACGGCTCCTGCGATGGCGTTACCCGCACCATGACCCAGATATTGCTACTTCTCCTCGCTGCCTCCTCCTTCCTCGCTTGCTTTACAGACAGCTTCCGCTCTTCAGACGGGAACGTGTATCACGGTCTTGCCTCCCCTAGAGGGATGTGGCTCTTCGACTACCCGACCGTATCCACCAAAGCCCTCCCTGATCTATCCAATTATAGAGTAAGGTTCATGGATTTCGTCCAAGGTTTGCTCTCCGTGCTCGTCTTTGGGGTGGTCGGCATTAAAGATAAAAACGTGGCCTCCTGTTTCTACCCTCATCCCGGGCAGCAGACCAAGGAAATTCTGAGGATTCTTCCCCTCGGTGTGGGTGTCATTTGCAGCTTGCTCTCTGTCGTCTTCCCGACGAAACGTCGCGGAATTGGATACTCCATTAATAACGAACGTTGAGTCACAGATCGCGATTTATCTCGTACAACTTTCCAGAGTGTTCCTTTGCTGGTTGATTGCGTGTAATGATTTCATTCCAACTCCTTATCTCTTTGTAATAATCGTCGTTGTAACGCATCGATCTTAATTTTTTTTTTCTGTGCAATAATGTTTAGAGATCAAAATAAATTATGCAGTCCAATGAAGGGAAGAGTAAGATGATTCCACGCAACACGCGGATCAGTAGAAATAGTGGCGTCTTGTTGACTTGGAGAACAACTTGCTGTCTGTAAAGCAAGCGAGGAAGGAGGAGGCAGCGAGGAGAAGCAGCAATATCTGGGTCATGGTGCGGGTAACGCCGTCGCAGGAGCCGTCGTTGGTGAAGACGGGAACGAGGAGTTGAAAAGCGAGGAGAGTTCCGCGTCCGGTGCTGACATGGCAGCGACGTGGCTTCCGCGTCCGGTCAGCTGCTGCCGTGGCGTCCACGTCGCTGCTATTTCTGCACGATAGAAGAGTCGGGGTGAAAAGAGGACAAAACCCAAACATTGGGGTGGAGGCGGCTGTTTCGAAACATTGGGGTGAAAAGAGGACAAAACCCAAACATTGGGGGTTTCTAGACTATTACCCCAAAAATAAATCGCGGGGGAGAGAGAGCGGAGGGGACAGCGGCAAGGTTAGGGTAGAGGCAGGTGCTTTTGACGTGAGTAGGGCACTCAAAACCGGAGTCCTTCCCCTCGTCACGCAACCGCCTCTTTCCCCCGATGAAGAGATCTCGGCTCTCCTTCCCGCCGAACCACCCGCTGAGGACAACTTCAACTGGCGCAAATACGGCCTGAAGCAGGTCAAGCGCTGCGAGTATCCCCGCAGCTACTACGTGCAAGCAACCCGACTGCTCCGTCCGGAAGAAAATCGAGAGATCTCACGATGGAAAAATCACAGAGATTGAGTACAAGGAGAGGTACTACCGTTCAGCAATAGGAGACCTTCAGCAATTAGGAGACCTTCAGCAAGTACTACCGTTCTTTCCTTCAGAATTACACGTCCGAATCGAAAAGAATTATGTGAAGATTTTTTGCGGAGTAATTATACGGGAGAGAAAGAGGAAGTTCGTGTGCTCTGTAGATAGAGACTATCTTAGTTATCTAGATGGAGAACAGAGATCAAAAGTGATGAGGTTAGCGTGAACCATATTCAGAGGGCGACCAAGAATCAGAGGTTGGGGGAGACAGACGTCACGGCTGGAGGGCGACGAAAAAAAAGTCCGGGAGGGAGGAGGCGCCGGAGGGCCCGAGAGTGGCTCATTTTTCTTCGCCTCTTCCTTGATCTAAGCCTTTTCAGATCCTTCGTTTACCGCTAGGAAATCAAGGTACAGAGAGAGAGAGAGAGAGAGAGAAATGCTAGATAATGGCTAACTCTCACTCATACTGGCGAGATCGTGAAAGATAGGAACTTGCCTCCTCTGGAAGCCCCTTTTTGCTCACACCTAAACAATCAACTGCTCCTCGCAGAAAGAAGCCCTAGAGAGAGAAAGTGAAAGAGAAGGACAGAAAGACAGAGACAGACAGAGAAGGATGGGGATCGCAGCGTTGGAACAGCCCCGAGAACGTAGCCGTACTGTGCGGGATTTCAGGCCGGCGGTAAAATAATTTAGTATTCGATGTAAAAGTTCATCGGTGGCGTTCGTAATAAAGTATTAAAAGAGAACAGGGGAAAGGCGAACGGCTGAAGAAAACAACGATACGAATAGGAGAGAGATTTGGGAGGAGAGACAGAGGCAGACAGCAGCTGGTGGAGACTATGAGATAGTATCAAGGTAGAGGCTGAAATCATGTAAACAAGATAATTTCTGGTGCAGTTCCACAAGTATTGCCTCTTTTAGCCATAGATTCTTTCTCTTCGCATTCGAATTTCGTTCATGTCTATCATTGATGCAATAATAATCATTGTCTCATATTATTCTGCAAGATGTTTTAACAGGATAAACGGAATTGTCTTGGAGGGATAAGGGATTGATAGGGCTGCTAAGAGAGAGAGAGAGAGAGAGAGAGAAATAGAGAGAGAAAGAGGGAGAGACAGAGACACACGGAGAGAGTTTTCCTCCAATAATCGTCATTATTGTACTCGCGTTCATCACGTATTAGTCGATAGGGAGATAAGGCGAGGAGGGGGGGGAGAGAGAAGGGCAGACTGTGAACCCTGACGACGCGACAGAGAATGGAAGCTACTCTCGTCCGGTTTAATTTTCTAATGATGTTTAGAGGGCAATAAATCCTGCAAAAAATGAGGAGCATCGAAAAAAAACATGACAACGGAGGGGCATAACGGAAATGAGTAGAGAAAGAGGACCTAGACGACGTTTAAGTCATCTATTCCGTACCTTAATTGCGTCGGTTGAGAGATAGGGAGGAGTCATCAGATCCCAGAGATAGGCAGCCGTGGTCCTTCTGGCAGTGGGCTGTTCCTGTTGCCGCCGCTTCTCGCTGCTCTTCACTGTGTGAGAGAGGAGAAAAAGGGGTGCCTGGCATCGCCATGAAAGCGAGGTTGCTTCTCGTCCGCGTGTGCTGCGTCCAGCTTCCGCGTTCCACCACGCGCCGGACCCGACCATGAAGAAACGTTTCACCTCGCGCCGAACCCTACCATACGTAATATGCATATCGTCAATTCTTTGGTATTATTAGACCTTTCTTTTGAATAGTAACAGAATAGATTTTGGGGCTCAAATCTCTGACCGGCTACGTCACCACTATCAAGCCAAGAACTTCAAGCCCTTCATCCACTTTACAAAAATTAAAGCTTATTTATGGCTTTTACAAGTAAATATTTATCATTTATTAATCAACTTGTTCTCACCATTTTTTTATCTATTATGAATATTCATCTGATTAATTAAAAGTGACTCGTACTTTACATAATTAAACTTACAAAGCCAAGCTCGTTCATATAGAAGTCATTTGTAAAATTGTGCGGGTATCAATCTTCGAATCATTTTTTTTATTAGTTTATCTTTATTTCCCATCAATTATCATCCTTGATTGGTTACTCATCCAATTCATCAAACGCAAGTTTCAATTATTTCGGCGCATCCAATCTTTCTTCTGTTAGCCAAGATTTTATCAGAACTGAATAACACAAATAGAAAATAATCAACTATCATTTATGAAATCTAGTATTGTATACTCCCCATCATTTATATTCATGGAATAAAAAGATTTATCCATCTCGTTCATCTAGACTTTTGTTTATCCATCTCTGTTCTTGATTCGTTTATTACTCAAATTTGATCTTTGGCAAAAAAAGATTTGCACCAAGACTCAGCTGGTTTGCACTAAATCATTTCTAGAAAAGCAGCCATTCATCCAATCGGCTGGTTTGCGCTCTGGAGCTCTGACGGACAAAAGTAATTCAGTTTCATGCCAGAGAATAAACTTCCCTTGGTCTTCTCCCTCTAAAGATTACCAGAACAGCATAAAAGAAGAGAAACGGAGGACGGCGAAAAAGACGACCGCAAGAGGCCATCACTCCGCCGCCTTGAGGGTGTTTCCCACATCGATGACGAAGCGGAACCTGACGTCATTCCTAACGAGACGTTCCATGGCTGTGTTCACGTAGTCGATGGGGATGACCTCCACGTCGGCCGTGATCCCGTGCTTCCCGGCGAAGTTCAGCATCTCCTGCGTGTCTTCCATCCCTCCGACGCAGCTCCCCGCTAGCTTCTTCCCCCCTGATACTCAGCAAAAAGCACATCACTCCCTGAAAAGAAAGAAGATCATGCGACAGCAGCGGAATTTTGTCGTACCTCGAATTAAACTGAAGGGAGCGATTTCCAGCGGCTTATCCGGCGCCCCAACCAGAATGAGGGTCCCCTCGCTCTTCAGCAACCCAAACAGCGGAGCTAACAGGTGAACGGCAGATACCGTATCGATAATGCCGTCCAGCGTGCCCGCAGCCGCCTGCAATCCCAAAAAGCTATCCTTTTCAAGGGCAGGTCACAGCTAAGAAGAAGAATTTAAAAGGTCTACCGACCTTCATCTGTGCGGGGTTGTTGCTGAGCAGGAAGGCGTCGGCCCCGAAATTGTCGATGGCTTCTCTCTCTTTGCTAGGGGAAGTACTAACGACAGTGACCTTCGCTCCGAAGGCTGGCGAAGCGGATAGCCACGTGGCCAAGCCCCCAAGCCCCGACACGCAGATGCTTACCCGGCTCGTTAAGCCCGAAGTGCTTCATGGGGCTGTACACGGTGACACCCGCGCGAGTGGTGCGCCTTATCTAGCGGGAGATTATCAGGAAAGCGGACGACAGAAACGCTCGGGAGCGACCAGAGTGTCAGGTAGCCGCCGTAGGTGATGGTGCCGTCATGATCGATAGCCCCGTAGGTGAGGATCCATTTGGCGCAGTTATTCTCAAAGCTTTTGTCGCACGAGTTGCAGTTGCCGCACGAGCCCACCAGGCAACCCACGCCCACTTTGTCTCCTACCTTGAATTTCTCTACTTTGTTCCCGACTTCCGTCACCTCTCCCACTATTTCGTGCCTGTATGAGAAGCGACAGCTAAGTAAAAGGAGAGGCGCGTCTATCACTAGAGAAGGATAACTGGCGCAGGAGCAACTACCCTGGAACCACCGGGTAGACGGTTGCGCCCCATTCATTCTTCACGTTGTGGAGGTCGGAGTGGCAGATGCCGCAGAAGAGAATCTTCAACCTGACGTCGTTGTCGCCGGTGGCTCTGCCAGTTGATCACCATGCATAACGTCATCATCGATCGGAACAACTCGTCGGAAATTTCAAATCGATGGGTCATGAAACAGGAGTTATTCTATTCGGTGTGGTTGATGCCACGAAAGCGAGTTAGCAGGGGTGGCATCACTCTACTAAAAGGGCGAAATAGAAATGAACAATGTAGAGATCCGACAGATCTCACATCTGAAGGACGATGATCTAGAAAACGGTATCAACGAGATCGAAGCGGAAGTATTTCAGAGGGAGGAGAAATTCTTCCGCTTCACTATGGGAGAAATCCCGGATATCTCATGCAGAAGCCAGAATGGCTTGTGTTGGCTACGTGACAGGCCGAGAGTCCTCGATTGCATCGAGACGGGTAAGAAAAGGGCAAAAGAGAGATCGAATCTCGATAACATAGATCGTCTAAAAGGTCGCCGAACCCGAAAAAGAACGGGCGATGCCCCATGCACCGAAAACCGTAAAACAGCCAAGGCCATCGTCTTTTGGCAGTGTAAAGTAACCGGTATTGACATAAAACACGGCGACAAGAAATCGATCATCAAAATGGCAAAAGAGAGATCGAATTCCGACAACATAGATCGTCAAAGAGGTCGCAGAAGCAAAAAGGAAATCAACGGGCACTGCCCCATGCACCGAAAACAGTAAAATAACAAAGGCCAGCTCTCGGCTGTAATGTCACCGGCATTGACAAAAAACAAGGCAACAAGAGATCGATCAAACAAAGCTGTTTCGATCACCCGTGCGGGAGTGAGAATCGTTCTAGATTTCTCCGAGTTAAAGGTGATCATGGACCGTCCTGTTCTTAACCAAGATATACACTGCAAAATAGCTCGCATTCGACAGCCAAGAATCCAAGATCTCTAGACGTTGACAGAAAGGGCGTGCCTTCGAGAGAAACGAAAGGGAGAGAGATGGCCGGAAGTATCCCTCGCCGCCCAGCCGAAGGCTTTGTGCGGGTGCACCTGCTCGGGGGGAACGACGGTCTCCCCCATTCTCTTCTATTCTCCGATACCTCGCCCAGATGCCCTGCCCTTTTTTTATAGGGGAACAAGGCCTTCTCGATTACCAGGGGAACCTTCTGGAGGAGGCGTGCTTTGTATGGACAGATGCCACGGATTCTGTGGAGTAAACGGCGCCTTCCCGTTCTGGGCTTTTTGGCGTTGCGAAGGCCACGTGAGTCGGGAGAAGATACGCCTGTTGGGACTCTCGGTTGGGATCCACGTCAGCTGGGAACGGGCGCGTCATTGGTCCATGCGTAAACTTGAAGGGACCTTTGTGGCGAATGCAAATCGTTGAGGGCGTAACGCTGTGAGGGACTGCGGGAAGTAGCATTTAGTGGGTGATGGCCGCCGACGAAGAAATTGGCGGAAGAGAGAGTAGGGCTCGCAGGCTCGCGGAAAACCGAGTTTTAATATTATAATGTAATATAATAAATTTGACCAGACAGACTGCATATTCTAATATATTGACTTGTCGTCGGTCGTGATTAGGATGCAGGTCCCTCGCGTTATTCAACGGAGACTGAAATACGGAAAGGGGTTTTATCACCAGGTACCCCAACCTTCTAAAACCATGAGATCTACCCCAACCTTTCAAAAAGTTAATGAGATCTACCCAGCTGCTGACATGGCAAAATCTTAGTCCAATGTGCATCGACGCGGAGTCCACGGCGGAGGCTGACGGGGACGGAAGACACCTGGCCGCCACGTGTCAGCCGATGGAAAAAAATTAAACTCTTCGCGGGGGAGAAGAGAGAGCGGCGGAGGGGCTCAACTCTTCGCGGAGAACCGGCGGCGGGTTCGGCGTCGCCCAGCTAGCTGGAGGGAGGGAGGCGGGAGAGAGAGGGAGGGCGAGAGAGAGAGAGAGAGAGAGGAGGGCGAGAGAGAGAGAGAGGGAGAGAGGGAGAGAGGAGAGGAGAGAGAGAGAGGAAGGGAGGGAGGGAGAGAGACGAGAGGGAGGGAGGCGGGAGAGAGAGAGAGAGCGGGAGAGGAAGACTTTCCCTCCCTCGTCTTCCTCTCTCCCGCTCTCTCTCTCCCGCCTCCCTCCCTCTCGTCTCTCCCTCCCTCCCTTCCTCTCCTCTCTCCCTCTCGCCCTCTCCCCCTCTCTCTCTCTCTCTCGCGCCCTCCCTCTCTCTCCCGCCTCCCTCCCTCCAGCTAGCTGGGCGACGCCGAACCCGCCGCCGGTTCTCCGCGAAGAGTTGAGCCCCTCCGCCGCTCTCTCTTCTCCCTAAGGTTCTCCAAAACCTTACCGGAAAACCGAAAACCGAACCGAACCGACACCGGCGGTGCTAAAAAAATAGCCAACCCGAAGTTTCGGTTCGGTTTCGGTTTTCACTTCCGGTGAAAACCGAAGCCAACGGTTTTTATTATTTAATTTTCTCTCATTCTCTCTCTCGCAAGTGCGGACTGCGGAATTTAGCTCTGTACTTTGTTCCAAGCTTCCATGTCGTTGTTCTTGCTGCCGCTGATGAATCTTAAACCGCGAAGAGCTTTTACGTGCGCCGGACTTAGCTCTATCTCGTTGAGCACGCTGCTATGCATAGCGCCCAGAGCGGCCAGCGCCGAGTCCATGGAAGACGGACCAGTCTTTCCTCCGTGCGCATGACTCGAAGAACACTTCTTTAACTTTCCGTTTTTAAAATCCAGCGGCACGTACATGAGCTCCGAGAAAATTGGCGAAGTTTCCCGTGGGGACGAGCTCCAGCTTGATCAACGGCGGAGAAACCGTAAAAACCCTAAAAATGGGAGAATGCTTTCTGCTTACTGGCGCTTCACGGACGAGGAAGATGAAGTGCAAGTCGATTGATTTCATTTTCTTGATCTACCGTTATCGTGTGTTGAAGGCCCATTAGTACGGGTCCAGCCCATTTCATGACTCGAGTCGGATACTACGCACAAAAACGCTGACTTTTTAACAAATCAGCTGGGGTTTTGTTACGTCGAACGATCCTTTTCTAGGGCAGATATATATCGTAGGCTACGATATATATGCGAGTGCGAAAACACCCGAGAGAGGCAAAGACTCGGCATTCGCCTCGACTCTCTCATCCGCATTCCGCAGCAGTAAATCCTCAACTCTGTCTCATTCTCTGGATTTCTCTCTCTCTCTCTCACGGTCTTGCGGGCTCAACTCTTGTGCGTTTCGGTTTTGCGAGGCTGCGAGAACAGTTTGACGGTTTGGACTTTGGATAGAGGATCACTCCATCATCCTCTATCCTTCTCCATCTCTCCCCTTCTCCATCAGTCTTTCTCTTACGGTAAGATTTCCTATCGTATCTCCCTTGCCAACTCGATTCCTCTTACTTCAACTATTCCGCCCTCTTTACTGTCTCAATCCCCCCAACTCTGTGCTATCTCTCTCCTCGATCTCCCTCCACATTCTCCCTACTAATCACTATCTTTCTCTATCCAGGTTTATCCTCTCATTCCTCTCTTTTCTTGCCATGATTTTCACAGTACATAAGATTTTTCATCTAAATTATCTTCATGGAATTAACTAAATTCTCTTCATGCAACTAAAAAATTATACTTTTTACTTGCCACTTCGAAGATAAAAATCTAATTTTTAGAACAGTAGATTATGCTTTTAGGATCTGAAATTCATAGCACTTTAGGATCTGAAATTTCTAATGTAGATTATTTGAATTCTAGACATTTAAGTTTGCAATCATGGAGCATCAACAACCTCAAATGGATATCCCTGCAAGATGAGGTAAATATATATTATTGTCTATAATTTCTCATTCATTGTACATGAAATATTTATCTAGTTTAATAACTAAATAACATTACATTCATCTATTGTTAGCAGATTGCCTCAAATAATGCAGAGACGCATATTTCTACAAGTGTGAGCACTATAAATTCCTCTCAACGTCGAAAAGGCTCCCTGGCTTTGGTATACTATACGAAGAACGACAATGGTGATTATTGTTGCGACATTTGTAAGCAAAGTACCCCTTCGAGAGATTTGATAATAAAGAGAGACAAGACGGGAAGCACTATGGCTCTATGGAAACACTTAGAAAAGTTTCATCACTCTATTTATAGGGATCTCAAGCCTTCGAGGTACTCAAAAATCCATTGACTAATCCAGTAAATATTCAGGAAGGACTCCAGAGCTTACAAAGGAAAGATGCATTGATTTGATAATCAATACGGATACAGCCTTTTCGACCCTTGAGCATCCACAATTTGAAGCTTTTTGTTCCTATTTTGCACAATGTGATGTGTCCCTTCCGAGTGGAAACACATTACGACGTGGCATCTTTGCAAAATTTGATGATGAAAAGGGAAAAATGCGACAATTGTTTCAACCAATTGAGAAAGTGTCACTTACTGTAGATACTTGGACTACTACAAATCATTTGGCAATTATTGGGATCACGATTCATTTGATCGATGACTTGTGGAAACTTCATGAATGTGTTCTTGCTGTCAAAGAGTTGTGTGGATCTCATGGAGGTGCATACATGGCAAAAGTGTTATATGAAGTGCTGGTAGATTACAATTTGACAGATAAGGTAAGAAATGTTTTTGATTTTTGTATAATTTTTTACACTAAATACTTGTTTCCTTGTTTTGTATAGTTGTGCGCAATCACTGCTGATAATGCAAGCAATAATAAAACTATGGCAGCAAGCTTAGAAAAATTGTTGAAGGGTTCTCGTTCAAGGTTCACCAAGAACTATCTCACACCTTGCATGGCCCATGTTCTTAATCTAGCAGTGCAACGTGGCTTAAAGGAACTTGGTAATGAGGAGTCATATTCGGATAGTGAGGATGACGACAACGATATAGAGGGACTAGAAGACATCAGTCAAAAACAATTTGGTGAGATTCTTCAAAGACTTCGAAAACTTGTCGTTGCAATTAATTCTTCTCCTAAGAGGATTTATCACTATAAGAATTTGTGTGATGAGTTGGAAATGTCAAATAAAAATATTCTTGTTGAGGATGTCCGAACCAGGTGGAATTCAACATATGACATGATCGAAGCTGCGTGGGAAAAAAGAGAAGTATTGAAGGTAATGGCGAGCGACCATCTAAACACAAACAAAGTAAACTTTTTTTAATTGAGGATAAAGAATGGGAGCTCTTAAAGATGTTTGCAGATGAACTCTTGGCTTTCCGTGAGGCAACTCGAGGTATTTTTCTAAGTCGAAGTCAATTACGTCGCCAAATGTATCGGGATTGTATGGACTTCTAGTTGAACGATTGGACTCATTAATTTTTGAGCTATATCATCCTCTCCAAGATTTCACAGGGACAAAAATTAGCAATGACAAAGCAAAGGCACTAAGACATGCATACACGTCAATGAAAGAGAAGTTGCTGAAATATGAAATGCAAGTGAGGAGAAAGCCTATGTTCCCTATTTCCACAGTGCTAGACCCTAGATTCAAGTTGGAGCATATTCCTCATGGTGAGCAAAAGTTTGTTGTGGAAACTTTACTTAACTTGCTTGAATCAGTGCGTATCGGAGAAGGTTCAAGTTCTATGCCAATTGATGATCTAGTAGCTTCAAGGAGTCATAAGCGTTCAAAAGTAATGATGCAATTTATGGAGCGACAATCAAGTAGGAGCACAACAATTGATGAGCAATCAGTAAAGGTTGAGTTAGATAATTACTTATGTGAACCTTGTATTGATTGCTTACGTGATGACTCGTTACAATGGTGGCACAAGAGAGGATCTAACAAATATCCACGCCTTTCAGTGCTCGCAAAGGAGTTTCTATCTATTTGTGCATCGAGCTCTCCCTCTGAGCGTCTTTTTTCCACAGGTAGAGGAATTATCACATTTAGAAGAGGAAGGCTAGCTCCCGACACTATATCCGCTTTGATGACCTTGAAGTCTTGGAGTCGTGAGGATGCCACCCGAGATGATGAAATGGATTAAGAAGTTGAAGAAAGTTGACTTGTGAAATGCTAATTTGCTAAAACTCTCTTTTTTATTCTCATTTGAATTTTAATTGTAACAACTTTTAATGCCTAAATTTTACATATATTAGCCTTTTATCTTGATATGTTAAATGTTATTAGGATGTGATGATCTCTTGTCAATAATCTTAATTTATGTTTAACTTAAAAAATTCATCACCGAAAGTATAGGTTTCACCGAACCGACACCGGACAATACCGTCACCGATACCGAACCGAAGTTAGGTATAGGTTTAGGTTTTCACAAAAAACCGGTACCGACACCGGAACCGGAGAACCTTAATTTTGACACTTAGACTTTTGAGAGATGATTATTTAAAACTAAATTGTTTCTATTATTTCTTAAAATATTTTCAAAAGTTGAAATTTATAAATTTATGATTTTTATTTTTAATTATTGTTATATTGTATACTTGTTCTTGAGAAGTGTTAATCTATTATCATTTGTTTGTGAAACATATATTTTTATATTTATATATTATGGAGTCATAAAAACTTTATACAATTTATTTTCATTTCAAATGACAAATCACCGAAAGTATAGGTTTCACCGAACCGACACCGGACAATACCGTCACCGACACCGAACCGAAGTTAGGTATAGGTTTAGGTTTTCACAAAAAACCGGTACCGACACCGGAACCGGAGAACCTTACTTCTCCCCCGCGAAGAGTTTAATTTTTTTTCCATCGGCTGACACGTGGCGGCCAGGTGTCTTCCGTCCCCGTCAGCCTCCGCCGTGGACTCCGCGTCGATGCACATTGGACTAAGATTTTGCCATGTCAGCAGCTGGGGGTAGATCTCAGTAACTTTTTGAAAGGTTGGGGTAGATCTTTGAGTCGGGGGAAAGGTTGGGGTACCTGGTGATAAAACCCCAATACGGAAATCACCGTGTCAAACAGATTACAGGAAAGAGGACCGCTTCCCCCAAGAAGGCAGCCTGTCAAGCACCATACATACTACTATCTTATTCACTACCGAACGGAAACGCAAAGACATTCTCTCTCTCTCTCTCTCTCTCTCTCTCTCTCTCGTGCGCTCTATAGAGAGGAAAGGGTGTTGCCCACGTCGATGACAAAGCGGTACCGGACGTCGTTCCTTTTCAGGCGCTCCATGGCGGTGTTGAGATAGTCGATTGGGACGACCTCTACCTCGGCGGTGATCCCATGCTCCCCGGCGAAGTCTAGCATCTCCTGCGTGTCCCTCATTCCTCCCATGGCGCTCCCGGCCAACCTCTTCCTACCTGGAAGAAGACGTCGGCAATCATTGCGTCGAGCTGAATAATGAAGGTAGGAGGGGCGGGCAAGGAAAGGATTTCTCTTGTCTCCTACCTTGGATCAAGCTATAAGGATAGAGCTGAAGCGGTTTGTCCGGCACTCCGATCAGAATGAGGTCCCCTTGCTTCTTCAGCAACGATAGAAGGGGCTCCAACGGATGCACCGCGGCCACCGTGTCGATGATGCCGTCCATCGTGCCCACAGCCGTCTGCCGGGTAACAAGAATAAGAAAACGGAAGAAATTCGACGATTAATTGGAGTACTTGTTCGAACCTTCATCTGATCAGGGTCCCGGCTGACCAGGAAGGCGTCGGCACCGAGGATGTCGATGGCCTCCCTCTCCTTGCTCGGGGACGTGCTGATGACAGTGACTTTGGCACCGAAAGCCTTGGCGAATCGGACAGCCACGTGACCCAGCCCACCGAGGCCCACGATTCCCACGTGTTTCCCGGGAGTGTTCAGGCCGAAGTATTTCAGGGGAGTGAAAACAGTGATGCCGGCACAGAGCAGTGGCGCCCCCTTCTCCAGGGGGATGCTCTCGGGGAAGCGCACAACGAAGCGCTCGAGGACGACGAGCTCGTTGGAATAGCCGCCGTACGTCATCGTCCCATCTTGGTCAATGGAGCCGTATGTGAGGATCCAGTCCGTGCAGTCGTTCTCGAAGCCGTCCTCGCAGGAATCGCAGGTCCCGCACGAGCCCACGAGACAGCCCACACCCACTGTGTCCCCGACTTTGAATTTCTCCACCTTGCTCCCCACCTCGGTCACCACTCCCGCTATCTCGTGCCTGCAGTAGAGAGACATGTCCAAATTTTAGGGTTTTTTGTCTCTCTTCATATACATCTTAATCTCTGCTGAACTTCTTTCCTCCTACTCCAACGACTTTCTCCTTCAGCCCATGAAGACCGCAACTTCACTCGACTCCCCCGACTTCTCTCCGACTCACGTCGTTTCCTCCTCTTCTTCAACCTTCCTCATTTCTCCCGCTGAACGGATAGGGGTAAACGTTAGAGAGGAAGAGAGAGAAAGAAAGGCAGGGGCCCCACGGCCATGGGGTAGTCAACGGCGGCAGTGCTTGTCGGTATGTGCCATCCAGAGAGAGAGAGAGAGAGAGAGAAACAATTAGCGCATAAAATATGGCACATTATTGTGAGCGGTCCCAGCGATGAACTGGCTGATCCAACGATTGACAATGATGGGCCACGTAAGTCATGCGCAATCGATGTAAAGATAAATAATGTCTACGGCAGAGATCTATTGATCCGCTCGCTCCGGTGATCATTTGAAAACCGAATATGCAGTGAACTATGAGATAGAGCATTTTACCCTGGAACGACCGGGTATACCGTTGCGCCCCATTCGTTTTTGATGTTATGGAGGTCGGTGTGGCAGATGCCACAGAAGAGAACCTTCAATCTGACGTCACCGTCTCCGGTTGCTCTGCAGGAACACGAGCCCCATCAAATTATCAATTACCGAGCAACTCGAGGTGCTTCTTACGGGATTCTTCTTAATTATGCGGTTGGAAACTCTGAGATGTGATCTCAATATCGCGGCCCAGATCATGGGAAAAACGAGGAGTTAGATATTGGTAGAATTCCGATCGAAAGACGGCATCCGGTTAAGACGAGATTTCAGAGCTGGGAGCAAAACGAAATCATTCTGTAATGAAAATATCAGGACAAGAATATTGAAATTCAACTAACATGTATACTTTAAATGATCTGGAAACGCGAGGATTACGACAGCTAAGTTGTTAATCGAAGGGAAGAGAGGAAAGCTTGCCTCCTGGAAAAGCGGAAGGGAGAGAGGTGGCCGGAAGTGTCATTGGCCGCCCATCCGCAGGCCTTGTGTGGATGTTCCTTCTCCGGCGAAGCAGCAGCCTTCTTCTCCGTTATCACCGAGTCGTCCATCGTCCTTTCTATGTTCTCTTCCTTACCTCTCGTAAAGATCTCTATTTCCTTTACACTTATCCCCGCATTTATAGGAGAAGCGGGGGGAGGTATGTCCACACTCGGGCAGTTTCTTGTTTGGAGGGAGGCCAAGGTGGCTCCTTCTTGCGTCACGGCAAACGTATCACTTCGGATCCTTCTGGAGGGGATCCAACGTTAATGTCACCGTGTGCCCAAGGCGCGGTCTGCCGAGCGTCGTTTAATTGGGAGTTGACTTCAAGTTGGTCTTTCCTCTCTGCGTCAAGAGACCACGTACAACGACAGGGAAACCGGTATTTCTTGGGGAAGAAGACAAGAAGATATCAAGGCTCTCCCATTTGGTGGTGGATAAGGGGGCGCCTGCCACCCAAAAGGATAGAAAAGATGGAGGCAGTGAAGATCGTCGAAGATTTCCGAAAAAACGACGTCATCGACGAGTCTCATTGGGCGTATGGGCCATGAATATGACCGACAATGTTTGCTCGCCCGCAGGCCCTTACTTTGGTGGACATTGATATCGGATACTAGCAACTGGAAATCTGTCGTCCACTTGATCCAATGATATTAAAATTTTGATTTAAAGGGTAAGGGCCAGAGAGTACTTGGTAATAAATTTTAGAAAAATCAGAACATTTGCATACATATATTTTAGATAAAAACCTTTTTTTTTATTATCCATTGGTGAACTCTTATATTAAGGCATTCGCTCCCTTCTATATTACTCTCGGCTTATGTTTGACAACCAAATTAAAAGATTGGATGTATTTGATCCATTTTTCAAGACTTGTGTTTTATTTCTTTTGGGAGTTTAGGAATTTCAAAGCTTTATGATCTGAAAACACTGCACGCTCTTGACAAATAAGAAAGTGCCTACAATGCTTAAGGGTTTGAACTAAGGCATAGAATTCCTTATCTTATATGGAACAATTTAATTTGGGTGAATTAATTTCTTACTATGGAAAGTAATAGGGTGGCTATCTTGGCTTAAGACTCCTATTCATATGCAAGAGGCATCACAAGCTACTTCAAACACCTTAGAGAAATTGGGTAACCTGAGGTAGGGGAATGTGTTGTCATTTCTTTGATGGCCTTGAAAGCCTTATGTGTATCCTTGATTCACATGAATTTACCTTTCTTTCATACAATTGGTGATAGAATCCATTATGCAAATAAAATTCTTAATAACTCTTTTATAGAATGTGGCATGAAAACTCATAATTTTCATAAATGTTAGTAGGAGATGTCCACTCAATAATGGTCTTAACATTTTTGGGATTTCTATTTCCACTCGAAGAGACAATAAAACCTAAGAAATTCACTTGATTTTGAAAGAAACTAAAATATTGGAACTAGTGTATTGCTGATTTTCTCTTAAGGTTTGAAATTACATTCTAAGATGTTAGAAGTGCTCATATGTATCTTGACTATATACAAGGATGTTGATGAAATAAATTTATGTTTTCATTGAAAACACACTTCCTTGTCTCAAAATATTTTCTAAACTCACTTAGAGAATTAGTTCTTGAATTTATTGGGATAATGGTGAGTAAGGGTTTAATCCATGGACAATTAGGGAAATTTTTCAGATATCTTCAAAATTTGATAAAATTGGATGATGAATTGGGATGAGAAATCAAGGAATATTTTTGTAAAAGAAGACTCCAAGATGAATCTACGGAATCAAAAATCACTTAATTTGGATTAGTATTCGCTGAGAAATCTTAATGAGTGAAATAAGGAGAGAAAATTTGATTGCAAAGAGAGAGAAAATGACTAAAATTCATAAAATTAAACTATATATAAAAAATAAAACTTAATGTTATAAGACAAAAGATTAGGAAGAAGATACGATATCTAACACAAAATCAGGCTCGAAATGATCCAATTAATTGTAAGATCAAAGCTTTTCATTCCATGTTTTTTAAAACAAAAATTTGGAGTTCAAGCAATGAAGTTTTCCTTTTCCCTCGAAAAAATCTTGATTTTAAACACTCATTAGATGTGGAAATGAGTCGAGAAGAGGAACATAATTGCGTAGATAAGAATAGTGGCTATCTTTCAAAAAGTGATAGAGAGGCCTACACCCATTCACTGATTTTCATCACCTTTTTCATATGATTTTCTTTGCAAAAATAGAACAAAAGGTTCTGTAAGAATGAGTTTAATCAGAAGCATTTATGATGAAGAGAAGGTATAGGTTATGAAGTAAATGAAGATTCTGGTGTAGAAGTAAAGAACTCAGAAAGACTCTCGTGTAGATTCGTGGTTACGAAGTAAAGAAGTTGGAGAAGAATAACACAATACAATGTGTCACTCTTAGAGCTTGAGTTCATTTTCTTTTGGTTTAATATAGTATCGATAGCAATAGGTATTTTTCCTATTTGTCTGTCCCCTATTATAAGTTCTTGTTGACCACGACTAATAGGAACCAGGCTATCCACTACTTTTAACCCTGTTTGCATAGGTTCGTGCATAGATTTACATTCAATAATCCCTAGGGCTTTCACTTTGACACGTCTTCATTCGTGATTGCTTAGAACCCCTCTTCCATCAATAGGCAAAACAAGAGATTCAAGAATTTATATGACCAATAGGTTTGATTAATCTATTCATTCAATAATGATTTAGAACGTTGAAGAAGGAGATTATAAATTGATGAAAATAAGGCGTTGTCATTCGATTTGCCTTTTTACCTTCAATCAACAGCCTAGATGTAACCCTCAAAGTCAAATTATCATCTTTAAGTCATGGCCGTCAGATCTTCATCGGAGCGCCCAGATTTTGCCATGTTATTACCTATACACAAGTCATCGTATAACTGTCACCAATTGATCTCCATTAAACACTTCAGATGCATACCAGTGTCCATAGGAGTCTATCAGGCGGGATTAATCTCGACCATTATAACTCCTCAGATGAATGACTAAGATCATGTTATTCGATTAAAATGAATCGATGACGAATTGTGATGCGCCATGTACCCCTCCAAATAAGTGAAGATCAACATTCTCAATTCATTGCATGAAATCGATCATTTCACATCACGCCACATCACTTGCAAAGAAATAAAAGTAGATATAGTCTCACATTGGAAAAATTCAAGATACGTGACATATATAAGGGTGATAACATGACAAATTGTGATGCACAACATACCCCTCGAAATAAGTGAAGATCAACGTTCCCGATTCACTACACGAAATAGATCGTCTCACATCATGCCACATCACTTGCAAAGATATACAAATAGATATAGTCTCACATTGGAATATTTGTATTTGTTTTTACGCCCAGGTGACGTGGCACATTTTTTGAACGTGCAATCACAGGAATAAATCGCGAGCATTGATTTAATTTCAACTATCCATTTGAGTTATAAGGGCTAAGATTAAAACCATTCGATGAACTCTCATGGACACGTGTATGCATCTAGAGCGTTCGATGAAGATCAAAGGACAAGCGTTTCATGGCGTTTCTTCTTCACGGGATGATGAGGTGAAATCTCAGCGGTCCATCTTCGATCGAACGGGCATGATTTAAATGTAACAATTCGAATACAAGCGTTTCATCAGAGTCGTTGATCGATGATTAAATGTCAATCCAATGGCTCGGCACGAATCTGCCTATAAACACATATGTTCTTTGATGATGTAAACCATTCTTAGATGTTTCGAGTAATCAAACTGTTTAGACATCTCAATCCTTGAATCTCTTGTTTCTTCATCTTCTAGATCAATTTTTCCTCCAAAAAAGTGTTTGAAAGGGAGATTTTGTTGAGAGAATAGGGAGAAATCTTGAATGCCAACGATTGTCTTCAAAATCGCATAATGAAAAGTCTTTGATCTAGCAACCAATTGGATCATTTCGAGTACTACCTTGGTTTAGAATTTGTGCTTTCTTCCTAATCTCTATTCCTATATCATTAGATTTTAATTTCGAATCGTAGATTAGGTTAATTTAGAAATTATTTTGGTTTTCTCTCTCTTCGCATTCGGATTTTCTACCTACTTTTTGCCCTTTGATTTCTCCACAAATCTTGATCCAAATTAAGTGATTTTTGATTCGATGGATTTGTCTTTGGGTTATCTTTCCAAAATTATCAATATCCCTAATTTCTCACCTCGATTCATTGCTGATTTTGATCGAATTTGAAGAATACCTCAAAAATATGTTGATTCTCCCTGGATTCGACCCGAATTCATCACTATACTCTTTAATTCGTGATTATTTATCAAAATTTGTGATTTTGGAATTTTTTTTACACATCTCCGTGTCTATTTAATGACCTCGCAGATTCATCTTGTCAACAGTGCCTAGTGAGGTCCTTAAGTCTCTCTCAGGCTTGATGAAAGGTTTCACTCAGCCCTTGGGTAAACTTGTGAATAGCTTTCATGATGGAGGTATTTTTGCTCACAAAATAATATTTTCTCATAAACTCTTCCTTCATTTTGGCCCAAGAAGTGAACTCTTTTCTTAACTTAAGGAACCAATCTTTAGCTCTATCTCTAAGGGTAGCATGAAATAGCTTCATTTTCATTACATTTTCTAGGATGTTATGAATTTGATAATTTCATGCAGTTGTCTATGCTCATGTTCGTGTCAATAGGGATCCTCATAAGGCTTACCATGGAAGATGGGTAGCATACTCATCACATGGGAATCTATTTTAAAATTAGCAACTCTAGTAAAGGGCGCATCTACATGAGTGATAGGTCTATGGGTTTAAAATTATTTCCCTCATCGTTCAGAGCCATTCTATGGGTTCTAGAGTTGAAGAAGACACAAAAGAGGAAGTTGAATGCAATAAGTGTTCAAAAAGATCTAAGAGTAAATGGTTATTCCTCGTTCTCCAGGTGGAATGTCATCTCATAGAAGGGTGGACGATATCTATGTATATCTATAAGAGATAATTATAATATCAAATAATGGCAATTGATTGTACATGGCATCGGTATTTGATGATATATTTTTGTTCGGTCATTGAAAACACACAAATGCGTGTCAAAACAATTACCAAATTTACCAATTGAAAGTTTTAATCAAGAATTAATTAGTATAATGATGAATAAGGGTCGAATCAATGGATAAATAAGGAATTTTTAAGGTATTCTTAAAATTTAATCAAATCAAATAAGGAATTGAGGTGAGAAATTAGGGATTTTAGTAAATTAGGAAAGAAAACTCCAAGACAAATACACATAATAAAAAAATCACTCAACTTATATTAGTATTTGTAGAGAAATCGAGGAGTGAAATTTAGGTAGAAAATTTGATCGTGAAGAGAGAAAAATAGTAAAAATTTTATAAAATTAATCTACTCTAAGCTTTGAAATTAAAATCTAATGATAAATGACAAAAGACTAGGAGGAAAATACATGATCTAACCCGAAATCCCACTCAAAATGATCCAATTGATCACTAGATCAAAGGCTTTTCATTTTACATTTTTGAAAATGAATTCGGAGTTCAAGATGTGAAATCTCACTATTCTTTCAATGAAATCTTGATTTTATACGCTCGAAGAATAGGAAAATGAGTGTAAAAGAAAAAGAAACCAAGAAATTAAAGGATTGAGAAGGCTAAACAGTTCGATAACTTGAAATATCGAAGAATAAATTTTACGTCAAAGAGAGCAAAATAGAAATAGAGCTGAAATTGGGCATGGTTGTTTGATCGTCTCTTTATCTTCGATCAACAGCCACGATTAATCCTTAGGGGATGAATCGTTATTGTCAAGTCCTAGCGGTTGGATCCTCGATGGAGTGTCCAGATTACGTCGGTTCGTCGCGTAAAGATCAATCACCACCTAACGGTTACCGTTCGATCTTCATCTAAAGCTTGAAATGATATCACGCGTCCACGGAAGTCCATCAGGCACATTTAATCTCAGATGAATGGCTAAGATTAAACTATTTTTGAGAACACGATCGGTCGCCCAATTAGAGTGCGTCGTGTACCCCTTCAAGTAAGTGAAAATCGAGGAGTAAAATTAAATGGTCTCCTTTCACGTTGATTGAACACTTCTCAGTGAGCCACGTCACCTGTGCAAATGAAAATAGAAACATTGCCCCAAGTTGGAAAAATCAGCGTGTAATGACAGTTATATAAGGGGTACGGCCTTTAGTGATTAGCTCATGCCTGAAATGGAGTGCTTAACCACGAAGCAATTTTTTTGCGGTCGTTGAATACACACCATCTCGTGTCAAAACAAGTTCCAAACTCACCAAATTAAAGATTAAATCACTAATTAAATAGTATATTGGTGAATAAGAGTAGAATCCACAGAGAAATAAGGGAAATTTTGAGATTTCTTTGAAATTTGATCAAATCAGACAATAAATTGAGGTGAGAAATTAGAGATTTTAGTATATTAAGAAAGATAACTCCAATAAAAATCCATGAAATCAAAAATCATTGAATTTGTATTAGAATTCGCGGAGAAATCGAGATTTGAAATTGAGATAGAAATTCGATCTTGAAAAGTGATTAAAACCAAAATTAAAACTAAAATTAACTTAATCTACGCTTCAAAACATAAATCTAATGTAAAGGAAGATGAATTGAGATGAAAATACTTAACCTAACCCAAAGTCGCACTCGAAATGATATATTTAATCACCGGATTCAAGGCTTTTCATTCTGCAATTTTGAAAAACAAAGTTTGTCGTTCAAGATTTGATTTCTTCCTATTTTCTTGACCAATTCTTAATTTCAAACTCTCCTTGGATGCGGGAATGAGTCTAGAAGATGAAGAATTTGGGATATTCTCAGATTGTGGTGTCTAAATAGTTTGATTTGCTCAAAAATCCAAGAACAAGATTTCGCATCAAAGAACATTTTGACTTTATATACAAATTTGGTCAACAGCTCAGATTGTACGTCATTTAGCAAATTGAGGTCTTTAAGTCGCGTTCATTCGATCCATGATGAAGCGTTCAGATTTTTCCACGTAGCGCGTGAAAAGGAGGCGTCGTTTGATGATGTCCGTTCGATCTTCATTGGATTATCGCGATGAATCCACGTGTCCACTGGGCGCATTTAATCATGATTGTTATAACACCCAGATAGCCGACTTGAGATTAAATCACTTTAAATCAAATGTTGTCATGTACTCCTGCGAGTAAGTGATATCTAATGATCGCGATTTAATCGCATGATCTGACGTCTCTCGTTTTGCCACATCACCTATAACTAAAAAGAAAGATTAATAGTCCCACACGGAATAAATTATAACATTTTATATGGTATATAAGATATGACATCTTAATAAGTCAGCATAAAATCCTTAACGAATGCTTAACCCACTAATCACACGCACACGTGTCACTGAAATGGTGATGCTCCGCCATGTCAGCACGCGATTAAATTAAATTTTGATTATTATTATTATTTAAAAATTAAAAGTAGCTTTAAATAAATTCTAATAAATTCCAAAAAATTCCTAAAAATTGGAAAATTCATAACTTTCAATTTAAGGATCCAAATTTGCCATGTGGCGTGTACACGCCTCACCACGTGGTGATGCTCTACCACGTCAGTATGTGATTAAATTAATATTATTTATTTATTTATTATTATTATTTAAAAATCAAAAATAGCTTTAAATAAATTCTAAAAAATTCCTAAAAATTCCTAAAATTTGTAAAATTCATAACATTCAAAATACAAATCCAAATTAATCTGAATTTTTTTTGTTCGATCAGAAATTGAATTATCTATCATTATAAAAATTCAAATATTTTAATAATAAGAGAATTAATTTTAATTTTAAAAATATACTCCTTCTTCTTTGAAAATAAATTTAGAAAAATACATGAGTGTAATGAAAATATTCTCTTATCATTAAATCATGAAAATACAATTTAGGATCTAAAATAGAAATGGGAATAAAATTATAATTTGAGAATTATGCATAATTATTCCCAAAATGCTATATTTTGATATCATAACCAAAAATTACGTAAAATGATAGAAATGCACTTAAAATATGATAACAGGTATACAAATATAATATTTAATGGCTTAAATTGCATGAATAATGGTGTAAATTCATACATAAATTGCATGTAGTCACACCCCCCAAACTTGAATAATTTCCAGTCTCTTAGAAAGTCCTTTTATCCTCTAATCCTGCAACTAAAGAAGTGAAGTGTGTGAATGTGTGATTACTTTTCCTCATAGTGTGGACCATGGTGATCTTGATTCCATAACTAGGTTGACTTCCTTAGAGCATATTAGGCTAGGGCTCATCGACTAATTCTTGAGTCAATACTCAATTTTAACTGAGGTGAGTACATCTAAGGTTGGATGCTATGGGAATGAAAAGATTCTCACACTCTCATTAGAAGATGTAATCCTCACCTCTCTCTTTAAATACATCAATGCTTCACTCATTTTGGATGCTACTTAGTGCATTAGAATTCCTCTCAGCTTGTCTTCTTCCTATAAAGAGTACATTGCAAAGAGATTTCTTATCTTACGGATGCATCGTATAATTGTAAATAAGGGTTGAATCCATAGGGAATTAAGGAAATTTCTTATATTCTCTTTGAATTTGATCCAATTGGACGATGAATCGGTGATAGAAATTATGAAATGTGATATTCTAAGATAGAGGACTTGAAGATGAATCAACGGAATCAAAAATCAATGAATTTGACTTTGATTTTGCGGAGAAACCCAAGATTGAATAGAGGAGATTTTTCCGAAAATATAAAGAGCGTAAAACCAAAAAGAAGAACAAAATTACTTCAAATTATGATTCTAAATTGAAATTAAAAGCTATACGAAGAGAGATTAAGATGAAACACAATAACTAACCCACAATTGCGATCGAATTGATTGAATTAATCGCCCGAATCAAGGCTATTCATCAAAATTTGAAAAATCGCGATCGTGGAGTTCAAGCTTCAATTTCTTCCTAGGCGATCGTCAAAATCTTGATCTCAATCACTCCATGGACATAGAAATGGGTTTAGAAGTGATTGGGAACAAGATATTCAAGAAATTTGGGGTCTAAATAGTTTGATTTACTCGAACTGTTCTCGAATGTCTAACATCGTCGAAGAACATATCAATTTATAGGCTAATTTGGGTGTATCCGTTCGATCAACGATTTATCTTCGATCAAGGGCTCAGATGAAGCGTCGCGGATGCGAATCATTGCGATTAATTTGTGGCCATTGGATTGCAGATGGACTACCGAGGTGATGTCACGTTGCGTACGGTATAAAAACACGTCAAATCCTCGTCATTGGATCGCGATCGGACGATTCAGATGCCCTCCGTCGGTTTTAATCTCACCCGTTATAAATCCTTTCATCAATGGCTGAGATTAAATCGTTTAAAAAATGATTGGCCGACTAATTAGGCTGTGCCACGTACCCTCCGCCTTTAAGTGATCGTCAACGGTCGTTATTCCTCGCGCGATCAGACGCCTCTCACGCTGCCACGTCGCCTCCCGCTTTGACCATTGATTGCGACACGATCAGCCACTCCCAATTGCGCCACATCACTTGCGCAGTTTAAAATATCTGCAAAATCGATTTTCAGTTAGAAAATTTGATTTTTAATTCCATAAAATCCTAAGAAATTCATTGAAAATTTAGAAAAATTCAGAAAAATTGTGGAAAAACCGCTACAAGTTTGAAAATTCATAACTTTCAAAATATAAGTCCAAATTAATCCAAATTTATTTCATTTGATCCAAAATTTAATTATCTATCATTCTAAAAAGTGAAATTTAATAAATAATTAGAGATTTAATTTCTATTTCAAAAATATATTCATTTCTTTAAGATTTTAAAACTTATAAAATTAAATGAATGTTTATAAAATCATTTCTCTTATTATATAACTTAAAAAACTAATAATAATCTCAAGTAAAGATGGGTTATGAAATTATTTATCTATAATTTATCATAATTAACCCTAAATTAAAGTATTTTGAGATTATAATGACTTTTTCACAGTATGATAGATAAATACTTATGTATATGATAACATGCAGAGGAATGAAATCTTTTATGCCTTAATGTGCATTAATAATCATGTTTTGTCATGTCTATTTAGAATGTTATCACACCCCCCAACTTAAATGATTGCTAGTCTCTTAGCAATTTACTCTATAATCTCCCTAGAAAGTCCTTTCATTCTTTGATCCTACTACTAAAGAGGTGAAGTGTATGAATGTATGATTACGTTTTCCTCATAGTGTAGGCCATAATGATCTAGATTCCATCTTTAGGTTGACTTCTTTAGTGCATATTAGGGTAGTGATTATTGGCTAATGCTCGATTTTAATTCTCAATTGTGATCAAGGTGAGCATATCTAAGGTTTAATGCTCTGGGGATGAAAAGATACTCACTCTCTCATGAGAGGATGTAATTTCTTACCTTCTCCATAGATACATCACTCCTTCCCTAAAAATAGAGGCTACTTCATGTATTAGAATTCCTCTCAACTTGCTTTCCTCCTATACAGAGTGCAATTTCAAAAGGATTCTTATCTTTGGGATGCAATGTGTGAGGTGGCTGAAGGAAATAAAAAGATACTATTTCCAAGGGAATGATGTGGTTAAAGAAAATATGCAAATAAATAAGTGGATTTCAAAACAAAGAACGTACCACTTAAGATAATTATACTCTCAAATGAGGTGAATGGTGATGGATAGAGTAGATGGTGGAAGTGGTAGAGATGATGGTAGAAGATATTTCCCACTTATTTTCCTTCTTTTAACTTCTTATTTCTCTCTTTCTTTGATTTTTCTCCTCTTTCTTTCCTTCTTCTTCTTCTTTTTTGAAAAAAAATTTCAAAAGAATGACATAAGGATATGGAGGAGTTTCCAGGATTTATGAAGAGAGTATGTGACAAATGTGAAGTGTAATGTGAAGGGAAATGTACATGTGGGGAAAAGATGGAAGAAATGTGATTGATGTGTGGATCACATGGGAGTGGTTATTATCATGACTGAAGTTTAAAACAAAGTGGTGTAACTAGTTGACTGCTTTGAAAAAGATAAAAATACATGCCTAATAAGGAAAGATAGGTGCTTTCAAAAATCATAGGTCATTGCACTCTTTTAAAGGGAAAGTCTAGAAGCGAGGAATTCCCACACTAAGCAGTTTTGGCTGATGTTAGGTAGGGGATAGGAATTTTTCTCTAAAAAACTCTCTTTTTCAATCCCATAGCATTTCAATCTCTAATTACTCATTTTCCTGGGTGCGTGTTAGATACCCAACCCCAAAGAAGTCAACCACTAAATATCAACCACTGGTTTCTAAAGATCATTTAACTTTATTACTCAAAATGTAATCATATGAGCGATAAGGCCCTCACTTCTACATCTCTAGTAAGTCGGATCTCTTAATGTCAAGACTTCTAAGGTGGAGTAAAGTGGATCAAATTTTAGAAAATATGAGTTTTTAGAATATAGAATTTTAAAATTTTTGAAAAATAGTAAAGATTTTTCTAAGTCCTCACCCCCCAACTAGAAATTTTCATTGCCCTCAATGAAATCTACATGCTCATGCAAAAAGATAGCAAAAATACCTGGCATGAATAAGATACGAAAATGTGGTGAGAAGATAAAGGATTAGAAAAACTCATTGATTCGTTGGTGCTTGTTCACGGGATTTCTTGCACTTGCGTCTTGCCTAATGTAGTTCTTCTTCGATATCTATAAAAACTGAAAACAAAAAGGAAACTAAAATTCAGATAATCTTGGGGTGCCTCCCAAGAGCGCTAAGTTTAAAGTCTTCAGCCAGACAAAACTATAAACTAACTACTGATGGGTCGAGGGTGATACCGTCACGTCCTCAAGTACCCAGGAAGATGCAGATGTACCTTGTCTACAGGTGCGGTTGGCTCTAATGTCAGGTATGGCTTGAGACGATGGCTGATAACATACTAAATCATACATTAAAACCATACATTTTATATGCTTAATTTCATTAAAATGACATTATATGTATGTTATCATATTTGAAAATGGTTAATTCTATTTTTATTATGAAATTGAGAATTTTTTGGATTTTTTGCTATTTTTGTATAATTTCTTGACTTTAGATTCATAGAGAAATTAATTTTCTAAGTCAGAATAACTTTTTAGGATTTATTTTAAAGGCTTTCCAGAATTTAAATGATTTATTAAATACAAAGAAAAGCATTTTTTGGGATTAATGAGATAATGCCACGTGGCACAATATCGACCGTCGAATTACTTCGTGATTACTACAATCATTAGTCGACGCAATCATTGGCTGTAGCCCAATGATTGCCCGACCCTTTAATTTTTATTTTATTCCAGGAATGGTGGTCGAGGCGACGTGGACCAATAAAAAAAAGGAGGCCTTTTTTCTGTCTAATAAGACGATACTATGGTACAGGCTCTTTTGCGACGCATTTAATGCGTCGCAATTCAAGCCAATAGATGAAAGGCTGCCGCATTAAATGCACTGCATTATATGAAACTGGTGCATTAAATGCAACGCGGTTTCAACTTTTTCTTTATACATGGCTGCTCCGGATCCGCCGAAAGCGAATTTGACTATATCATTGATATAGTCAAAATTGCGGCGCCACATCATTGATAACTATATTTAATCTATTGATTTACCTTTTTTCAGAACAGTTGTCGAATTTCAAGAAACGCGGGAATACTTCTGCGATCATTGGAGCACAGATTTTTGTGCTCGCTCGCCACCCTGATGATTCGTGGGAGCTTTTTTCCAGCCAATCAAGAGGCCAAGCACGCGGATCGAGGTTGATCGAAGGGCCAAAAATCATCCCAATTGAGGAGGTGATATCAGACGATGCAGAATGAGTTTTGGGTCCAAATTTCAAGGGCTGACTCCCCTCTCTCTCCTCTATAAATAGGTCTCATCTCCAATGTAAAATCCATCTTCTAGGTCAACATACTTATGGAGGTTGGCCATTGAGATCAAGGCGGCTAGGGATCGGCCATCTCTTTATTCGGTAGGTCTTAAATAAAAATATTTTCCCCTTATATTCTTGTGTCCTTGCATGGTCACTAGGAATGTGCGGCATGACGAACTGCGAGCATCTAGGGATCCGACTTGCTTCTTCGTCATCTCCTCCATGATCGCTAGCTCCATGTCCAGAGTGCTCCGTGTCGAAGGGCCAAGGGGGCATCGGTGGATCAGGTATGTTCTTCTTTTATGTTTTAGAATTGTGTTTGATACCACTTCATATTAGTGGGTTTCTTCCGGTTCATTGTGATTGTCACTTGTCAAGGGTGATAACCATGTGAATAGGAGCACCACTAGAAGAGGTATCAAGCACAATCAATCGAATCAAGCTTGATGACAGTTAGGGCACATTGTCACTGAGATCTGGCTCAAGGCTTCTTAGTCTAAGCCCCGTGAGGACTGAGATAGGTGGTAGTGGAGCGACTATGTGGGTTCTAGTTGATTATTCAGCTCATTAGACTACCGTGATAGACGTCAGGCTTGGGCGCTAATTCAAGCTCCGGTAGAATGGTGATGGCTGCGTCACGACTAGATGGATTGACTGGTACTTAGGAATTATATGTGTTTATCTTAGGACTTTTTGTTTAGGTCATATCCAACCAACTATCAAAATTATCCTCTATCTATCTTCTCTATCATTCTATCTCATCTATTTCACTCATTGCTCTATCTTATTTCTTCCCTCTTCTACTAGAATTTAAGCTCAAGTTAATAACCTTACTCTCTGTGGTTCGACCCCTTACTCACTCTATACATTGTGTTTAGTGCTTAAGGTGAATTATAAATGTTTTTGCATAAGTCGAAAAAGCCCTAATCAATGATTTATTTTTGCACCGTTTTTGGACATATCAATGGCCGTTTACCTTGAATTGTCGACCGCATTTGATGTTGGAGATGAGTACTGATCCACCATCAAACAACTCTAGAACCACGTAAGGACCATCCCATTGAGATCATAGCTTCCCAAGAAAGAGCTTGACGCGAGAATTGTAGCGCCAGACCTAGTCATTGACCTGGAATGATCGTTGTCGGATTTGGCGGTCGTGAAAGGCCTTCGTCTTCTCCATGTAGATCATTGCGTTCTCGTACACGTCGTGCCCTAGCTCCTGTAACTCCTGAAGCTAGAAAATTCAATTGTTTCCTGCTTCACCCATAGATAGGTTGAGCTTCTTGATAGCCTAATAAGCTCGATGCTGAAGCTCAACCGGAAGATGACAACCTTTCTTGAAGATAAGCCGGAAGGGAGACATCCCGATGGGTCTCTTATATGCCATCCGGTAAGTGACAAAATGAAATCGTGCGGTCGTTGAATACACACGATGTTGTGCCAAAACAAAGTCTAAACTTACCAATTTCAAATATTAATTCATGAATTGAAGGGTACAATGGTAAATAAGGATCGAATCCACGAAGAATTAGGGAATTTTTTAGATATCTTTGAAATTCGATCAAATCAGATGACAAATTGAGTTTAGAAATTAGGCAATTTAGTGTATTAAGAAAGATAACTCAATTGCAAATCCACGAAATCAAAACTCGAGTGATTTAGATTAGAATTCTCAAAATAATTGAAGTTTGAAATTGAGAGAAAATTTGATCACAAAAATTGATTAAAGACTGAAATTAAACTTAATCTATGATTCAAAATGTAAATCTAATGCTGAATGACAAAATATTAAGATGAAAACACGCAATCTAACCCAAAGTTGTGCTCAAAATGATCCAATTAACTGTCGGATTCATGGCTAATCATTCCGCGATTTCGAAGATGAAGATGGCGTTCAAGATATGATTTCTCCTTACTCCCTTGATTAAATTCTGATTTCAAATGCTCCTCGGATGCGGAAACGAGTCATGAAGCTACAGAAATCAAAAGACTCTAAGATTGTTGTGTCTAGACAGCTCGATTTACTCAAAAATCTAAGAATACATTTCCACCATGAAGAATATCTCAATTTATAAAAGATTTTGAATGTAACCGTCGGATGCATCATTTCATTGCGATGAACGGCTGAGATCATGCGCCTGTTGATGAATCGACGCGATTAAGTCGCATCCATCCGATCTAAAATGGAGCGTTGAGATGGTGCCACATTGCACAAAGAAGAGAAGCGTTGTTTCTTCGCGTCCATTGGATTTTCATCGAATGATTCAGATAAATCTAGTGGTCCATCGCGCGCTTCAAATCTCAATTGTTATAACTTTCGGATGGACAGCTGAGATTACACGCAACTCAATTGAATCGACGCGTAATAAGATGTTGCCATGTACCCCCTTAATGGACATTTGACGCACATGATTTAACTACGCGATCAAATGTCTCACGCATCGCCACGTCACCTGAAATCAAACACATGTACACATAATCCCACACGGAATAATTTAAAGAGTTTAATTGGATTTATATGATCTACGGATTTAAGCGGTTAGCTGAAATCTGATTAAAGATGCTCCTAACCCATTTATAAATCCGCACATATGTGTCATGCACACACATGTGTGTCACGCACACATGTCACACACACACGCACACACGCGTGTCCACATGTCGCATGGCCAGACATCCGCGCGTTGCCACGTGGGGAGGCTCTGCCACGTCAGCGCGCAGTACTAAAAATATTTTTTAATTCCTTTTAAATTATTTAAAAATTGAAAAATACAATTTAAGAAATTCAGGAAAATTCCATAAAATTCCTAAAAATTGGAAAAATCATAACTTTCAAAATAGAACTCTAAATTATTTTAAATTTGTTTGGTTGGATCAGAAATTGAATTATATATCATTATAAGGAGTCAAAATATTAAAATAACAAGAGAATGAATCTTAATGAAATAAATACACTCATGTATCTTATAAAATAATTTTATAAAAATACATTAATGCTAATAAATATCTTTTCTCTCATTATTTAATCATGAAAACATACTTATGATCTTAAATATAAATAGGATTAGAATCACCATATTTAATTATGCATAATTAAGCATAAAATGATGTATTTTAAGATCATAACGTGAGATTATGTCAAATGATAGAAATATACTTAAAATATGATAACATGCATACAAATGGAATAATTAATGCCTTTATTTGCATTAATAATCAGGTAAATTCATGTATAAATAACATGTTATCACACCCCCGAACTTGAAAATTGATTGTTTCTTAGCAATTCACTATATAATCTCTTTAGGAAGTCCTTTCATCCTTTGATCTGGAAACTAAAGAAGTGAAGTGTATGAATGTGTGATTACTTTTCCTCATAGTGTGGACTATGGTGATCTAGATTCCATAACTAGGTCAACTTTCTTAGAGCATATTAGGGTAATTCTCATCGGTTAATGCCTGAGTCAATACTCAATTGTAGTCGAGGTGAGCATATCTGAGGTTTGATGTTATGGAAATGAAAAGATTCTCACACTCTCATGAGAATATGATCCTCACCTCTCTAATTCTAGCATCACTCCTTCACTCATTTTGGAGGCTACTTAGTGCATTAGAATTCTCCTCAACTCGTCTTCCTCTTGTAAAGAGTTCATCGCAAAGGGATTTCCTACTTTGGGATGCATCATTATAAGGTGGCTGAAAGAATAAAAAGACACTATATCTAAAGGAATAACATGGTTAAAGGCAAATATGCATGTAAACAAGTTGAATATTTAATACAAAGAAGGTACCACTGATGTTTAAATATTCTCCCAAATGATATGGATGATGATGGTGGTAGATAAGGATTGATAGAAGTGGTAGAGATGGTGTGGAGTGGCAGAATTGATATAGACATGATAGGAATGGCAAGGAAGTAATGGGAATGGTATTTGTTGCGTAGAGATGGTATTCCCTTGATTCTCCTTCTTTTCTCTTTTCTTATTCCTCTCTTTCTTTTTCTCCTTCCTTTTATTTCCTTCTTTTCTTTATGTCTTCTTCTTTTCTTCTTTTCATATTTTCTTCTTCTTCTTCTTTTCTTCTTTTTGTATATTGTAACTCTTACAGAAGAAGAAGAAGATAACTTTGGAAGACTTTACATAAAACAAGGATATGGAGGAGTTCTTGCTATTTGAAGAGAATATTCAAAAAATTTAAAGTGTAATATGAAGGGATATTTGTTTGTAAGGGAAATGTGAAAAAGATGTGATGGATGTGTTTATCACTTGGGAGTGTAGTTATCATAAGTGAAGCTGAAAATGGGTGTCTAATTTATTGGAAAGGAGAAAGTGGAACTAAATGCCTAAAGGGAAAAGATTAGGTGCATAAAAATTATGGCTCATTGCACTCTTTTAAGAGAAAGTTTGGAGGCGAGAAATTCCTACACCAAGCAAGTTTGGCTGATGTAAGGTAGGGGATAGGAATTTTCTTGAACTTTACTCAAAATCTCTCCATTTCAATCCAATAGCACTTCAACCTATGATTACTCATTTTTCCTCGGTGCCCGTTAGATACCCAACCCCGAAGAAGTCAACCACAAAAGAATCCATGGTTTCTCTAGATCACTTGGTTTTATTACTCAAAATGTAACCACATGGGCTGTAAGGCCCTCACTTCTACATCTCTAGTGATAGGATCTCAAAATGTCAAGACTTCTAAGGTATTAAAAGTTGTAAATTTTTTGAAAAATAGGAGTTTTTAGAAGTAAAAAGTTTAAAATTTTGAAAAATTATTGAGTTTTTCTAAGTCCTCAACCCTCAACTTAAACCCTTCATTGCCCTCAATGAAATCATTATAAAAAAATGGCAAGAATATCATGCATTAGATGAAAAAGATTATAAACTTAAGTGAGAAGTAAAAAGGTTTAGAAAAACTTAGGAGTGTTGATGCATGTCCCCGGAATTTGTCTTGACTGTTGCTTGTTTCATGGTGGGTTTCTTCGACGATGTCTATACATTGATAAAAACTAAAAACAAAAACAAAATAAAACAGTAAGATAACCTTGGGGTGCCTCACAAGAGCGCTAAGTTTTACGTCTTCAGCCAAACGAAACTTAATGAAGCTCACCATAATTGATGAGATGAGGGTATTACCGTTGTCACGTCCTCATGTACTTTGGGAAGATGCAGATTTACCTTATCTGCTGGTGTGGGTGGCTCAGCTGTAAGGTAAGGCTTCAGACAATGGCCATTTACCTTGAATTGTTTGCCGAATTTGGTGTCAGAAATAGGTACAGATCCGTTCTCAAACAATTCCATGACCACGTAAAGACCATCTCATCGTGAGCGCAGCTTACTTGGAAAAAGCTTAAGGTGAGAGTTATATAACCAAACCTTTTCATTGATGATAACAGGCAAAAGTATACTCTAAACCACCTTTTTTTATTTGCATTTTGATCATTGAATGTTTAAAATCAACAAGGATTTTGCATGTTATCATGATGTTATGCCTGAACTAAACACTTTTATTGCACTTGAACATGGATGAGTAATGACTAATAACTTGGGCTGTTATGAGAAATTTTAAGTAAGAATTAAAATAAATAAATACTCTACTAGCAACTGTTGGACAGGATAATTCATATTCTTTTAGCATTTACTTTAAATGAAGCATATTCTTTTATTTTTCAGTAGTTAATACCTTCATTAAGGTCTTTTAAAGTCAATTCATTTTATTAATGCCCTTCATGGGCCTATTGTTGCTAATAGATTTTCGGAGCATGTGTACAGGATTTGCATGTGAATCGTGTGAGCCAATCACTTGACGAAGAGGAACCATGTGTGCACTACGATTTGTGCACAACGATGTGTACACAGTCACCCCATGGCTCACCTGTTGAGTACGAGCACCAAGATATGCAAGTCGTCGTCCACCAATCAGATGGAGTCAGACAAGATGTTGACCGATTGAAGCACTGATGTTCGTGTGGAGCGAGGCGCACCAAGAGACTCAACAAACTCGAAATAAAGGGGGCAACAAATTTCACAATTTCGAAATGCTTTAAGAGAAAGAGGAGGATCGGCGAAATGGGGGTTCTTGATTTCTCGCTCGATATTGTTCAGCCTGGAGGACACAACGGGAAGGAAGATCCATTTTGAAGCAGTGAAGATCGGGAGCATTCGCGTGGAGTTGAATCATCTGATCAAGATCTGCAAATAGGTTTGCAGAATTAGGATTAGTTCTGAATTTTTTTTTCGGTTTCTTCTATTGATCTTTCTGTCCTTCTATTGTCTTCTGATTTGAATCGTCAGTATAGATATTAGAAATTTCATTTTAATTCATTCGTTTCAGTTGTCTTTCTTTTCTTTTTCTTTTTTTTTCTTTCTTTTTCTTTCCCAAATTGAAAAATTCAGTGTAGATACTTGTTCTTCATTTTTAATTCCGTATATTCCTGTTGTTCTTTCTCCTTTCTTCTGAAATGAATCATTTCATGTTATAGCTTGTCTGAGATTTTAATTCATAACTTTTGTGATTCTTTATAAGCGTAATCAGTGAGGTTAATTGAGTTTCTAAAGTCTAAATTGCTTATGTTAGTTAACTGATTTCAGGAGAGTTAATTTTTCTCATGAAGAAAAGCTTAAGAAAGAGGTAATAAATGAAAGTTCTCCTGTTTTAGTCTTAGTCTTATTTCTTTTCTTTTTATTCTGTTGTGAATTTCAAAACTACAAAGTCGATTTATCAAATAGATTTTTCTCTAGATTGTAGTGAAGTAAATTCAGTAATCTACTATTCTGCATATAACAATAAAACCAACAACATAATATTACCAATAAATTTTGCATTATGCCATGAAACAAAGAGATTAATTCCTAAAAAAAATATTAAGACATTAACAGATACATTTAGAAAGACTAAGAAAGACAAAAAAATATTAAATAATAAAATTTAGATTGAATTGAAGGTTCTGTGGAAAATTAAATTCAATAAATCAGTAAGAAGTTATTTGCAGAAGTTTAAACATGATATTAAAATACTTCATATAGTTTGATAAATAAATAAAAATATGACAGAAAAGATGTTTTAACAGAAACAGAAAAAGAGAAGTCCGACTAATTGTTTCTTGAATTTTTGTTAAAACATCTTTGTATTTTGAAATTACAATTAACTGCATATAACTATCTTGGTGTTTGGAGTACTAGATCTAGGAAAAATTCTGATTGGAAATAGAAGAAAATAAAAGAAATTGGTGCAATCTCCCTTGGATTTGACCCCTTACTAAGCCACATATTTTTTTGGATATTCGCAATTGTTAAGGGAAATTCTTTTATATAAATTTTCTTGATTAAGTCTGAATGAAAGCACTACAATGCATTGCATTCAATATTTCAGACTTATCAATTGACATGGAAGGTTCTTCTTCTGATGTGCCTGTCACGAAAGGCCTTGGTCTTTTCCTTGTAGATTTTCGTGTTTTCATACGCATCGTGCCTTAGCTCTTGTAATTCATGTAGCTGGAGAAGTCTATGTTTACCTGGTTCGTCTAGAGATAAGTTGAGCTTCTTGATTGCCCAATAGGCTCTATGCTCAAGCTCGGCTGGAAGATGGCACGCCTTCCCAAGTATGAGTTAAAACGCAAACATCTCGATGGGTGTCTTGTAAGCTGTTCGATACGTTCATAAAGCATCACGAAGCTTGTCAGCCCAATATTTCCCATCTGGTCGAATGATCTTCTTAAAAATATTCTTAACTTCTCGGTTGCTCACTTCAACTTGCCCATTCGCTTGGGGGTGGTACGGTGTAGTGACACGATGATGTACTCCATATTTCTTCAACAATGCACGAAAGTGTGCATTATTGAAGTGCAAGCCTCCGTCACTGATGATGGCCCTCAGACATCCATATCAGGAGAAGATGTTCCTTGTGACGAATCTGAGCAGCTCCCAATGAGTGTTTGTCCTAGTGGGGATAGCTTCAACCCACTTAGACACATAATCAACTGCTACCAAAATATACTCTTTCCCATGAGAAGGTGGAAAAGGTCCCATGAAGTCAATCTGATGTAGGATAATTTAGAAGAGGTATCTAAATCCTACAATATGAGGGAGGATCTATGAGTTGATATCAATGAGAATGATGTAGGGTAGATATTTTAAAATATAGAGGATTATATGTGTGAAGGGTGATAGGTGAATAATAGATGAGGTATGCGGAGATATAACGGTAGAATATATTATATATTATAATATAGAGAATAGGGAGAGAAAAGACAGAATAGATGGACGGGGATATATTATAATAAAGGCAGGGATAGTGAACGAAGAGAGTGAAGAGAGAGTTATAAAATATATTATAATAGAGAAATAAAGAGAGAGAGTCGGAGAGAGTAAATATAACGTAAGAAGAGAGTAGGGAGAACGGAGAAGGAACGAAGAAAATAGATAGAGAAAAGAAGGACGATAGGAGATATGGAAGAGCGAATGTCTAACGTGGACTTAAGATCTTGTGAAACGAACTATTATTCATGAAAAAGTTAGGATGATACCTGTTTGAGACAGTAAGCGATATCCGGATTACTTCAAACGGGAGAGGTTTCCTTGGTGAATCTCTGATGGAAGATGGATGAAAGACGACAGAAAGGAGGGAGAAAAGAGAGGGAGGTAGAATCGGAGAGAAGGAAGGCGGGAGAGGCACAAGGAAACATGATGAACACAGGGATAAATCGGAACCAACGTAACAAATTTTTCATAAAACAACATGTCCTCTCTTTCTTACAAGTTTGCTTTTATAGAAGTAGAGAGAAACGGAATTAAGGCGGGACGTTGCGTCGCTCCGGTTGATTCGGGTTGGCGTCTTTTGGCGCTCACGCGGCGAGGGAATGATAAAACGACGGTTAAAATTGATGGCAATTCCCCTTCTTTTTTTAAGTTGACCTGCGGACGCTGACATTTCGTTGGCGGGACGCGTGTAAATTGGTGTGAAAGTGTTTAAGTCTTCGCGGCTCGCTCCTTCAGATTAGTTGTGCTTGAGGATGACCCGTCGTTAGGTTTGTAATCGTGATACCGTGAGGAGTGAAGAGGTTGACGTGTCAACGCAAGGAGGCATTTTCTGCTGTAATTTCTTTAATCCCGCGCCTACGTGATGTAGTCGCGGAGATGTGTATGGACGTCGTATGGTGGTTGAAGGTCGACGGGATGCTTGGCATTCCTTTATTAAACTCAGCATTTTATTGTCGCTTTCTCGATCATTCTCGTCGACAATTTTATTTCCCGTGGAGGTAGATGAAAGTTCCGCAGTCCTGTGTTGACTTTCTTTCACGATTGGCAAAGAGGTTCCATTCGGTGAGGCTTGCTGCAGGTGCATTTTATGATGATTTCAGCACGAAGGGGGACAACCAGACAAAAACTGGGAGAAGTGACAATCAGGGAATGTCTGTTGTAGTCCTCGATGCTCTTACTAGGCATCAGTGGGTTCGCGAGGAGGATTTAGCAAAGTCTTTGAAGCTTCATAGCAACAACTTGCGAAAGAGGGAGAGGAAAAGGCCAAACTGCACACCCACTCCTACTGCTGTCTGGATTATTCACAGATATATGACGTCGTGAGATATAGATTGCATCGGATGAAGAAGAAGCTGAAGGATGAGTTAGACAATAGGAACACAATCCAAGAGTACATATGTCCCAGCTGCAATAGATGGTATTCAGCTTTTGATGCAATGCAACTTGTGAGCATGGAGGATGAGTACTTTCATTGTGAGGGCCGTAATGGTGAGCTTGTTACTAAAAGTGATAAACTAGCAGCTGAGGAAGTGGGAGATGGAGATGGTAATTCAAGGTGATGGATTTCTTCTTCTTATTCAGTCATGGAGGTGTTGTTCAAGAGAAGATGAGGACTTATCCTCATGATGTTCTTCCTTGATGGTGTCTCCCATCATACTCATAGTAAATGAATCACGATCATGATGGTCCATATTCATAAACCTTGCTGTCACGTGGAGCTTATTGACATGAAGTCGGGGAAGATGTTGATAAGTAAGAGGACTGTCCATGGTAGATATCATGATGAGCTTTCGTCTTTTCATCAATCATGCAGATTATAATTCAATGCGATAAAATCCTCTTTGTTAGAAGTTTTCTTCATGCTGATTATCGTCATATGAGCTGACCCCATAATTGCATGGTTTAATTCTTGCATTGACTTTGTCTTGAAAAATATTTCTGTAGATATTTACTTCCATATGAATCTCTCCTACAATTCTAACTAAGGTTGGTTTTCAAAGAAAAGGAATTGGAAATCAAGGATGTTCCTACTGTTGTTTCTTGAGATCATTATTCATAATTATATAAGGTACCTATGATATGGTGGTATGGTTTGGATAATTAGGAACCTATATCAAAGGTAAAAGGTGGTTGACTTGGTCCACTCAAGGAATTCTAGGTTTCTAAAGATAGAAGGTGTATTTTCTTTGACCAAGCCAATCTTTGGATCAGTATAAAATAGAGGAAGGAGGGAGATAGGTTCACTTAGAACCCTTGTGTTCATGTTTCAAAATAATTCTCCATCACAATCGCCCATAAGTCAAATATCTCCACCTCAAGGATAGGCCTCATTGGCATCTCATCTCTTTTGGAGATGTTTAATGCTGTCTGGCATTGCAAGCACTCCGTATAGAAACGGTGGGAATCCTTGAAGATGGTGGGCCAATAAAAACTGCTTTAGAAAATCTTGTCTGCTGTCTTCCGCGCGGCAAAGTGTCCTCTACACGGTGATGAGTGACATATCAATAATATATCTCCTTGCTCCTACTCCTCCGCGATGCATCGTCGTATGATGTGGTCGTATCTTACATGGAATAGAAGGGGTTATTCACAAAAATAATACTTTAGTTCATGGAAAAACTTATCTTTTCGACCCCGATTCTAATGCTCTGGGATCGATCCAGTCACAAGAAAATTGACGAACCAAGGAGCATGACTACATAATGCAAGAAGATGCTCATCAGGAAATGAATCACTAATGTCTCTCGTACCTGAAATGTGGAGACGCGATAAGTGATTCGCCACCGAGTTTTTGCTGCCCTTCTTATCTTTTATCTCCCAGTCAAACTCTTGAAGAAGCAGCTGATAAAAACATTAAATGTAGTTATAACCACCCATTTATTGCTCTTAATTAACTTCATTAAACTCTGAATACGCCATCTCCTCTACTACTTCATCACTTGATATTGTAGACTAATAGTGAATCAAAAAGAGTTTCTTCTACATGCCTTTTGCTTTTCTGATTTTCAGGAACTATACAAGAGGAAGAATAGCTAGATCCTCCAAAATAGAAGGTTTAAAAGGCATAATGGGTTGTCCAAAGCAAGAAGATGTGATCCCAATCAAAGGAAATGGAAGCCCACCTGAAGGGGAGACTCCGGAGAATAAAAGAGGGAAAGAACCTCTCTTGGGACCTTCCTCTCTGTCATCTATCTTCTACTTCTTCCTCATTTTTTTCTGTTGTTCTCTCTATCTCATAGGTTTAGAACTTCTTCTGCATCCTTCCCATTGGAATGTAGTTTAAGATTCAGAGTTAGAAACATTTGTTTGGAAAAATTTATGTATTTGTTATTGTTGTTCTCTTTGATCACTCATGGGTAATCTTTTCTTATGCCCCCGCTCAACCTCTCTCGGGTCATCTCTCCCTCATTTTTTTTCCTTTTGATCCTTCTATCTTCTAGGATTTCTCGCTCTCTTCCCCCCCATCTTGTCTTTCTATTTTTTATTCCTCTGGAATCATCTCTCTCCCTGATCTTCCGATTTGTCTGGTCTTCCTTTGAAGTCCACTACTATTTTGTTTTCGTTTTCAATCTTTGAATTCGTTCTTTCTCTCCCCCCTTCTCATGCTCCCTATCTCTCTCTAAGACGCTATTTCCTACTCTCCTCTCATCTCCTCTCCTCTCCTCGGGAAATCTCTCTCTCTACGCTCTCCGTTGATTCTCCATATTTCTAGCATTCTCTCTCTTCCTCTCAGTCTCTCTGCATCTCAAATTATTGTTCTCGCTATCTCTCTCTCTTGCAAATTTTCTCTTCTTTCCCATTCATCCGGTCCTCCTATTCCTCATGGCGTCCTCTCGTTTCCGCCCCATTTCTCTGCTAAATCTCTTTATCATAACCTTTTTTCTCTCTTCTCTCCCCAGTCTTTCACGTTACCTCGCTATCTTTGATTTTATCTCCCTCGATTCCTCCCTCTGTCTCTACTCTCTCTCTCGTCTTCTACATTCTATCCGTCACAATTTCTTTTCCGAAATCATCTCTCCCTCCATTTTCCAAAGTCGTCTTCATCCTCCCCTTATGATCTCTTTTCTGTTGACTTTTTGGCTCTTCTTGTTTTCTTCTTTACTTTTTTCTGTTTCGTCATTTCAACATCTTCTCTCTCCCCCCAATTTACCAATTTCATCTTCTATGTTCTCCATTTTTATCATCTCTTAATTTCCAAATTTGTACCCCTCAAATTTGTCTACCCCTTCTTTCGCTTCATTTTCCAAAGTCCTCTCCTCATCTTCCTCACAATCTCTCTACTCTCTCCAGTGGTATTCTCTCTCTCCCTCTTCCGCTATCTTTTTCTCTTTCGATTGTTCTTCATCTCCTTAAATTCCGCACATTCACTTTCTCTCTCCTTCTATGTCATATACTCTCCCCACCTCATGTGGATGCACGCAATTTATCTCTCAGGATTCTCTCTTTCTTTTGCCTCTCTCTCTCTCTTCTGTATCTCTAAATTTCGATTCTCTCTTTCTCAGACATCTTGTATATTATTTACTCCCTGTATTCTCTTCCCGTTGGCATTTTTCTTCTTCCCCCTTTTCCATTTATTCCTCTCGTCCCTTCTGATTTCCGTGACGATATTTTTTTCCTCTTAACCTCTCGTCTCCTCCCTCTTAATCGCATTCTTTATGTCTCTCTCTCTCTCTCTCTCTCTCTCTCCTTCTTAATATTTGGTCATTTCTTGACGTAGACCTCAAGGATCTTTGTCATGTGAGCTAGACAACTATCGAAATCATCTCATAAGATAGAGAAATCGTCAATAAAGACTTCGAGACTGTCACCAAGGAAATAAGAAAAGATCTCTATCATGCATCTCTAGAATGTCGCAAGGGCATTACATAACCCAAATGGCATTCGTCTAAACGTGTCCCTCCTAAATCTCGCGTACTGCGAAGGATTGTTATAAACAGGGTTAAAATAGTTTGGGTATGTACTTGGATAATTCGGTCTTCCCTGTTGACTTGGCCCTCTTGGTGGGCCATGTCTATACATTACCTCCCTTTGAATTGTCATAATAGGACAATCCAGCTCGACATGGTCGAGTCTTGAGGAATGGGCGCATGGCAACGCTTCTTATAGAGTGACGGGTGCAAGTCCTTGCGAACCGTTACAGATGTGGAACTTATCCAATAGATGATTCTGGAACTCCGCCATCTTATCGATCTTCTCTAGGAGCATGCGTGTCTCTATTGACTTTGCGTTGATTAATCCTCCCTTTGGCATTGTACCTTTTCCGAATGGTTTTTCCGCATTGTGATGGCTGTTTTCCGCCACCATCTCGATCAGTTCCACTGCTTCATCTTCAAACTTGCTCATGAAGGTGCCGCCTCTAGCTGCATCTAAAACATATCTATCTTGTGGGACTAACCCATCATAAAATATCTGCATAAGCTCATGGTTAGACACTTCATGGTGAGGACACTCCCTAGTGAGGTCTCAAAGTCTCTCCCAAGCTTCATGAAATGTTTCACTCAGTCCTTGGGTAAATTCATGAATAGCTTTCCTAACATAAGTGGTTTTTCCTACGGAATAGTATTTCCTAGGGAATTCCTCCTCCATCTCGGTCCAAGTAGTGAATTCTTTCCCTAACTTTAAAAACCAATCTTTAGCTCTATCTCTAAGGGTTGTAAGAAAGAGTTTCATCTTCATCACATCTGCCGGCACATAATGAATTTGATTAATCTCACGCACTTGACAAAGCTTGTCGTTGTGTCTATAAGGAGCCTTGGAACGTTTACCATGGAAGATAGGTAACATACTCATCACATGCGAATCTATCATAAAATTCGCATTTCTACCATTTGGTGCATGAATATGAGTAACGGGTCTTTGGAGGACAGGCCTAGCGTAGTCACTAAGCTATCTCCAAACACTTCCCTCATCATTTCGGGCCATATCTAATGTCGATGACGACGCGGAAGAGGAAAGGGATTGCAAGGAGCATTCAAAAGGATCTACGTGTAAAGGGTTATTCCTCGCTCTCCAATCCGACTCTCGTTTCATAAATACACACTAATATATTAATAGATAAGAGATAATTATAAAATTATGCAACAATGACAAATTAATCATACTTGAGTATCGCTTTTTGTGAGAGTTACACCCTCTAAATTCGAGTATGATGTGGTGATCGTCCATAGTCCGTAGGAAGGGACAAATCACTTAATCTCATCAACATCGAGTATCTTAATGATGTATTTGTGCTTCGAATAGCTCACTGTAGGATCAATTTGAATTAATATCAAAGAAGAAATAGAAAAATCAGGGTTAAATGAGTCAAAATCAATGATTTTTCTAAAAAATGCACCTTAATTCCCCAGCAATAGTGCCAGTGACGAAACAAAAACGGTGAGGTCATTGAATACACACAATGTTGTGTCAAAAAAAGTCCAAACTTACCAATTTTAAATATTAATTTATGAATTGAAGGGTATAATGGTAAATAAGGGTCGAATCCACGAAGAATTAGGGAAATTTTTTAGATCTCTTTGAAATTGGATCAAATCAGACGACGAATTGAGTTTAGAAATTGGGCAATTTAGTATATTAAGAAACATAACTCAATTGCGAATCAACAAAATCAAAACTCGAGTGATTTAGATTAGAATTCTCAGAGTAATCGAAGTTTGAAATTTCGAGAAAATTCGATCGCGAAAATTTATTAAAAACCAAAATTAAACTAAAATTAAACTTAATCTACGATTCAAAATGTAAATCTAATGCTAAATGAGGAAAGATTAAGATGAAAACACGCAATCTAGCCCAAAGTCGCGCTCGAAATGATCCAATTAATCGCCATATTCATGGCTATTCATTCTGCTATTTCGAAGACGAAGATGGCGCTCAAGATATGATTTCTCCTTACTCCCTCCATCAAATTCTAAATTCATACACTCCTCGAATGCGAAAACGAGTCAAGAAGCTAAAGAAATCAAAAGACTCTCAGATTGTGTTGTCTAGATAGTTTGATTTGCTCGAAAATCCAAGAATACATTTCCGTCTCGAAGAACATATTAATTTATAAGAGATTTTGAGCGCAACCGTCAGATGAATCGTTACGTCATGATCAATGGTTGAGAACATGTGCCTCTTGACGAATCGACACGATTATGTCACGTCCGTCCGATCTCAAATGGAGTATTGAGATGCTGCCAGGTCGCACAAAGAGGAGAAGTGTCGTTTAATTGCGTCCGTTGGACTTTCATCGAACAATCCTGATAAATCTAGTGGTGCATCGGGCACTTCAAATTTCAACTGATATAACTCGCGGATGGATGGCTGAGATTACACGCGATTCAATTGAATCAACGCCTAATAAGATTTCGCCACGTACCCCCCTATGTGACATCCGACACACGTGATTTAACCACGCGATCGGATATCTCACCCGTCGCCATGTCATCTAAAATCAAACACATGTACACATGATCCCACATGGAATAATGTAAAGGATTTAATCTGATTTGTAAGATCTACAGATTTAAGCGGTTAGCTTAAATCCAATTACGGATGCTCCTAACCCATTTATAAATCTGGGCATACGTGTCACGCACACACATGCGTGTCACGCACACACGTCACGCACACACGTCACGCACACATGCACATGTGTGTGTCCACGTGTCGCATGGTCAGACATGCGCACGTTGCCACGTGGCAAGGCTCTGTCACATCACCGCGAGGTAATAAAAACATTTTTTTTAATTCCTTTGAAATTATTTAATAATTGAAAAATACAGTTAAATAAATTCAGAAAAATTCCATAAAATTCCTAAAAATTGGAAAAATCATAACTTTCAAAATAAACTCTAAATTATTTCAAATTTGTTTGGTTGGATCAGAAATTGAATTATATATCATTATAAAAAGTCAAAATATTAAAATAACAAGAGAATGAATCTTAATTAAATAAATACACTCATGTATCTTATAAAATAATTTTATAAAAATACATGAGTGTTAATAAATATTTTTTCTCTTATTATTGAATCATGAAAACATACTTCTCATCCTAAATATAAATAGGATTAGAATCATAATATTTAATTATACATAATTATCCATAAAATGATATATTTTAAGATCAAGACATGAAATTATGTCAAATGATAGAAATATACTTAAAATATGATAACATGCATACAAATAGAATACTTAATGCCTTTATTTGCATTAATAATCAAGTAAGTTCATGTATAAATAGCATGTTATCAGTATGCCATAGTGCGTCGGGAAGCTTGTGTGTCCAATCCTTCCCATTTGGATGAATTAATTTTTTAGAATACTCTTAACTTCTCTATTTCTTACCTCTACTTGCCCATTCGCATGGGGATGGTATGGAGTGGTGACGTGATGATGTATTCCATACTTCTTCAATAGTGCCTACAAATGCGAATTGTTGAAGTGCGAGCCGCCGTCGCTGATGATGGCCCTCCGACAACCGTACCGAGCAAAGATGCATCTTGTAACAAATCTGAGCACCTCTCGATGGTCATTTGTGCTAGTGGGGATTGCCTTGACCCACTTAGACAAATAATCCAGGGCTAACAATATGTACGCTTTCCCATTAGAAGGTAGGAAAGGTCCCATGAAGTCTATCCCCCAAAGATCAAAGATTTTCACTTCAAGGATTGGCCGCATTGGCATTTCACCTCTCTTGGAGATGTTCAATGATGCTTGACACTGTAGGCATTCCGTATAAAAATGATGGGCGTCCTTAAAGATGGTGGGCCAGTAAAAGTTGCTCTGTAGGATATTATCAGCGGTTTTGCTTGCCGCAAAATGTCCTCCGCACATCGATGAGTGACACATCACCAAGATGTCTCCTTGCTCCTCTTCTAGTATGCATCGCCTCATGATCTGGTCGTATGCTAGGTGGAATAGGAGTGGTTCTTCCGAAAAATAGTACTTGAGATCATGGAAGAACTTATCTTTTTAATGACAATTCTAATGCTCTGAGATTGATCTAGTCACGCTGAAGTTCACGATGAGTGTATACTAGGGAGCGTGGCTCGAGATGGCAAGGAGATGCTCATGGGGGAATGTGTCACAGATGTCTCTCCTCGCGGGAACGTGGAGACGTGATAGAAGAAGGCAACTGAGTTATCGCTGCCCTTCTTTTCCTTGATTTCCAAGTCAAATTCTTGAAGAAGCAGCACCCATCGTATCAATCGTGGTTTGGCCTCTTTCTTGGAGAGCAAGTATTTCAAGGTCGCATGATCAGTGTAGATAATGATCTTGCTCCCCAAGATGTAAGGCCAGAATTTCTTGAGTGCGTAGACCACCGCTAGAAGGTCTTTCTTTGTAGTCATATAGTTAATTTGAGCTTCGACAAGGGTCCTACTTGTATAACATATGGCCATTGGCTTCTTGTCTAGACGTTGCCCCAAAACTGCTCCTACTGCGTAGTCCGAAGCGTCGCACATGATCTTGAATGGTAAGTCCCAATTAGGACTTTGAAGAATTGGTGCCTCAATCAATGCTTGTTTTAGCACAACAAATGCGCGCTTCCCTTCGTCAATGATGAAGTCTTTGTTTTTGCAAATAAGGGTAGTGAGTGGCTTGGAGACTTTCGTGAAGTCTTGAATGAATCTCTGTTAGAAGCCAACGTGCCCAAGAAAGCTCCTCAAATCTCGTACGGTACCTGCAAGAGAGAGGTTTTGTATGACCTCTCTCTTGGCCTTGTCCACCTCTAGTCCTTTTCCCGAGACGACATGCGTGAGCACTACTCCCTCCCATACCATGAAGTGGGATTTCTCCCAGCTAAGCACTAGTCGTTTCCTAACGTAGACCTCCAGGATCTTCGTCAGGTGAGCAAGACAACTCTCAAAGTCATTTCCAAAGACGAAAAAGTCATCCATGAAAACTTTCAAGATGTCGCCAAGAAATTTAGAGAAGATTTCTATCATGCATCGTTGAAAGGTCGTAGGGGCGTTGCACAGTCCGAATGGCATGCATTTGAAGGGAAATGTGCCAAAAGGACATGTGAACGTCATCTTCTCTTGATCATCAGGATGGATCACAATCTTGTTGTAGCCTGAATATCCGTCTAGAAAAAAGAAGTAACTAGATCCTACTAGTCGATCCAGGATTTGGTCGATGAACGGTAGAGGGAAGTGATCCTTTCTTTGTTGTGGAGTTCAGCTTCCGATAGTCAATACAGACTCTCCATTTCGTTGGAAGGCATGTCTATTTGTCCTCGCCTTTCTCATTCATCGTGACCGTTACTCCGGCTTTCTTTGGAACAACGTGCACCGAACTCACCCATTAGCTATGGGATATGGGGTAGATGATTTGTGCGTTTAGCCATTTAAGAATTTCTTCTTTCATGGCCTCCCATACCTTCGGGTTGAGTTGTCTTTGGGCTTCCCTGATGGGTCTTGACTCATCCTCTAGGAAGATGCGATGAGTGCATAGTGAAGGGTCCAACCCTTTTAGGTACGTCAGGGTCCAACCGATTGCTTCTTCATTCCGCCTTAATACTTCCATTAATTGTTCCTCCTGCTTAATATCCAGCTTGGATGAAATAATTACCAGTTTGGCTTTCTCTTCATCAAGGAAGGCATACTTGAGTGTTGATGGGAGAGTCTTGAGCTCCAAGGTAGGCTTGTCCATTGGTAGCTCTTCAAATCTTTCTTCCTCTTCATCATCATCACTTCTTCTACGCAGGCCTCTATATCCTGGTCGTCAGAGAAGTCGATGGCACCCAAGTCCTCGGAAGCTCGTGAAGGGTATTTGATAAGCTTATTAATGTCGACCTTCACGATGTGCTCTCCAACCTTGAGAATTACTTCTCCTTTCCCCCAATCTGTGACAACTTTTGCGGTAGCTAGGAAGGGTCGTCCTAAGATGATCATGGTTTGACAAAGCTCCTTAGTAGTTTTCATATCAATGACTAGAAATTCTACAAGGAAATAACAATCTTCTATCTTGATGATGACATCTTCTACTATACCATGTGGTTTCCTTACTAATCTATCTGCTAAGCATAATTGATGAAGAATTATTGTGAGACATGAACACAAGGGTTCCAAGTGAACCAATATTATCCTCCTTACTCACGAGTGTGATAAATTATCCATTCATTAAATGGATGAAGAAGACCTCTCTAAATAACTAAAGAGAGTGTAGATCTTAAGGGATTTATTTTCCCTCCTTTCCCTATTTTATATTGATCTAAAGATTGACTTGGTCAAAGCATTTAGCCCTTATCTTTAGAAACCTAGAATTCCTTGAATGGACCAAGTCAACCACCTTTTTCCTTTGATATAGGTTCCTAATTGTCTAAACCACATCCACTATATCATAGGTCCCTTGTGTGAATAAATGATCTCAAAAGAAAAGAAAATAGGAACATCTTTGTTATTTCCATTTCCTTCCTTCTTTGAATACCAGCTTAGTTAGAATTTTAGGAGAGATCTAATAGAAGAACCTATCTTCGTAGTTCACCTCAAGGCAAAGCCTTTACATGAGTATTATCATGCATTTACCCATATGAAAGCAACTCAGCAGGAGGACAGCTTATGAAGAAAATAAGCAAAGAAGATTACTCTCTTAATTAATGAAGAGTTCCAAGACTAATATGAGAAGACCATTCAACATGAAGACAAATTGATGCAGGACCGGGTGCAAAACCGATCTCACACCGTGATCCTAGGGGTGGACTAGGGGAACTGGTGGCGTACGACCCCCGTCGCCACCAAGGAATGACACTACGGCGCCGGAGGAGCCGACACCCACGCGCGTCCAGCCCCCTCGACAGGCGAAGACGAAGGATGCCGACTTTCACTACACTAAGTGAGGACTTCATCTCGCCACCATAGACTTCATCAGGCTCGCGCGCGCGGGGATTTATCGTTCTATCCTTTCCTTTTATTTCGCACTTTTGTAGCCCGCACGTGTTTAAGCGGGCCTTTACATATCTTCCTCTCTCTCTTTTAGGCCTTGGGGGTGGGTTCCCTTTGTTTCGGGGCCCTAGCCTAAGGCCCTTTCCCTTTGTGAACCTTATTTCTTTTCTATGAGCATGGGTGTGGGTTGTGGGCCTCAAGTGGGCCCTTTCCTCTCTTGGCCCACCATGGGCTCTATAAGAGGGGAAGGGACCCCCCCACAAACCCTAGCCGTCATTTGAGAAAAGAAGAGTCTTCCTCTCGAGTGGCTGCTCAAGGAAGGTTAGGGAAGAAGTCCTACCGCCGCCGCCGCCGCCGCCGCCGCCGCCTCCGCCGCCACTTCTTGCCCTAGCCCCGGATCCGCTCCACGCCGCCGCCATCGCCGCCGCTCCAAGCCGCCGTCGTAGCCGCCGCAGAGATCCGCCGCCGCCGCCGCGCCCAGCTGCCGCCGCCGCCGCCGATCCCAGCCGCCGCCACCACCGCCGCCCAAGGCCGCCGCCATCGCCGCCGCGCTAGACCGCCACTCCCCGTCGGCCGCCGTTCGCCGCGATCGCCGCCGCCGCATCCCGCCGCCGCCGCGCAGCGCCGCCGCCGCGTCCGCCGCCGCCGCCCTCGCGTCTGCCGCCACCGCCGCCACGCCCGGGCTGCAGCCGCCGCCGTCCGCTCCTTCCGCTTCCACGGCCGCCGCCCGAGCCTGCCGCGTCCGATCCCCTCCCCATCGACGAGCCGGGACGCGCCCCATCGCCGACCGCGCGCCCGGCCCCCAGCGCCGCGCCCGGCCGCGCCCTGCCAGCCGCCGCGATCTGCCGCGCCCGGCCAGCCGCCTCCGCCGCGTCCCGCCTTACCGCCGTGTCCGATTGCCCCGGCCCGATCGCCCCGCTCCATCGCCGGGCCCAGTCCACCACTGTCTCGATCGTCACACGCCGCACCCCGCCGCATCCAGCATCCGCCGTCGCGCCCAGTCACCGCCGTTCGGCGCATCGCCCGGTGCCGCTGCCCGACGCCGCCCCTCCCTCCGCCGTGCTCGCCGCGGCTCGCTCTGCTCGCCGCGAGTCTCCCTCACTTCCGCCCAGTGCCGACCGTCCATCCGCGCTACCCCGCCGACTCGCCTCAGCGTCCGTTGCCATTGCCACGCTCGACGATCTCCCCCTCGCCCCGACCGACCGGGCTCGCGCCCCGCAGGTTAGGCACGCATCCCCTCCCTTTTTATTTTTGAAGTGCAATATCTCTTTCAGTACTTCCCGCATCTGTCTCCACCGCCCTCGGGCCTAGTTAGGTTGAGTGATCCTTGGTTACGGGATTGGGATCGTGGATCCGGCCGCCGGGTTGACGATCGAGCTCCCACCGACGACTCGAGGCCGCTCTCTCTCTCGCTACGACGAGCTCGGGAGGACTCCCGACCCCTCCTACTCGGCGCACCCCCGGAACTCCGAGACGACGTGTTGGGAAGGTTGACTGCTTGAGGAGTACATCGAGGCATCACCGCATCATCTAGATACCATAGGCCATACCCCTTCCATAGTTCCCCCATATCATCCTTAGCGTCAGGCCGAGCTCACCCCTCGGTCCGGCATCATCTTGGTATCAGAGCACAGGCTGTGGTCGCTCGACTGCGCTCGCCGCCTCTGTTCCATTTCATCTTCCGCATTATTAGTATCATTCATTCATATAGACATTTAGATTTTTATCCTGCATTCATCATACATCACACTAGGGATAGCCCCTCTTCCCCACAGCCGGGTACACGCCATGGTAGTCGAGACACGCTCTGCCAGGGCCGTGGTTCGAGAGGTATCCACATCTCCCTCTCGGGATCCTAGGGGTCCCACGGGCATTCCGATGCCCGACGGCGGGATGGAAGGTGTTCGCCTTCCTCCTCCGCCTCCAGTTCGCATAGGATTAGGCGGTCCGTCCTCTCCGAGGCCGGACCTACCTAGCCCTCACTCGTCCGATGGACGGTCTACACGTGCTCACTCCCCCTTCGCTCGATCACGACGACAGCGCCCCGGAAAGGCCCCAGCGATGACTACCGACGATCGGCCTTCTACCAGCCAGCCTCGACGCGGAGGACGTGACCGACCTCGATCGCCTTCCGTAGGCGATCCCTACCTACCCACGGCAGATCTTCACCGCACGGTGAGTGCCGTACTAGAGCAGATGGGAGTCCCGATCCCATCCACTTCGGGCCGCATGGCCCCACAGCGACACCCGCTTGGGCCTGAGCGCCCCACGGGCGATGTTCGAGTGCTCGATGAGTTGGATCGACGACCCAGCCCACGGAGGGGCCCCTACGAGCAGACCCCGCATCCAGACGGGCGATATGATGATCGGCCCAGGCTCGGGGTGGTCACTCGAGGGACTACCGCCCGGACGAGTCAGGCCTGAGAGGTGCCCGCCCCTACGATGATCGCTGCGATTATCGAGGTGATCGCGCACCAGTAGTCTTCGCATACAGAGCTCAGGATCATGGGTATCCCGACCGCCGAGTCGATCCACCCCGCCCTCGTGATTATTATCACGATGGCGAGTACACCACTGGCGCTCGAGGAGACCTGCGTCGCCGCGGAGACTACGACCCCCGACCGGAGTATTCCCGCCATGATCGTGATATTCCCCAGCGCGCGCCACCGCGCCCGGACTACGCCGACCCCTACGATCGGGAGTATGACCACCGGCATTACCCCAGCCCGCCACGTCATCAGCACGATGATCGAGACTTCCACGACAGACGTGATGACCCCGATCGTCGTCGAGAGGACCATCGCATTCGTATGCAGAAGAGCGTGAGGGTTGAGGTCCCTGTCTTTGACGGTTCTCGAGAACCCAAAGACTTCATTGATTGGGAGTCCAGCATGAACTCCTACTTCCGCTGGTATCGCATGGACACCGACCTCTGCGTCGAGTACGCAGAGATGAGACTTGGCGGACGAGGCCAAGATCTTTTTGGGAGAGCGAGTACTTAGCCGCCGAGAGGCGGGGCTCCCGATCACTACCGGGGCCGAGATGGTTCGAAGCTGCGGAACAAGTATGTTCCGCGGCGAGTACGGGCGACACTCTTCCTATCATGGCTTGACCTCCGACGGGGGCAAGTCACCCGTTCGGGACTACATACGAGACCTTTGAGGAGTGTCGGATGAGGTGTCGGTTCGTGGAGGACCCACGGATCGTCATTGGTCTCTTCACACACGGGCTTACCACCCGTCTTCGGAATGAGGTGCTCAAGAGCTGCCCTTCGAAGTTGGCGAGGCCTATCGCATCGTGGAGCACATGGAGAGACACGGAGACGATGCCCGGTGACGACGACCACTCAGACCGCCCGGGCCCCGTTCACCCGCTCCACGACGACTACCACCCCATCCCAGCCTCGACCTGGTGGCGGGAACAGTCGGACTACCCCGACCACCTCAGTGGGATCTGCCCCACCCCCCCGGTCCGTGACGACCGATTCGTCCCTCCGCACGACCGCCGTCGCCCCTCCGCCCATCACTTGTTTCAAGTGTCAGGGCAAGGGACACCGAGCCAGCCAGTGCCCGTCTTCAAACCTGCTCATCGGGTTAGAGGACGATGCCCAGGACTATACAGTGGACGACGACGACTTGGGGGATGACATCTACGTTGCTGACGATGGGCTAGAGGAGGAGTGCCTGGATCCAGACGTCATTGGCTACATCAAGATCACCAGTGCAGCTTCCTCCCACTCTCCCACGGCACCCCACGGATCTACGGTAGTCAGCATTGCCGTGCCGAGCCCCAGCAGCGGCACCCCTGTGTCCCGGCCGCCCCCGGACACGATCACCGGGGCCCGACCCCCGTCCGCGAGGACCCGTGTCGCATCCGCGTCGACACCCGGCGCCTCCTCCTCGACGGCTGATCAGGCGGGGACTCCATCACCGACCCCTGATCCGGTAGCCGATTGCGCACTTCGCACTTCGATCTTCTACACTTATGTGAAGATCAATGGGCAAGTGTGCAAGTTGATCGTCGATAGCGGCAGTTGCGTCAACGCCGTGTCGGACACGATGATTCCACGGCTTGGGCTATCGACTTACCCGCACCCGACACCCTACGATGTGTCTTGGATCGATACGACGTCTCTTCCGGTGAGACTCCAGAGTAGGGTGCCTCTGCGGATCAGCACTTATGACGATATAGTGCTCTGTGATGTTATCCGATGAAAATCGGGAGCATCATACTGGGCGACCCTGGTTATACGACCACGACGTCCGAGTGGCGGGAAGGGCAAACACTTGCACCTTCATGCACCGTGGCGGGAGAGTCGTATGGGTCCCCCTACACCGCCCGACCTATGGCTCGGCGCCTACCGCCTCCTCGCGTTGGACTCATGGTGGTTCGAGGTCCGGAGTTTCAGCGGAGTATCGGGGACGAGCTCACGAGACACCCGGTCTGTTTTGCCTTAGCTCTCGATGTCCCCACGGGAGCGAGCCACCTACACCTTCCCAGAGGCTGAGCCGATCCTAGCAGAGTTCGGAGACGTATTCCCCGAGGACCTGCCCGGCGAGTTGCCGCCGATGCGCCATATCCAGCACGCGATCGATCTCGTGCCGGGCGCTTCACTCCCAAACCTGCCCCACTATCGGATGGAGCCCGCACGCTACGAGGAGCTGTGGCGACAGGTTCAGGAGTTGTTGGCGAAGGGCCTCATTCAGGAGAGCCTTAGCCCCTGCGCGGTACCTGCCCTTCTTGCGCCAAAGAAGGATGGTACCTGGCGCATGTGTTGTGATAGCCGTGCTATCAGTAGGATCACGGTCAAGTACCGTTTTCCGATCCCGCGCCTGCAGGACTTGTTCGACATGATGGCAGGATCCACGGTCTTCTCAAAGATTGATTTGAGAAGCGGATACCATCAGGTTCGGATCCGTCCTGGAGATGAGTGGAAGACCGCCTTTAAGATAAAGGATGGTCTTTACGAGTGGCGAGTCATGCCGTTCAGTCTCTCGAACGCGCCTAGTACCTTTCAGAGGCTGATGAATGAGGTCTTGCGCCCGTTCATTGGCAAATTTGTCGTCGTCTACTTCGACGACATACTTATTTACAGCCGCAGTCGAGAGGATCACCTCCACCATCTACGCGAGGTCTGCGATGCACTTCGACGGGAGAAGCTTTACGCTCACCCCAGAAGTGCTACTTCTTCACGACCGAGGGTTTCCTTCCTAGGATTCATCGTGTCGGCTCGCGGTGTGTCTGCCGATCCGGAGAAGGTACGAGCTATTTCGTCATGGCCGCGACCTTCCACCATCCACGACATCGGGAGCTTCATTGGGCTGGCGACGTTCTATCGCCGATTCGTCCCGGGAACTTTAGTTACGTGACGGCACCGATTATTGATTGCCTCGAGCTGGAGACATTCCAGGTGGTGAGGCAGCCGAGCTGGCCTTCGGTCGATTGAAGGCCTTGATGACCCAAGCACCGGTCTGCGGTTACCCAGACTTCGGGAAGGTGTTTGAGGTCGCTTGCGACGCTTCCGGCGTTGGCATTGGGGGGTGTCTCGAGCTAGGGATGGCCACCCCGGTTGAGTTCTTCGGCGAAGGCTGAATGACGTCAAACTCCGGTACTCCACGTACGATAAGGAGTTCTATGCCGTCATTCAGGCTTTGCGACACTGGCGCCATTATCTCCTGTCCAAGGAGTCTGTGCTCTTTTCGGACCACGAGGCCCTAAAGTACCTCCACTCGCAGCAGAAGTTGAGCGACAGACACGCACGATGGGTGGAGTATCTGCAGGACTACACGTTCGTCATCCGCCACAAGAAGGGCAAGGATAATGTGGTCGCGGACGCGTTGAGCCGCCGGGCGCATCTCCTCACCTTAAAGGACTTATATTCGACGTGCCCAGATTTCGGCCCCATAGTCCAGGCCCTTGAGCTTGGCACCAGTAATGAGCACCGCGACTACCTTCGCACAGAGGGTTACCTATTCTTCAGGAATAGGTTGTGGGTACCACGCACGTCGCTCCAGGATCAGCTCACTTGGGAGTGCCATTCCGGAGGTCTTGCCGGCCACTTCGGCCGAGACAAGACGATTACGGCAGTAGAACATCAGTTCTATTGGCCGAGTTTGAAGCGCGATGTTGGGAACATCGTTGCTCAGTGCAGGGTGTGCGCCTTCGCCAAGCAAGTCAAGAAGAATGCTGGCCTCTACACACCGCTTCCAGTTCCGACGCGACCATGGGACGACGTGAGCATGGATTTCGTGCTCGGACTACCTCGCACGGTTCGCCACCATGATTCTATCATGGTGGTAGTGGATCGCTTTTCGAAGATGGCCCATTTCGTGCCATGTTCGAAGACCTCTGATGCCACGCGAGTGGCCCAGTTGTATTTCCGGGAGGTAGTTCGTTTACATGGGCTGCCTAAGTCCATCGTCTCGGATCGCGATGTCCGCTTCACGAGCCACTTCTGGCGGACGCTGTGGAGCATGTTGGGGACCAAGCTAAAGTTCTCGACGGCGTACCACCCTCAGACCGACGGCCAGACGGAGGTCGTCAATCGGAGTCTAGGAAACTTGCTCCGATCTTTGGTGGGGGATAACCTCACCACCGGGATCTAGTCATCCCGCGTGCAGGGTTTGCGTATAACGCCTCGGCGAACCGCACCACTGGCATGAGCCCGTTCGAGGTTGCCCATGGTTTAGTACCCCGCAAACCTCTAGATTTAGCGCCAGTAGATCCCCACATTAGAGCCTCAGAGGATGGAGTTGCATTTGCCCAGCATGTGAGTGAGTTGCATAAGTACATTCATGATAGGATCACTCGGCGAGAATGCAGCGTACAAGCGAGGCTGCCGACTCGCATCGTCGTCACCGGAGTTTCGAGGTGGGTGACCAGGGTGATGGTTCGGTTGAGACACGAGAGATACTCTCCGAGGCACGGCTACGAAGCTTCATGCTCGTAGCGCGGGCCCGTTCCGAGTCCTGTCTCGCGTGGGCGAACGCCTACGTCGTCGGCATTCCTCCCTCGTGGGGGATCAGCTCGACCTTCAACGTGGCGGACTTGGCCACTTATTCAGCTCTACCACTTCATGATCAGCCTTGAGCCCAGGGCCCCTTCTCGGAGAGCGAGTTTGCCCCGCAGTCCACTCCCCGGTACTACCACCCGATTGGCATGAGCAGGGTAGAGGAGGTGCTGCGAGGAGATAATTGACTTCACGGGGGATGGTGCTTCGCGGAGGTTTTTCGTGCGTTGGCAGGGGACGCCCGGCGGAGGATGACGCATGGATCACGGAGGGACGACTTGGCACGCCTACGGCCCGGACCTGCTCGAGCCGCTGCCCGACTCACCCGCTAACTCGACGGAGTCGAGTTCTTCCCGACCCCGGGAGGATTGGTGGCGTACGACCCCGTCGCCACCAAGGCATGACACTACGGCGCCGGAGGAGCCGAGCACCCATGCAGCGTCCAGCCCCCTCGACGAGGGCGAAGACGAAGGATGCCGAGCTTTCACTACACTAAGTGAGGACTTCATCTCGCCACCATAGACTTCATCAGGCTCGCGCGCGCGGGGATTTATCGTTCTACCCTTTCCTTTTATTTCGCACTTTTGTAGCCCGCACGTGTTTAAGCGGGCCTTTGCATATCTTCCTCTCTCTCTTTTAGGCCTTGGGGGTGGGTTCCCTTCGTTTCGGGGCCCTAGCCTAAGGCCCTTTCCCTTTGTGAACCTTATTTCTTTTCTATGAGCATGGGTGTGGGTTGTGGGCCTCAAGTGGGCCCTTTCCTCTCTTGGCCCACCATGGGCTCTATAAGAGGGGAAGGGACCCCCCCACAAACCCTAGCCGTCATTTGAGAAAAGAAGAGTCTTCCTCTCGAGTGGCTGCTCAAGGAAGGTTAGGGAAGAAGTCCTACCGCCGACGCCGCCGCCGCACCAGTTCGTGCCGCCGCCGCCGCCTCCGCCGCCACTTCTTGCCCTAGCCCCGGATCCGCTCCACGCCGCCGCCATCGCCGCCGCTCCAAGCCGCCGTCGTTGCCGCCGCGGGAGATCCGCCGCCGCCGCCGCGCCAGCTGCCGCCGCCGCCGCGATCCAGCCGCCGCCACCTCCGCCGCCACCTCCGCGCCCAAGGCCGCCGCCATCGCCGCCGCGCCAAATCGCCGCCATCCCCGTCGGCCGCCGCTCGCCGCGATCGCCGCCGCCGCATCCGCCGCCGCCGCGCCCAGCCGCCGCCGCGTCCGCCACCGCCGCCCTCGCGTCCCGCCGCCACGCCGCCACGCCCGGCTGCAGCCGCAGCCGTCCGCTCCTTCCGCTTCCCGCAGCCGCCGCCCGACCTGCCGCTGCGTCCAGTTCCCCCCCCCCATCGTCGAGCCGGACGCGCCCCATCGCCGACCGCCGCGCCCGGGCCCCCATCGCCGCGCCGGCCGCGCCACGCCCGCCGCCGCGATCCGCCTCGCCCAGGCCAGCCGCCTCCGCCGCGTCCCGCCTCACCGCCGTCGTCCGATCGCCCCGGCCCGATCGCTCCGCTCCATCGCCGGGCCCGAGTCCACCACCGTCTTGATCGTCAACCGCCGCATCCCGCCGCATCCGAGCATCCGCCGTCGTGCCCGATCCACCGCCGCTCGGCCAGCCACCGCTCGGCTGCCTCCGCCCGAGCCGCCGTCTCCCTCACTCCGCCCGGTGCCGACGCGTCCCATCCGCGCTACCCGGCCGAGCTCGCCTCAGCGTCCGTTGCCATTGCCACGCTCGACGATCTCCCCCTCGCCCCGACCGACGGGCTCGCACCCCGCAGAGTTAGGCACGCATCCCCTCCCTTTTTATTTTTGAAGTGCAATATCTCTTTCAGTACTTCCGCATCTGTCTCCACCGCCCTCGGGCCTAGTTAGGTTGAGTGACCCTTGGTTACGGGATTGGGATCGTGGATCCGGCCGCCGGGTTGACGGTCGAGCTCCCACCGACGACTCGAGGTCGCTCTCTCTCTGCCACGACGAGCTCGGGAGGACTCCCGACCCCTCCTACTCGGCGCAGCCCCGGGAACTCCGAGACGACGTGTTGGGGAAGGTTGACTGCTTGAGGAGTACATCGTGGCATCACCGCATCATCTAGATACCATAGGCCATACCCCTTCCATAGTTCCCCCATATCATCCTTAGCATCAGGCCGAGCTCACCCCTTGGTCCGGCATCAGGAACTCTAATATGATGAGATAAACTAATGATGCAATCAAGCGGAGTGTCGTCTCGGGTGTCGCCTCCATGGATCCTGGGGTACGCCGAGTAGGGTCAGTCCGGGATTCCCTCCGGTCCACGTCCTTGTGGGCGTTGGGCCGTGGGTCGTCGAGGGGAGCTCGACAGTCAACCCAACGGGTTGGACCACGGTCAGAATCCTATCAATGTCGTCTAAACACTCGCGTATACTGAATTCCGATGGCGGGGGAGACGGTGCGAGAAATACTGAAAGAAATATAGACCTCGACCAAAAATAAAGGGGAACGTGTGCCTAAATTGCGGGGCGCGAGCCCGGTCGGTCATGACGGGAGAAGTTGTTTGACGCGGCACAAACGGACAGCAGTAGTAATCCTCGGCGATGGTGTCGTGATCCCAATAAATCTAGCTTGCAAGGGACGCGTGGGGTGAGGGTGGTTCTGGCTCGTTGTGGAAGTCCGGCGCGCCCGTAATGACGAAGGCCAGCCGGGCGATCCGCAAGGCGAGGGGGGGAAAGGCGAATATGACGTGCTCACCCCGCTGGAGTCTGCCGGTACCCGTCGGCGTGACGTGACAAGGTATACGCAAGAGTTCCGCACGGCAGAATTTCACGGTGAAGACCACGTCGTCAGGTCACCTCAGCAATGAAATCCAGATGACGCGATGGAGAGAGAACGCGCGGGAACTTCAGTGATGGGGCGGAGCGGAAATTCAGGATCGGGATTGATCTCGTCATCCCGCGGCAGAATTAGGGAAGAAGTCGAGAAGGTCGCGTTACGAAGGCGGGCAATCGAGCGAGGAAACGTGGGTTGCAGGCGGGCGTGAAATTACGTTCCTGAGCTCCGCGATCGAAGGTGAGTAGCAGAGCAGTCGGTAAGCGGGAAGAGGAATCGGCAGAAGAGTCGGTGTAGTTCGATCCGCACGATTCAAGGATGGTGGAAGGGGATTGGGCGTCAGGAGGGCGAGTAAGCGCGTAACGGTTTTGTGAGGGGGTTGTCTGCAAGTGAGGGAATCTTGCGGGACGGGGGTAATGGCGATGAGGGAAGGAGGCGACAGGGTGCTGGGAGGTGAGGAGGGATGTTCGTTGGGGAGAGCAGGTAAGGGAGCACGGGATCTGGGAGGCTGCAGGCAGGCGAGGGGCCGAGCGGAGGGGTTGGATGAACGTTGATTTCGTGATTTGGGCAGGGGAGACGAAACGTCCGGTGGAATTTTGGACGGTGGGCGATCGGGGGTTGAAGGGAAAATCGTGAATGAAGCTAGGGAAGGAAGATGAGGACGATGGCGTGCGGGAGGGAGTCGAGATTGGACGAAGGGGGGGAAATCTCTGGAGGGAGAAGGAGTTCCGTGGACGGGTAAGGGATGGCAGGCGGGGTTGACGGAGAGGAGAGAATGCGGGACTGGGATGAACGGGGTTCGGGGAGGGGATGATAGGAGAGGATGGCGGTGCTGCGTTCTGGCGGCAGCGGCGGCGGCGGTGACGGCCTGAGGCGGCGGCGGTGGCGGCGGCGGCGGCAGGACGGCAGCACGTTGGTAACTAGCGACCAAGGCAAGGGGAGGCGGCGGTCTCGGCGGCGGGCACGGCGGCGGCACGTGGTGGTGCGGTGGAGGCGGAGGCGGCGGTTGGTCTCCTTCGTTGATCCTCCTTGAGCAGCCACTTGAGAGAGGAACACTCCTTTTTCTTCAAATGACGGCTAGGGTTTGTGGGGGGGTCCCTTCCCCTCTTATAGAGCCCATAGTGGGCCGAGAGAGGAAAGGGCCCACTTGAGGCCCACAACCCACACCTAACATAATCATAGAAAAATAGAAAAAGGTCCACAAAGAGAAGGGCTTAACGAATGGGGTCCCGAAAAAGGGAAGGGCCCACCCGAAAGCCTAAAAGGGAGAGAAGAAGATATGCAAAGGCCCGCTTAAACACGTGCGGGCTAATAAAGTTCATAATGAAATAAAAACTGGAAAGATAACTCCACGCGCGCGCGAGCCCTGTGAAATGTGTCGTGGCGAGGTGAGGTTCTCACTTGGTGTAGTGAAACTCGGCATCCTTCATATTCGCCTGTCGAGGGGGCTGGACGCGCGTGGGTGTCGGCTCCTCTGGCGCTATCGTGTCATGCCTTGGTGGCGACGGGGGTCGTACGCCACCACAAATACATCAAGGACTCAACGGTTTCTAAAAGATCCTAAGGAGCATTTATCTGTTGAAAGCCATCTTAAAGAAAGCTGAAATATGGAGAGACATCAATGAGCTTCTATATGTCATTCTCTAACCATGGTGAAAACAAAGAAGAAGACAAAGTCCAATGATGATTCAGCTCCCGAGGATTACAAAGGTAATCCACGACGAGGAAAGCATTAGACTGTCATAAGAGAGAAGCAAAGCAAGAGAAATACCACAGTCACATGACTTAAATAGCCGAGCTCAAAGAAGATGACATTCGACACGATTGGAAGATGAAGATAGAGAATACAGTCAGAAGGAAATGTTTGGCAATACTGACTCCAACAAAGAAGAAGATGAAAATGGTCTCGAAGAGGTCTGAGACAAAAGGTTAGAAAGAAGGTCAATGTCAAGTGGGTGAAGAATGAGTTTCGCCGGCGTGAACGCTGAAGATAAGGAGAAATGGCATCATCAAGGAAGCCAAAGAACTGCGTGAAGCAGTTGATGTGGACGTCTCTGTGGTCATTTGAAGCCCCGGGAGGACTCCCCACTCGTCTACTCTAGCATCGCCGAGCGTGACAAACTACGTCGCGAGCTCCACGTCATTCGATGATCAAAACCGGATGAGAAAACGACAAGAGAAGGAGGAAAGACTCATGTCTGATGACACGCACGGGATTCAAAGGAAAATAACGAAGACTTCCCAAAATACATAACTCTCTTACGCGAAAACTCCGTTCTCGTCATATCAATCGATCGGGTTTTAAGGATTACGAAGCACAATCAACCAAATCAACCACGGACGTTTGATATCGTTCAATCTCTTCCTCTTTTTACCTCACCGAATGGAACCTCGACGTCCGCAGACTAAGCTAACATCACTATCGTCACCGCGTAATTTCTGTCCAGATGAGTCTCAGGAAGAACAGAAGCCGGACGAGAGGAGGATATCGTGAAACTATCAGCTTTTTCTACCACGGCCATTATCCATATCAAACGTCAACAATTTCACTTCACAGAGCCGGTCAACTAGACGCACGAGCGAACAAAGTGATCTACGAGCCACGTGGACGGTCGTTACGAGAACCCATGTGAGTAAATGCCATTTCCCGACATGGTCTGACGTCTCATATGCGGGAGACGACTTCCACGATGCGTTGCCTCACCGTAACGACTCCTCTATATCTCTATAAAATGCAAAAGTGTAAACAAAGAACAGCAGTTGTTTTATGATGAAAAATTGTTTCTTTTGAAACTTATGTGTTCATGTGTTCTTGTGCTTCTCCCGTAAATCTCCTATTCGAGTTTTTATCTTCCTTTCCCTTTCTCCCTCCCGTTCTGTCTTCTTTCAATCACTTACTCCCAGACGCAAACGACGGAGATTCTGGATTGTTTTCGGAAATCCGACGCCATCACTTCCGGTCTAATCCCTGGTAATTGATATAGCGGAAACCTCATGATCGTTGAAACATGAGGTTGCGTATCAAAGAAAATTCTCGGATCTCCTAAAGTTATGATTAAGACTAGTATAGAGGTAATTCGAGGTCGATTCCACGGAGAAGGAGGTAATAGGCCCGATTTGAAGCTTGAATTTTATTTTTTTATCTTTAGAGAAGGTGATAGATTGGCGGTCAAAATTTTAAGGTTGATATAGAAATTGATGAGAAAGGATCAAGATCATTCAAGATTCGAAATCTGTAGAAATAGGTTTTTCAAGATTTGAAAAACAAGAAATCATAATCTGGAATTTCGAAATCTGTAGAAAGAGGTTTTTCAAGATTTGAAAAAACCTAGAATTCATAATCTGGATTTTTGAAATCTGTAAAAGGTCATAATCCCGATTGGAAGCTTGATTCTTATTTTTATCTTTAGAGAATGAGATAGATTGGCTGTAGAAGAAGGATTGATACAAAAATTGATGAGAAAGGATCAAGATCGTTGAAGTTCTAAATTGTTGAAAATAGAAATTTCAAGAAACTTAAAAAACATCATAAATTTGATTTTCCAAAACAAAGATTCACGGTCCAGTTGAAGAATAAAGTGTTTCTAACCTAATTAATGCAATCAAACCAATGCAATGTGATGCTTCGGCTTCAGTTTCTCATTCGAGAGCCTGTACATTTTGCCCAGGCTAGGCGTGTTGCTTCCGACACGAAGAGCAATCGAAGCGCAAAGAAATTCACAAGAATCGACGCTTGATTCGCGGGCATTCCCCAATCGGCGCTCGCTTTCCTCCGGCTAGCCTCTGCTAGGAGCAACCTAAAGAAGAACCGTGGTTTGTTCTCCCCCCCGTCTGTGTTTTATACTTCTGTGGTTTAGCATGCAAAAGATGAAACTGCCCCTCCTGTACTTAAAACAACTCAAAATATCGTAAGAGAAGTTGTCAGTAATTACAGAAATACCCCTGATTTCAAAATGCAATATCTCCCAATATATAAATCAGATTGGGGTCAAATTTTTGCCATTGTCTTCCTTGTTGAGCCCTCTTTCTTCTGAAATGAACAGAAATTCAAAAATATAAGAAGGGTTAGCCTCATAATAGGCATTTGGGTATCCATTTCTTTCTTCTCAATCTTCCTTCTTTGCTAATTTTAGAACCTACACATAAGAAACTCAACAAAATATGGTTAGTTTATAATAGTTTGACCTTGTGAAAGGTCAAACATCAAATATGCATCAGATTAACCTCAATTTAATACAAATGAGTATTTATGTGAAATCTCATGATATATGCAAAAAATGTTATAAAAAACATGATAACATGAACTATGATGTGATGATCTATGCTTTAAAAGTAGTGAGAAATCATGAATTTTCAGGTCAAGTATGCATGTTATCAGTAATCATTCCCTCTCTTACCATCACTGTGATGATAGTTCATCTATGAATCCATAAGTCCAACGTGATCTTCTCTCACTCCTTCTGTCTTCCCTCTTTCTATCTAATATACGAAAAGAATCCCCCGCCATCCCTCTACCTTTTCTTAATATTATTATCAATTTCTGTTCCACCTCTTCCCCTCTATTTCATCTCATCGTTTATGATCCTCTCGTCATTTTCCTATCCGCACTTCCGCTAGTCATTAGTTACCTTCCTCCCTTGTCTCTCTTAAAATTCTACCCTACTTATTCCTGCATCGCTTCACTCTTCTTATCTTTTCCTTCTGAAATAATCTCTCCACAGTCCTCTTATATTTCACCCCTCATTCCATTTAATATTAATCAATCTTATTCTTACCCTATTCATTATCTATATCAGTCTCATTTATTTCACTTATTAGCATATTTCTTTCTGTTATGTTCACTAGTATGTCATTCTAATTATACATATTATCAATATTATTATCTAATCACCTTGACTATTCTCTATATTCATCGTCCTTCTTTTATCTTCATTAATCCCTATTACTAATTATTCACAGTGATATCATTTCATAGATCCTCCCCATATTGTAGGATTTAGATACCTCTTCTAAATATCCTACATCAATAATTCTACTAGGAAGGGTTACAATTCCCCTATATGATGATGATCGAATACCAATTTAGGGAGGATGTGGTGGCGTACGACCCTCATCACCACCAAGGCATGACACTACGGCACTGGATGAGCCGACACTCGCGCGCGTCCAGCCCCCTCGACAGGCAAAGACAAAGGATGCCGACTTCCACTACACCAAGTGAGAACCTCATCTCGCCACGACACGTTACATCCGGGCTCGCACGCGCGTGGACTTATCTTCCCTATTTTTTTATTACGAACTTTCTTAGCCTGCACATGTTTAAGCGGGCCTCTGCATATTTCTTCTCTCCCTTTTAGCCTTCCGGGTGGGTTCTTTCCTTTTCGGGATCCCATTCCTGAAGTTCATCCTTCTTTGTGAACCTTATTTTTTCTTTGAGCATGTTAGGTGTGGGTTGTGGGCCTCAAGTGGGCCCTTTCCCCTCTCGGCCCATTATGGGCTCTATAATAGGGGAAGGCCCCCCCCTCCCCCCCACAAACCCTAGCTATCATTTAAAGAAAGAAAGGAGTGTTCTCCCTCTCAAGTGGCTGCTCAAGGAAGATCGTGGAAGGAGACCTACCGCCACCTCCGCCCCCGCCACTGCCGCCACACTACCACATGCCGCCGCCGTGCCCGCCGCCAAGACCGCCGCCTCCCCTTGCCACGATCACATGCTACCTTGGTGTGTCGTCATCACCAAGCCGCCGCCGTCACCGCCGCTGCTGCCGCCGCTTTCGGATCGTTGTGCTGCCTCCCATCTTCCCTCCTCAGATCTCTTCTCCGACTGCCTCCACCTTCCTCCTCATTCCGCCATCCACAACTTCCCCACCTTTCCCTCTCTGTCAACCAACAGACCTCCTCCTACCTGACTCCTCACCATCTCCAATCTCGTCGCCTCCACGAACTACCCTTGTACCTCCTGCCCCATCCCGTCCCTTCCCGAAATTCCCCCTCAATCCTGAATGCCCGATCCCCCTCCTTCCCCCCCTCCATCAAGGCCTTCCCCCATGCCTGAACCTCTAGAAATTCCCGTCACCATTTCCCTGCTCCCCCCACTCTCTGTCAGCCATCCGTTCCTTCCCAACCCACGAGTGCAACGTCCCCTCCCCTCCCTCCATCCAAAATCCAACCTCCACTCCCGTACCTTCCCTCGGAGACTGCCCGTGATGCCACCCCTTCCCCGTCCTTCACCTACACCATGATTCTATCGGCAACGCCTAGCCCTCCCCCGCTCCTTAACCGCTCCCCTCCCCTTCATGAATTTCACGACCCGCACGAATTCACGGAGACGTGAATTTACACCAACCTCAGTCCCACGTCCAGCACCTGTTCAACCTTCCTCGATCCCATTTCCAAAATCCTCACCAACCCGAGTGTCCTACCACTTTTCTCCCCCCTGTTCTCCTTACCGAAATCACTAGGCGCTCGATCGTCCAATTTCTCTGTTGGGACCATTAATTGGGTTCGTCCGGACTTCCCCATCCCTTGTACCATCCAAAGCACTGAAACGTCCCGCCATTCCATGACCGACGACCACACTCCTCTACTCCACCAATTCGGTTACCGTCATCGAAGAGTGGTCACCTTCCCTCTTCCCCCCACCCCCCTGAATTCATTATCCACGTGTATACTCATTCTGAATTCAGGCACGACCCCCTGCAAGAATTGCCCTGCCACCGGTTCCACCTCACAATCGACCACCCGCCTACTTCAGCCCCTCGGTTTCCCGACATTCCCGTCGACCTCTCTTCTCCACGTGATTACCTCTCCCTAGGCATCTTCACCACCATTTGTACCCCCCCCACACCATATCTCGGGTTCGCCAGATTTCATTCTGTCTTCCGCCATATCCTGCTCCCTCAATGATAACAGGCAAAAATATGCTCTAAACCATCCTTTTATTTGCATTTTGATCATTGAAAGTTTGAAATCAACAAGGATTTGGCATGTTATCATGATGTCATGCCTGAATTAAACACTTTTATTGCACTTGAACATGGATGAATTAATGACAATTAACTAGGGTGTTATGAGAAACTTTAAGTAAGAATTACTCTCATAAATAAATACTCTAATAGCAACTGTGGACAGGATAATTCATATTCTTTTAGCATTTACTTTAAATAAAGCATATTATTTTCTTTTTCAGCAATTAACACCTTCATTTAAGTCTTTTAAATGCAATTCATTTTATTAATGCCCTTAATGGGCTTATTGTTGCTAATGAATTTCGCAGCATGTATACAGGATTTGCATGTAAATCGTGGGAGCCAATCACATGAAGAAATGTTGGGCTGTGTACACGGCGATGTGTACACAGCTAACGAATAGCTCACCTGTTGAGTACGAGTACCAAACTATGCAAGTCCCCCTCCACCAATCAGATGGAGGTAGACCAGGCGCTGACCAACCGCAGCGACTAGCACTGACGCGCGTGTGGAGCGAGCCGCACCAAGGACCTAACAAACTCGCAAAATTTTTTAGGTCTTTAAACAGTTTCGTCCGAGAGTTCGTTTCCAGTTTAATTTTGAAGTTAAATAATTGTTTCTTAATATTCGTCTTGCGTTGTGATTTTTTTTGAAGTGGATCATTAATTTTCTTCTAATTTCTTGTGAGTTCTATCAATAACTCATTTCTTTTCTCTTCTTTTTTGCATGTTTCAAAATTCTGCAGTAATATCCTCAGTGAGGAAACTCACATATACAACTATTATACCTATTTCTATCACTCTCCTTTCTTTCTTCTATTTTTCTTCACCTTAATATTTTCTTTTCCCCTTCCTATTTCTTTTCTCTTCTTTTCTTTCTGCTTTAAAATTCTGCAGTCCATATTTTCAGTGAGGAAATACATACTTATAGATAAATAAGAACATTCTTCTCTATGTCAATCTGATTTATGGATAAAACTGACTTTTAAATCAAGTAAATCCAATTACAGAAAAACGGAAAAAGAAAAATAAAGAATTTTATCTAAACAGATAATATCTCTGAAAAGGAGTGAATAGAAAATACAATTCTCTTTGTAAAGTTTTAGAAATACAAATAATAACATCAGTTTGATAAAAAAATTTGAAAATAAAAAAATTGAAAACAATGAAAGTGGATTTAGCATATTAAACCCCACATTTCTGCAACTTGATTTTCTTTTTTATATCATTGCAATTTATTTCATATAACTGCAACTCAATGAAGATAACTGTCTTGCAATTCACTTTCATTTCCATATAATTTGCTTGCAGTTCATTGAAGATTAAAGGAGGAAAATTGCAACTCTTTTCATATAATTGACTTGTTGCTCTGCATTTGTAAAAAGAAGAAAACGTAAATTCTCTTTTGAATGTATAAAAAAAAGGAAAATATAGGTAACCTCCCTTGGGTTCGACCCCTTAGAAGCCACGTATTTTTGGATATTTGCAATTGGTAAAAGGGAAATTCTGTTATATATAGTTTATTGATTAAGACTGAACATAAATACAACGACATATTGCGTTAAACGTTTCAAACTTAACACTCAACGCCCGCCGCCAAACAAGATTTCGCCAACGCCACTCCACCGGTTAATGCGATATCATTTCGCGTGCTTCCCTGCTGCAAGGGCCGCCATCGCCCAACCGATCTATGACCTGCCAAGGCTCCACGCTTCCCAGTTGTGAGCACAATGCCACTTTGGGTTGACCGCGCTCCTCCAGGTGGAGTTCATGCTCGCACACCAGCCGACTAAGCCAGCCAGCGGCTCCTGACCTCGTGGGCTCGCGAGCCCTATGTGAATCGCCCGCTCTCAATGCTTTCTCCCAGCTTTGCTCCACGTGCGTTCCGACTGTGCTCGTAACACTTGTTCACGCGTGTTCCTCCCACCGACACACTCATCACACCGCCAACCACGTCGACCCTAGGCACCACCACCCGAATTTGCTCTGCTGACCGCCCGTGTCACGTATGAATGACCTCCATTGCCACGATCGACCGGGCCTGCGCTCCGTAGGTTAGGCACACATCCCCTTCCCTTTTTATTGAAGTACTATATTTCTTTCAGTGTCGCCCACGCCTGCTTTCCCCGCCATCAGAACATAATTTAGGACGAGTGATTAGATGACTCGATAGGATTAAGACTGTGGTCCAATCTGTCGGGTTGATCATCGAGCTCCCTTCGACGAGTCACGGCCCAACGCCGGCGAGGACGTAGACCATAAGGATTCTCATACTGACACCTCTTGTTGCATTCTAGGAGTTACGGAGACGACGTCGAGACAGTATTCTACTTGTCGGCCTTAGTAGGTCATTACATCACTGTAGATCACCCTAGGATCTCCCTTTCCTAGTTTCACCCTTAGTAACACGGTGTGTGACCCGCGTCGCACCCCGGTCTTGCATCATCTTGGTATCATAGCACAGGCTGTGGTCGCTCGACTGCGCTCGCCGCCTCTGTTATATTTCATCTTCCGCATCATTAGTATCATTCATTCATTTAGACATTTAGACTTTGTCCATTATTCATCATACATCACACTAGGGATAGCCCCTCTTTCCCATAGCCAGGTACATCGCCATGGTAGCTGACGGATCATTTTCGTGCGTCGTTAAATCACAAAAAATGATGGTCAAACAAAATTTATAAAAACCGAACTCACAAAGATAAGATATAAAAATCAAGTATTGTGTAAGTATCGGGTTGATCCACAGACAGCAGGGTTGACTTTAATCGTAGAGTTGACTTGGTCAAACTTAGGTTTAAAAGGAGTTTAAAATAAGTAATAATAAGAAGTAATGAATGTAAATGATATAGATAGACCAAATAAGAAGTTTTAAGAATTTAATTCTCGGGTTTGACAGAGAAAAGTCAAAAGTCAAAGTCAAAGCATTGACTTTGACCAACAAACGGTGTTCTGTAAAATCAGAGAACCAAACAAAGTCCTAAGATTATGAAAATTAGATATTTAGAAACTAAAGAGAAAATGGAATTTATTGATATATAATTCGTGATTTTTGGATAAGAAATGGATTTATTATGAATTATTGAAAATCAACTATCAGAAAATCCCCGAAATTAACACCTCACAGGAAATCTTCAAATTGAATGGTAAAATGAAATCCAAATCTTGCAATTTCTATGTCAATGGAAAGCTAAAAACCAGAGGAATCTAAAGAGATCAAAATAATCAAATTCTAATTTTTGAATTAAAATTAATTGACCCCGAAAGTCAACACTTGACTTCTGATGACAGATGAATAGTCCTCGATCAAACATCAAATTAAAGGGTCAAATGAACTCAGAATTCGATGAATTTTCTATCCACGGAAAGCTGATGAAAATAGGAATTCAAAGAAACCAAAATCAAGTGATTTGGAATTATAATCAGAGAGATATCCTATTTTCCAAATCAGAAATTTTTTGGACCAAAAATTAGGAAAAATGAAGAACACTATGAACTACTTTGCGAAATTAAAGATCTAAACCTAATAAAAATACAAATTACGTCTTGATAATCGATCAAACCTCACTACTAACCTGATTGCCGCAAGAATGGGGCCTGAATTCTTGTGGATTAAAGCGAATTCGCTCGGATTCTTCCTCGTGGATGTTCGGAATTCAAGGGGAAAATTCGATGAAATCAAGAGATGAAATCGTGATTATCATACTTCAATAGATACGCCTCTACACACTTGGAAGCAGAGGATCACGAGAGCTTAAGACGTTCCTCAAAATTTGCTTAATTTCTTCACGAATCGATCAGAAGTTGAAGAACAATGAAGAAGTACATGGGTTTTTAAAGGGAAATTTTGCCCGAAGATCATGGCCAATTGATGCGGTCGTGGGGGCGATTTGCAGGGGTCGTGGGAGCGGTTCCTTGGGGCGACATCGTAGCTTCGGGATTGGCAACGAATTGGCCTTAATTTTTCCACAATTTTTTCTTCATCATAGCCACGATTTTTGCCACGATCGGACCACGATCGCGCCACGATCGGGCCACAATCGGGCGTCGATCGTGCTCCAGATTCTCAAGCAGATGTCGTCTGACGATCATGGACTGATTCCTCGATGAATGATGCACGATCGCGGCTCAATCGGACCGCGATCGTGGAGTTCTTCCACGATTCGTCTAGACCGTCCGATGGCGCTTCCGGTAAGTGGACGATCGCGATCTCCCGATCCAGTGCGCCCAATCGTGAGGAGGGTCCACTGCTTGATGGCGATCCACCGTCTGATGAAGATCGTGCGGCTAATCATACCCGTGCCTTTGATGAAAATTGAACGCCTCATTTGCGTCCACGGGTCGGCCTGCGGATCTTCGTGGATGATGGGGAATCTCGATTGTTGATGAAGCCACGTGTCCGACGGTGAGCCCTCGATCATCGCCACTTAAGCTGCTTTTTGCGCCCGTGCCTGATTTCATGATTGCGTGGACTCGAGTCCACGCGATCGACGCCTTGCGATCAGGGCCGACCGAATCCAACGCCTGTCGTGCCGCCACGCGTCCTGCAAGGTAAGAACCGTGTGGGACCATAGTCCCACACGGAAAGAAATTTGGGACAAAACGCCGTATAAATAGGGGGGCTCCACTCTATTACCAATTGCGTTACCGCCCCCCCACTGTTACCAAGGCCCACTATACCTGTGGGCCCTCCACATGCCATCCTTACCTGCCACGTGGCGCCCCTCACAGGCATCCGCTTGGGCCCGTCCGCGTGGCCTCCTGCCACGCGTCAACGTCACCTGCGCCTCGCGCGGGCCACCCGGGCTCTGCAACGTGGCCTCAGTGCCGCGTCGCACCTCGAGGTGGTCCTGCGCGCCACGTCAGTCGCCGGTCACCACGTCACCTTGCAGGTAAGTAAAATCCCTTTTTTTCCCGATTTTAATAAGGAAAATATAAATAAAAATCAAATAAAAAAAATCAAAAAAGGCATAATACTTTAGAAATTCATAATTTAAAATATCCAAATTTAATCCATTGGATCACAAATTCTCCATTGGGTTAATATCAGAAATTTAATCCTTTTTAATCCAAATTTTCTCCATTGGATCACAAATTCTTTTCTTTTTAATATCATGTCATTTAAAATATATTTTGAAAGAAGAAATCAAGATGAATTAGAATTTACTTAAATCATTTCTCATTAAACATTCTAAATCATAAATTCATCTTGAAATTATCTTTACAAACATTTACTAAAGTCAAAAATCATTCAATAACAGAGATTAACTTCTATTAATTTAAACAAAAGATTAATCATCTATTAAGTATGAAATTATCCCTGATTTATGCATAAATATCAACTTTAGTGAAATGACATGCCAATGGAGAAAATTCCTAAAAAGTATGATAACATGCATCATATTCTCATAAAATAAGCATGAATATGAGTTAATTAGGATAAGAATTCAAGTTATAAATGCATGTTATCAGTAGTTGCGACATGCTGCGCTAGAACCACTGTTCGCGAGGGGTCTACGTCCCCTAGGGGTCCCTCGGGGATTCCGATGCCCGACGGCAGAGTGAAAGGTATTCGCCCTCCTCCTCCGCCCCGGGTTTGCCTAGGACTAGGTGGTCCAACCTCCCCAAGCCCGGACCCACCTAGTCCCCACTTGTCTGATGGATGATCCACACGAGCTCACTCCCCCTTCATCCGACCGCGCCTTCAACCAGCCAGCCCTCGACGCGAGGACGTGACCATCCCCAATCGCCTTCCCTAGGTGAACCTTATATCTCCCACGCGGAACTTCACCGTACGGTGAGTGTCGTACTGGAGCAGATGGGAGTTCCGCTCCCATCCACTTCGGGCTGCACGGCCCCCTAGCGATACCAGCCCGAGTATGATCGCCCCTTTGGTGACGTCCAAGTACACGATGAGTTGGATCGATGACCCAGCCCAAGGAGGGGCCCCTACGAGCGGGCCCCGTACCCCGACATGCTATATGATAACCGACCGACTCAGGGTGACCAGTTGAGGGACTACTGCCCGGACGACTCAGGCCTGAGAGGTGCCCGACCCTACGATGATCGTCGCGATTTTCAAGGTGATCACGCCCTAGTAGTCCCCACCTACGGAGCTCAGGATCTCGGGTACCCCGATCAGCGAGCCGACCCGCCACATCACTGTGGTTATTATCACGAGGTCGAGTATACCACGAGCGCTGGAGGACACCCGCATTGCCGCAGAGACTACGACCCCCGACCTGATTATCCACGCTATGATCGTGAGGTCCCACCGCACGCACCACCGTTCCCAGACTACGCCGACCCCTACGATCGGGATTACGACTATAGGCGTTACCCTAGTCTGCCCCGTCGTCATCACGACGATCGCGACTTCCACGATTGACATGATGATCCTGATCGTTGTCGTGAGGACCATCGCGCTCGCATGCAGAGGAGCGTGAGGGTCGAGGTTCCTGTCTTTGATGGTTCTTGCGAACCCAAAGACTTCATTGATTGGGAGTCTAGCATGAACTCCTACTTCCGTTGGTACTGTATGGATGCCGACCTCTGCGTTTAGTACGTGGAGATGAGACTTGGCGGACAGGCCAAGATCTTCAGGGAGAACGAGTACCTAGCCGCCGAGAGGCGAGGACTCTCGATCACTACCTTGGCCAAGATGGTCCAGAAGGTGCAGAACAAGTATGTTCTACGGCACTACGAGGCGACACTCTTCCTATCGTGGCTTGAACTTTGATAGGGCAAGTCACCTATCTAAAACTACATATAGACATTTGAGGAGTGTCGGATGAGGTGTCGATTCGTGGAAAACCCACGGATTGTCATTGGTCTCTTCACACACGGGCTGACCACCCGTCTTCGGAATGAGGTGCTCAAGAGCTGCCCTTCCGAAGTTGACAAGGCCTACCGCATCGTGGAGCACATGGAGAGACCTAGAGATGATGCCCCATTGACGACGACCACTCAAACCGCCCTGGCCCCGTTCACTTGCTCTACGACGGCTACCACCCATCCCAGCCTTGACTTGGTGGCGGGAACAGTCGGACTACCCCGGCCACATCAGTGGGTTCTGCCCGACCTCCCCGGGCCGTGAGGACGGATTCGTCCCTCTGCACCACCGAAGTGGCCCCACCACCCATCACTTGTTTCAAGTGCCAGGGCAAGGGACACCGGGCCAGCCAGTCCCCGTCTTCAAACTTGCTCATCGGGTTAGAACATGATGCCCCGGACTATACTAGAGGTGATGACGTCTACTGACAAGACGAGACCGCGAGGTCATTGATTTCACACGGTATCGTGTCAAAAATAATTCCAAACTTACCAATTTGATGAAAATGTATCGAATTGAAGGGTATAATGGTAAATAAGGGTCGAATCCACAGGGAAATAAGAAAATTCTTGATGTATTCTTCAAAATTGATCAAATCGGACGATGAATTGATGATAAATATTGGTAAAAATGACAAATTATGAAAGAGAACTTCAAATCAATTCCACAGAATCAAGAATCATCAAATTTGGACATGATTTCGTGGACAAATCGAAGATTCAAGTGGAGAGAAAATTTCGGACGAAGAAATTGTGATTTGAACTAAAATTAAACGAAATTAAAGCTTGAATCCTATTCTAAATCAAAATCAAACTTAAATAGATGAAATATTAGTAAAAACCGCTTCTACTAACCACGATTAGTGATCGGATTTACTCGATTAAACTGATTAATCGACAAAAACACCGAAGAACGCGTTTGAGAGTTCAAGCTGCAAATTCTACCAATTTACACGGCAAAATCTTTGATTTCAAGGGCTCCAAGGTGCGGAATTGAAGTTAGAACATGATGAGATCAAGAGAAACGAGAGGAGAGGTGTCTAGACAGATCAATTTGTTGATTTCCAACTCGAATGCTTAGAACATCGGAGGAACACCTCATTTTATACACATTTTGGGCGTAACCGTCCGATCGAAACAACCGACGATTACGATGAATTGGTCCACAATGGACCATTTCAAAAATATCGTGGCCGTCGAATTGTGGATGGAGCGTCTGGATGCGATTCCTTGAGATGCGTTACAAAACGCGTTTGATCGCGCCCCTTAGATCGCGATCAGACGGTCGCGATGCACTCCTCGGAGGTTTCATCTCAGCCATTATAACGCTTGCATTTCAGGCACGTGCCTTGATCGTAATCCGGTGGTCCGCGCGTCCACTCGATCGACGAACCTCGATCGAACTTCACCCGATCCGATGTCTCCCCTTCCGCCACGTGTCCTGCATTTTAAATAAAAACCGTGTGGAACTTAGTCCCACACGGGAAAAATTAAGAGAATCAATAGGGTCTAAAAGGAGCGACGATTAAGAGGGGTAATAATTCCTTCCGATAAAACGGAAGGCTATACATTAAAAACTATATAATATTTAATATAAATATCGTGCATCCATCACATCGTCGTGTAGGCGCCGCGTGGGCCCACATGGCGCTGCCACGTGGCCTTGCGTGCCACGTCGCATCCACGTGGGTCCCGCGCGAATTAATAAACCTTTTTTGCATTTTTTTATTTAATTTTAACATTAAAATCGCAAATTTAATTTAGAAAAATCTAGAAAAAATCCCTAAAAATAGAAAATTCATAAATTTTAATATATAACTCCAAATTAATCCAAATTTCTTTCATTTGATCCGAAATTTAATTATCTATCATTCTAAAAAGTCAAAATTAATAAATAATGAGAGTTTTAAATCTTATTTCAAAAATACATTTATTTATTTAAAGATTTTAACTTAAGAAAATATAAATAAATGTTTATAAATATTTTCTCTCATTACTTTAATGTTAAAAATCTCTATAATCTCAAGTAAAGATGGGTTATTAATTATTTATCTTTTAAATCATCATATTTAACCCTAATTTAAGGTATTTTTGATATTATAACTACTTTTTCATGGAATGATAGAAAAATACACATAAGTATGATAACATGCATGGAAATGAAACTATTTATACCTTAATATGCATCAAAAATCATGTTTTATTAAGTTAATATAGCATGTTATCATCTACGTTGCTGACGATGGGCTAGAGGAGGATTGCGTGGATTCTGACATCATTGGTTACATCCAGATCACCACTACAGCTTCCTCCCATCCCCCCACAGCACCACATGGATCTACGGTAGTCAGTATTGCCGTGACGAGCCCCAGCAACAGCACTGCTGTGTCGCGGCCGTCCCCGGACACGATCACCGGGGCACGACCCCCATCCACAAGGACACGCATCACACCGCCGCGCCACGGGGCCCTCATCACCTACTCCCCGACCACGCAGGAGCCATGTCACTGACCCCCGATCCGGCAGCAGATTGTGCACTTCGCACTTCAAACTTCTACACTTACGTGAAGATCAACGAGCAAGTGTGCAAGCTGATCATTGACAGTTGTAGTTGCGTCAAAGCCGTGTCTGACACGATGATCCATCGACTCTGACTAGTGACCCATCCGCACCCGAGTCCCTACAACCTGTCTTGGATCGACACAACATCTCTACCAGTGCAACTCCAAAGTAGGGTACCTCTGCGAGTCAGCACTTATGATGACATCGTCCTCTATGACGTTCTTCCAATGAAAATCGGAAGCATCATACTCGGGGAACCATGGTTGTATGATCACGACGTCCAGCTTGCAGGAAGGGCAAATACTTGTTGTTTCATGCACCGTGGCCGCAAAGTCATGTGGGTCCCCTACACCGCCCGACCGACCACTCGTTGCCTATTGCCTCCTCGCGTTGGACTTATGGTAGTTCGAGGTCCGGAGTTTGAGCTGAGTATCCGGGATGAGCTCGCAGACACCCCAGTCTGCTTTGCCTTAGCTCTCGACGTTCCCACCGGAGCCCTGATAACATGCATTTATAACTTAAACTCTTATCATAATTAACTCATATTCATGCTTATTTTATGTGAATATGATGCATGTTATCATAGTTTTTATAAATTT
>CM044106.1:658021-674033 GCA_024174645.1 Lemna minuta
CCCCTTACTCACCTATATACGACTCTATAAACATATATTACAAGTCATCATAGTCCCCAATTTTCATTGTTACTAGTCCCTTAGCAATGTGTCATAGGTTTTCCCAAGTCCTTTTACCTTTTGATCCTAGAATTAAGGGTGTGAAGTGTTCCAAGCATTGATTACACTTCCATACAAAGTACCAACCATGGTAAAATGTATTCCATATGCAGGTATCAATTACTTTTGGGGTATCGAGTAGGAAGTGCTCATTGGCTATGATTGACATCAATCCTAAAATGTGATGAAGGTCAAGCATATGCTTGGGTTTGATGTTATGGGTATGAAAAGATTCTCACTCTCTCATGATTAGATGTAATTCCTTAACCCTCAACATGTATGTGACTCATTTGCACATTTGGTGGCTTCGTGGCACATCATGAAATATTTTGGATAAAAATTCATAATTGAATGAATTGAAAGAAAATCATGAAATATATGTCTTTTCAATCAGTCCCATTATCATATATTATCACTAAAATTTGACAAATATGGAGTAAAAATATAATAAATATTTTATATGTTACCAAATTTTGGATGTTGAAACATGAAAATAATATGATCATTATGAAACACTGTAATTTAAAATTCATGAACATGAGAAGATGAAGAAAATATGATTATTCAAGAAAATTGAAATTGGGATCATTAAAGTCACATGCAGTACTCCATCTTAAAGTTCTTACTTAATTGGGATACACTAATCTTTACATAGTGTGGCTCGAAAAATCTTTCCATAGATGAAATGAATAGTTTTAGATAAAAAATATTTTTCCTAGAACAAGGAAAGTTGTAGTAAGATGTATCATTTTATTCTTGCACCACTAAATGATCTTATCAACCATGTCTTAACATGAATATGATTGAACATAATGATACTAAGACATAGATGCACATTATCCTTTACCATTCAAGCACTAGTCTGCTTAGTAATTTAGTATCATCTAAAACTCATGGGGGCCCATGAACTTTCTGTCATTCGTTTGAGAAGGATGATCACTTTTCTTTTCTTTTTTTAGTTTTTTATTTTAAAAAGAAAATAAAACAGGAGGAGCATCCTATGGCTCTTCCATATCCGGATGACCGACTTAGGTCAACCACAGTTCATTAGTTATTTACCACTTGAAAAGTTACTCCTCATGTTTCTCCCTGGCGCTGGTCGCCGATGTCTGCGCCCGCGTACGGGTGACGGGGGTTACGTCTGTCTTTCCGCGTCGCCACTCCATCCATGGAGACCTTCATCTCCCAGACGTCCACGGCTGCTTGTAGTCACTGGTGAGTAGCGAATTTGGGAGCCATCGTTTTTTCCGTCAATTCGAAACCCCTGCACGCCCTTCTCGTTCATTTCTCTCCCCGTATCTTGAAACAATTTCGCCGACTAAGGTTCAGTCTCTTGATACATTCATAAGCGTATAATCATCTATTTTCAACGATCCCGATTAGAGACGCAAATCTCCGCAACCATTGAGGTCGAATTTATGGTAATTTCTAAATGCCTGGACGCCCACGAAACGCAATCCAGTGCAGAGCAAGCACCCATTTTCGCACTACCTACTTTGGATTTTTAGAGGGACCCAATGAGCACTTCCGCCGAAGTGGTCAGTCTTTTTCCTTCCAGAATATTCACTTTTCTATTTAACGGTGCCGTTTGATCTTTAATTTAAGGTATAGCATCCTGTCTTTGGTCAAAGAGTGCTCTTGATTCGTTACGACTGTTGTAATTGAAGGAAAGGCTGAATTTTTACTCATGGAGATGGTCACCTGATACTGGATTCGTGGCCTGATATTCTGTTCCTGGCCCATTTTCCAGCGGAAAGGACATCCCCGCCTCAAATATCGATCTGCACTATGCGCATTGTTCCCGCAAACTTGAAAAATGTTCAACCTGCGGAGACATGATCCCGAAGAAACACGCAAGCGAGCACCACGACGAAAATCATGCTCCAGTACGGTCATATTCCTTGCAAATTCATTTTTAATCGTTGTAGAGGCATCTCCATTTTTGAAATCGATCAGTTCTGTCTAGGTTGTTCAATTTGTTGGGTTTAATGAGTTTCCGTCGGAATCGAGTTCCTATTTTACTTTGGGTTGTGCCTGAACCGGTAGAACGTTGAAACAGGTAGCCTGCGTGCTCTGCGATGAGACTGTAGAGCGAGAAAGTTTAGCCCTCCACGGCACCGAAAGGTGCCCGCAGAGGATCCTTGCCTGTGAGTACTGTGACTTCCAGCTGCCCGCCGTTGATCTCTACGAGCATCAGGTTCTTTCGATGTCGGATGAAATAATTTATTTAATATGACCTTTTTTTTCGGAGTTAGACTAACCGGGCATCAAAATCTAAGGATCTCTGCGGCAATAGAACGGAGTTCTGCGGTGTTTGCTCCCGCTACGTTCGATTGAGTCAATGGGCGGAACATGAACTTCGGGGGCACGCTTGCCCAGATGCTGTCTCTGAATCTCATGGGTATTTCATTTGGAACAATTTTCTTATTCAACTAAATTTAATCGAAGAGTGAGTTTTTAAATTATATTAATCGGAAGGTTTACTGGACCTCGAAGCGGCGCAGCCCGTCCAAGTCACGCAATTCTCACGATTGTAGTCACCGGAGTTGCAGCCCTGCTCGTCTCCATCTTCCTTCGCAGGAGAATTGGCACTTAACATCATTTTGTTCTATTACTTCTTCCTACTTTTCTTCTTCATGCGTTGATTAAAAAAAAAAAGAATCCACTCCCCCTCCCCCTCTCTTGCCAAGAGTGTTGAATTCTATCTTGTCCTCATGTCCAAGGCTGTCTGGGATCTTGATTGACTCAAAGAAGAATGTGCATTTCATATCCCTCGTCAGAAACATCTTTTAGTAAGGTTTTGAATTTTTCCTGAAATTCAAAACACTAAAACTTTTGATCAATGAATCTGATATCGCTGAAATTTTCACCAAATCAATCCATTTCCAACCTTATTATATGTCATTCATCTTACAATTCAAAGTACAAAAAGAAACAATGTAAACATCATTCCAAAGGTAACTCTGTTCTTAATAATCATCATCTTCCTCATTTTATTGTTCTTAATAACTTACTTTCATTTAATCCTTGAAAGATTGAAAACTCAAACAAAAGATGATTAGTAAAAGGGCTTTTGACCATGCGAAAGGGCAAAAATGCGAAAATTAACTAACTTCTTCTGGATGCAAAAATTGACAATGAATGCTAAACAAAGATGAATACAGAAATGACAAATTATCATGGTATTATGCATAAAATTTGTTAGTAATAATGAAAATGCGCATAAGAAGATGGCACTTTATAAAAGAATGGACTTGGGCTGCCCAAGGGTTAACAAGGATGCCCTTACATAAGGCTACACAACAAAGAGAAAATAAAGATAAGTCTCTGGCCCAACGGGCTTTCACAATGATAAAAAAGGTCGGTGGCCATGAAGGAAGAGATAGAATATCTACACAAGAATTACTCATGGGATCTTATCCAGCCTCAAAAATATAATAAAAATTTATGGTTGAAAATGTATCTTTAGGAAGAAAGGTATAAAGTCGAGCTTGGAAGGAAAAAAATACATGATACATTTGGTTGTAAAGGGTCATAGTCAAGAAAAGGGGATAGAATTAAATGATTTTTTTCTCATGGTAAAACATACCTTGATTTGTGTCTAGTTGGCACATGTTACATCTTATGACATGGAATTAGAACAAATGATCGTCAAAAGTGCCTTTCTTCATGTAAGTCTTGATGAAAAAAATTGTGAAAAAAAAACCATAAGGCTTTGAAGTAAAAGATAAGGAGGACCATGTCTGTTTCCTAACGAAATCATTATACAAGCTAAAATAGTCTCCAAGGCAATGGTATAAGAAATTTGATGCATTTATGATATGGGATGCATTTATTAAGAGTAAAGTTGAAAATTGTAGTTATCTTAAGAGTGTTCAAATAACTCTTTTATTTACTTGTTTCTTAAAGTTGATGATATCCTAATTGCAGAAAAAACAATACACAAAAGTCAAGAATGTTAAATAGAGATTAATAAAAAAATTTAGAACAAAAGATTAGTGAACATCAAGAAGATCCTTGGAATGGAATAGCGGGGCACATACGTTATATATATACAAATCTAAGAATATTGAAAAGTAACATCATGCATTTTTACTTACAAAGACATGCTTAATTGTCCCATTAAATGTTTGATTATCTTATTTTTACTGCAATGGTCATCATATTTTCATAATTTTATGAAAACTGTGCTATTTTCAACTAAATTCCTATTTTTTCATGTTTTTAATGCTGATTTTAGATTAACTTTTGAGTTTAAATGATTTCAAGAAATACATGGATGCAATGGAGATACAAAGAAGATAGATAGTTGATGATTTACGTTTTTAGTTTAATTAAGTTTTATTTTAAATCAAAGTATGTCAAAGAATTAATTTTCTCCTTACTTATAACTTTACTTTTAGTTTATAAATTTCATCATAAGTTATCAAATTAAATTTATAAAATAATCCCAAAACTTTCATGGAAAAGGCCCCACATTCTGAAAAGCATGATTTTCTAAGGTTTTCCTTTTTCTACATTTTTTTGGTTATTTTTTGGGTACTTTTAAGACTAAAATCAGTAAACAAAAGCGGGCTACATCAGTGAGTTGACATGCTAGGGTGATGTAGCAGTGCACGTACACATTGCACATACAAGAGTGGCTAGGGACATCGTGCAACGTATCAATGGCTTGCATGGTGACAAATTTAGGGGGTATCAGTTCATAGGATAATGGTGCGCAGCGGGCTGATTCCAGTAAACATTATCCATCTTTTATTTATAGTCATGAAATTCCAAACCATGAACCATGTAAGACAATGTAGCTTTTCATTTTTCATAACAATGTGGCACACCAGGGAGTATCAGATGGGATAGCTTGATTTTTATATTGCATCATCACTTATTAATCAAGAGATATGTGGGGAGATCAAAGCAGATGATTGATGATCTCAATTATTAGATGATTGAGATCAAAGCAGATGATTAATCAATTGCATGAAGAAATATTTATATTTCCCCACTTACTATATTGATTTAGGGTTGAATCCTCAAGAATCCTAATAATAAGATTAGATATTTCTAGATGGAATTGATACGTATAAATGGAAGATGATCTAGAAGGGAATATTGAAAATATGGAAGAGAGGCATGAAAAAATATGGATGTGATTCTAATATATTTATATCTATAGATTTTCATTTTTGATGACTAATGTGATGAAGAGTAAAATTAAAATGATAAAATGGAGAGATGAGAGGGATAGAATGGAGATTGAGACCTAATGATGAGGGATGGATGTTTACAAGAGATTATTGTGGCAAAAAAAGAACAAAAATAAAACACAAAGATAGAAAGGGTTTCTAAACTATCCATTGAGGAGATTATTGTTTCTTAGGAGTTTTTGACTCCCAATAATTTTCCTGTTCTCCCTTGTTGTCTTCTTTTCCAACTTTTCTTTATTTTTCCTTGGCATAGTTATGCTCCTATTTTTATCATTCATTCTAGAGCCCATACATTTCACCTAGCCTAGGAATCTTGTATCCAACATGAAAAATGAAAAGAAAAATGAAAGAATTTGTAAAAAATGATTATGTAATTAAAAAATGGTGGGTCGTCTCTGCTCTCTTTCTTGGAGTTAGCTGATACTAGGAGCATACAACATAACATGTACTCAAAGGAAACAGATGCATAAAGGATGAAAAGAGGAATCTATCCGTAAACTTTAGAATACAATTCCTTACATATGGTCATTTATTCAGCATTGAAGATGCAGCAATCTTGAGAATTTATTAGTTTTTCTCTCTTTGTTATTGCCTTTGAATCAGCCTCATTTTAAGCACTAGCTTCGGATTGAAAAATCATGGATTCCACCCCGAAAAATGTCTTAAATTTTTTTTTAAAAAAGGCTAAAAAGGTAAAGAACCTCTTCCCTCTCCTTTCTCTTCTTTTATCACACATTTTTTATCAAAAAATTTCAATGTTGTAGTAAATTATCATGTTGTTAATTTAGTGCTCTTTTTAGTCTAACACAACAACCAATTGTTTATGTTGTACTTGTTAGTGGTTGTCTTCTAACAACCATCTTCTTTAAAGTTTAGGCTTTTTCAGTTTAAATAATGGTGATGACCAATTTCAAGGCTGTCACATCAGTGTGGCACATCAGTAAGACCCTTATAAAGCTAGAGGCCAATCATGCACTACAATGTCTCTTGTATAAATTAAAAAGTGACTGTTATATGACATATAACAGTCACCAAAATAGCTCTAAAATAATAAAAAAATATTTTTAATTAAAAAATTAATATTCTAGGTTTTAAAATTAATGCATTTCTAAAAGAATCCAAAAATAGTAGAAAAATTAGAACTCTCTTCTTAAAATAAATTAATAAATTTTAACCATGATAATATGAGTTCTTAATTATTTTTTGTAAAGAGCATATCTTTGGTTAGAAATAAATAGACAATCATATTCACACTTTAAAAAATATTTCCTTGATGATTTTAATGTAAAAATAATTTATTATCATTTGCTTAGAAAATAAAATTAGTCATTGAAAACCATGATAACATGCATTTTTTATCACTTTGATGAAGACAAAAGCATAAAATGCATGATATTAATGTGTTTATTTGCATGTTACCGTTGACATGAGTGATAAGTAGTGGAAACCCATGAAATGTATCATAAAGTACTTGAGAAGGTTGGAGGGTTTATTTTTTATTATGGAGGAAAGTAGCAAAAGCTCTAGGGAAACATTGGTTCAAGTTTACACTTACTCCTAAATTACAGTATATCAACCTCGACATACCTGACGAATTGCGACCGTGAGGTCATTGAAAACACAAGATCAAGAGTCAAAACAATATCCAAACTCACTAATTTTAGGAAATAAACACGAATTGAAGGGCATCGTGGTGAATAAGGGTCGAATCCACAAGGAATTAGGTGAATTTTTTATAATCTCTTCGAATTTGATCAAATCGGACAATGAAATGGTGATAGAAATTAGGTGATTTGATAATTTTGGAAAGAGGACTCGAAGACGAATCCATAAAATAAAAAATCACTGAATTTGGATCTTATTTCGCAGAGAAATCATTGAATGAACAAGAGAGAAATTTCTGAAAAATAAAATCACGAAAAACAGAAATTGAAATTGACTAAAATTATGATTTGAAAATGAAATCTAAGGCTATAAGAAGAAATATTGGGATGAAACACGATCCCTAACCAAGGATTGCGCTCGAATTGATCCAATTTAGTCGTTGGATCAAGGCTATTCATCAAAATTCAAAAAACACGATCGTTGATCTTCACGCATTGATTTCTTCCTTGTCTCTCCACGAAATCTCACTCTAAAACACTCCATGGACACAAAAATGAGTCTAGAAGTGATTGGAAGTAAGAGATTCAAGGGATTTGGTGTCTAAATAGTTTGATTAAGTGGAATTGCCCTGGAATGCTTTACAGTGTCGGAGAACATATCAATTTATAGGGCAAATTGGGCTTAACCGTCCGATCGGCATTTAATCTTTGATCAACGGCTCTGATAAAATGCTTGGATGCGAATCGTTACGATTAATTCATAGCCGTTAGATCGCAAATGGATCGCTGAGATGATGCCAGGTCGTGTGCGTTATAAAGAATGCATCAAACGCACGCTGTTGGATCTTGATCAGACGCTCAGATGCGTTTCCGTTGGTTTTAATCTTAGCCGGTATAACTCCTTTGATCAACGGATGAGATTTAGTTGTTTTAAAAACGATTCACCGACTAATCAGAATGCGCCATGTACCCCCCTCTCCCGCCTTAAGTGACGATCAACGGTCAAGATTCTCCACGTTGCGCCACATCATCTCCCGCCTTTGATCGTAGATAGCGATTGGTCAAACGCTCCAGATTGTGCCACGTCACCTGCGCGCTTTATAAAAATCTAAAAAATTGATTTTTAATTAGAAAAATCGATTTTAAATTCTGAAAAATCCTGAAAAATTCATTAAAAATTCAGAAAAATTCAGAAAAAATAGAAAAAATCCCTAAAAATTAGAAAATTCATAAGTTTCAAAATATAACTCCAAATTAATCCAAATTTTTTTGATTTGATTAGAAATTAAATTATCTATCATTCTAAAAATAAAATAAAATCAAATTCAATAAATAACAAGAGATTTAATTTCTATTTCAAAAATACACTCATTTCTTTTAGATTTTAAAACTTAGAAAAATATATGAGTGTATATAACATGATTTCTCTAATTATTTATCCTTAAAAACAAATTATAATCTCAACTAAAGATGGGTAATGAAATTATTCATCTTTAATTCATCATAATTAACCCTAAATAAATGTATTTTGAGATTATAAGGATTTTTTATAGAATGATAGAAAACACTCAAAAATAGGATAACATGCATAGGAATGGAATAATTTATGTCTTAATATGCATAAATAATCATTTATTATCATTTCTAATTAGCATGTTATGAATACCTATTCATATTAAGTGGAGCAGCAATGTCTTGAAGAGTTCCAAGTAGACACTACTATAGACTTGAATACAAAGGATGAGCAAATTGTCATAGGTGACACCACCAAGGAAGTATTCTAGTTGAAGAAATTCATCATGAGCCTTAGTGTAGTCCCTTCCATCTCAAAACCTATACCCTTTGGTGTAACAAAAATGGTGTGATACCATGAGAGAAAGAGACGAGGTCTCATCAAAACTCAAAGCACATTTTCAGGCACTTACAATTGATTAGTGAGATCATTTATAAAAGAGACATAGTGGTGAACAGATTTCCATCTACTAAAAACACTGCAGATTCACTAAAAAGGCCTTTAAATCAAAATACTTTTTGGAAAGATTGTTACAGAACCATGGGGTTGATGCACACGAGAGATTGGCTTTAGTCCAAGCGAACGTTCAATCTATAGGGAAGATTGAAATTAGGTTTTATTTTGTATTTTTGGATGAAGAAAGTGGAAAATATTAATGAAGAAGTATGATGAATAAGAAAATTATTATGAACCAATTGAGCACTTTTGAATTTCCAATCAACGATTGAAAATTCTTGATTGGAAAGGAAAATAGTAATTTACTGATGGAAACAAGGATAGAGAAATTGAAAAGATGGAAATACGATTTTACATCAAAAGAAAATCATTCTAATCAAAAGGTTTGTGATAAGAAACTCAATATACTGATGCTTTTTTATCAATCACCCCTTCAAGAGACCATACATCTCGCATAGAGTTGGCGGCTGGCATCCAACACAAGAAATGAATGGAAAAAAGAACACACTTACTAAAAATGATGTTTGGTACTCGACGGACGATCAATCGGCACTCTCTTTTGTTTAATTAACCAATGCAAGAAGCATACAAAGAAACATCCAAAATCCTAGTTTTTGCTCCATAATTTAAATCAGCCATTTTTGCACCATGGGTCACACTATTGTTGGCCACGAAGAAGAGATCATGTGGACCATTCCACAAGATTGGGCAGCTCTAATGTTGACATGTGTCCTTATAAAAATAAAGATTAGTCCCACTTGGAAAATATCTAAATTAAATTTCCTTTAAAAGAAGGGCCCATTAAGGCCTATTAAAATTCAAAATCAATTAAACAACTAATACTCCCCTTAATATCACCACGCATGCATTGAATATGCATTGTGTGGTGCTACCTTGTCATGGCACATGTTAATATGCCACATCAGCATTGCAAAGAAAAAAAAACTCAATCGTCTGATTCCAAAGATGTGAATAAATACCAAGAGAACCCATATTAATCCACAAAGTATTAGAAAATTTCATTTAAAATAAGAAAATGGAGAAAAATTGGATAGAAATCTAGAAGAATCTATAAATTTTGAATGCTCATATATTTTCATAGAGAACTCCTTTGTGGATGAAATTTTTTGCCACTCTGATCCTCACTTTGAGCATTTTAACTCACTTCATTTTCAACTCACTTCATTTGTTCACTAAAAGTAAATTCTATAAAAATAATAAATTTGTTTTCAACTCACTTCATTTTCTTCTCATCTTTGTCTCTATTGTCATTTGTTCAAGGTCTACAAACACGAAGCTCACATAAATGCAGTTAGTTAATACTTTTTTGACCTTGAAAAAGGTCAACCGTCAATCTTGCATCAAATTAACCATAGTTTATTAAAAATTGAGGTTATAGTGATATGGTGCAATGAATGCAAGAAATTCATCAAAACATGGTAACATATGTAACAATGATGGGAATTATACCTTGAAAATAATAAATACTCATGAATTTGTACGTGAAAAGTGGACATGATCAAAACTGGCTAGAATGGTTAATGAGGGTTTGATTGTTGACCATACCCTTAGTCACTTAATAATCTTATATTACAGAGTTTTTCTACACTCTACCTATAGATTAGGTTTACAAAATCTTTGACTAATTAATCAAGTTATTAATATATTTAATTAATAAGATTGACTAAGAAATGTTATTCAATATATAAAGATATCAACTAGATAGATATACAGGCCTCAATGGTCATACACATAAGATCAATGGATGTTGTGAGATATAGACATCTTTATGAGGGACATTGTAAAAATTTTAAAAAACTAAGCGTCTATAATCGGTGCTCATGTGAGTTTTAGTGAATACCCACCCCTCTCTTCTTTTACTCTCTGTGTTCTTTGCCCTTTGGTGATCTAGTATGTATAGATGATGAAGAGATCATCAAGAAACATTGATGAAGATATGTAAGAGGATATCCAGCCATAATGAGACCATGTGGATGTTGTTGGAGGCTACACATTTGAAAAACTTTGAAAAGCTCATCCAATGAACACTCTAGGGTTGATGGATGATTAGATCTCTTCTTTAATGCTTTCACTAAAAGAGAAAGAGAGGAAAGAAGAGATTTTCCATAAATTTTGTATTGGCACTTTAAATTGTGGTCCTCCTTTACCTGTTTATATACATTAGGTATGTAAAATTTTTACATAAACCTTCATAATTATGCCTATATCCACTGAAGTCAATAGGCTTTATGTGTATCACCCTCGAGGCCCATATATATCTCTAGTTAATAGCTTCATAGACTTGATAATTCTTATCAAACAACATTATTAATTATATATATCAACGTATAGATTAATTAATCAGTGATCAATTTAACCAAATCAATAAGTCGAGGTATAAGAATTCTCGTATGGAGTGTATAGGAACACTTGAATTGAACTACATGCCTTAGGAGATATGAAGTATATAAGAACTCTCATATGAAACACTGCCTTCACTGGTTGTCATACATATAATCCTTATTTCCATTACCTTAGCCTTGGATTTCATCGCATCTCACTCCAAGGGATAAAAATCCTATCGTGATCACACAATTACCCTTAAAGACACTGATATGCGTAAATTTGCTGTTGTTGAAACTGCACGTTCATGTATCAAAATTTCTATTCAACTCTTTGATCTTAAAAATTAAAAATAATGGCAAGTTGAGGTTGAATCGAGAGGAATGACGGTCAAAAAATTGAAATCAAGGAATATTTTTGGTACTATCTTGATTAATAAAGAGGAAACACTCAATGAAAAGAGGGAGATATGCACAAAAAATGCAATGATCAATTGCTCAATTGCTTAAATGATCAACATGCACAAAAAATTGATCAATTTCTTTTGTACCCATTTTGAAGAACAAAAACCCATGATTAGAAAATGGAAATGTGATTTATAGTTTAAAAATATGAATATGCGGATGAAAATATTGGGAAAAAAGAAAAGATCTATGGAAATTGATCTTAATCTATAGATTGGCGATAAAAACACACTCAAGCAATGCTCTCTAGTCAAACACACTTTCAAGAGCTCGTACATTTTTCTTGGACTTAGTGTCTTGCATCCAACACAAGGAATGAATAGATAAGAAATGAAACCTACTGGAAATAATGTTTTGTACACGAAGATTGATCAATCAATGCCTTCTCTCCTCTAGAAGCACATAATGAAATATTAGAAAACCTAATTTTTCTGACTTTGAATTTAAATCAGCCTCGTGAGTTTGTAGAGATTGAAATAATGATCACGCTTAGAAAATTTCAGTCCTTAACTAGATCAAGATCATGAGATATCAGCCCTTAACTAGATTTGGAGCATTTATGGGTTGTTGATTTTTCCTTATTAATCGCTGGATTTGATTGCAATCATAATCAAATCTTTGATTGGGAGCCATCAAATTGCATCATATGTCACCTCTTTGGTTTAACGAGAGGAGTGAGAAAGAGCAGGAAGAGCGTTAGTTGTTGAATTGATCTTCATAAGTGAAAACACTCAAGATTGTGCCACTTATTACCTCCATATTTGTTGCGAAGAGAGAAAAAACTCTAATATATCGCACTAGATATAGATTTTTAGATTTTCTTGTCGTGTGGTCCACTGCATTTGAAAACTCTTGTGCTGCCATGTGTCCTGCTGATAAAGAGGAAATCATGTAGACTAGGTCTACCAGACCTAGTGATCCAAGACATGCCATGTGATGGCAAGCGGGACCCGTCGCCACCATTGTGGGAGACATAAATGACACGAGCTCAGCGTATCTTACCGTTATTTTATTTTTGTATTTCCTTTTCTAAAATTTTGGGCCCTTTTGTGTTTAGCGGGCCCAATTATCGTCTCTCTCTCTCTCTCTTTTCTTTTATTTCCCCTCTTAGGGTTCATTGGGCCTTTTCTTTTGGGCCCAAATGAGCCCTAAGTTTATGTTTGTGTGTGTGTGTGTTGGTCCTATTTTTGGGCTTTCCTTTGGATTGGGCCTCAAGTGGGCTTCCCCTCCCTTAGGCCCATTGCGGGTCCTATTTAAGGGAGTGAGAACCCCCTGATAACATGTATATTTAACTTAAATTCTTATCTTATTTAACTCATATTCATGCTTATTTTATATGACTATGATGCATGTTATCATAGTTTTTATGAATTTTCTCCATTGGTATGCCATTCTACTAAAGTCCATATTAATACATTATTTAGGGATAATTATGTGCTTTATTGATGATTAATATTTTTCAAGGTTAAATTATTAGAAATTAATTACTTTCCTTGATTTACTTTGACTTTAGAAGATGAATAAAAGGATTAATTCCAAGGAAAGAATGATTGGATGATTAAAAGAAAGAATTCTTAATGAAAGACTTGATATTATTTTCTGTCCATCCCATCTTCTTATTTTAATTTATATTTTAGATGGCATGATATTAAAAAGGAACAAATTTGTGATCCAATGGAGAAAACTTGAAGTAAAAATGAGTTGTATTTCTTAAGTTATGAATTGTTGAATTTATTAGATTTTTCTAGATTTTTATAGATTTTAATTTGATTTTTAATCGATTTTTAAAATGCAAAAAGGGATTTATGTCCGTAGGACCGCATGGCTGACGTTGTCTACAGACGCGGCGCGTACCGCGACAAAGCGACGCCGCACGCATGCCATGGCGTAGCCAGGCGCTGGCGCCCACGCGGGCGCCAGGTGGCGAGCAGGCGCAAACGCTGCAGGGCCACACGGTGTCCACGCGACGCCTTGAGGGGTGCCATGTGCCGTGAGGGGCCGGCGGTGAAGGTCACAGGTTATGGCCTTGCAGATTATAGCGGTAACGCAAATGCGTTACCCCCCTCTACCTTATATACTCACTCGTTTTTCTCATTTCCTCCGTGTAGGACTATGTTCCTGGGAGATTTATTGTTGGCTGACAGTGGTTTTGAAATTCAACTAACTATTTCTGTGCCAAGCACATGCAAAACTCAGCACGCTCATTTCCATGCTAAGTGCAAAAATTTACGTCAAGATGCTATCGCACACACGGCGACGCCTGGATGGACAGGAAGTGGCCCGATCACACGGACGGGAAAATTAGGAGAAGGTACGCCCGCATTGTGGGATTGTGGCCTATCCTACGCACACAATCGTGATCGTCCAATCGACCTTCATCAAATCGAACGAGTGGCGCGTTTCGTGGGGAATTTTTTTATAAATATCGTCGTATTCTCTTATTTTCTTAACTCTTGATTGAATAGTGAACAAATTAAGCAATTTTGGAGCATAATCTTGAGTTCTTCGTGATCCCCTTGTGTTAAGACACTTGGATTGCATCCACCTATAGCTTTTGGATTGATCACTAATCATTGTTCACCCGATCGCATTCTCCCTTGAACGCCGAACTATCTACAGAGTTGGAACCTATCAAATCCTCTTCAATCCACGTGAATTAAAGTCCAATTCTCAAGACAATCGGGTTAGTAGTGAGAATCGATCATTTATCTTGCAACAATTTGTATTTAAATTAGATTTAGGAGGTTAATTTTGCTTTAAAAGTCGTTTTGTTTTTCATTTTTGCCCAATTTTGGTTTGAATGTTTGCTGATCTTGAAATAAAGATATCTCACCGATCTTAACTCCGAATCACTTGATTCTGGTTTGATTGGCTTCCTTGTTTCATCAGCTTTTCGTGGATAGCAAATTCGTGAAATTCTATGATTATTGGCCCCTAAATTTAATGTTTGACCAAAAAGTATTCATTTTTAATACAAATTTGAGCGTCGAATTGTAGAATTATTTACTCTTAAAATATAAATTGGCATCTGATAATTTTGGTCTCTTTGGAATTCTCTAGTTGTTAGCTTTCTATTGATTTATAAATTTCAAGATTTGGATATCATTTGGTTTGTCAATTTGAAGATTTTCACCAAAGTGTTCATTTCGGGATTTTTCTGATCTTTGATTTTCAATAATTCATAATAAATCCAACTCTTATTGAAAAATCACGAATTTTATATGAATAAATTCCATTTTCTGTAGAGATTGTGAATATATAATTTTTGTAATCTTATGAGCCCTTTTGGTTCTCTGATTTTATAGAAAGTTGACTATAGGTCAAAGGCAATGCTTTGACGTTGACTTTGACATTTCTTAGTCAAATCAGAGGTTTGAAATCTTAAAATACTCTATCTAGTATATGTATATCATTTATATTCATAAAATATCATTTTCACTTCTTAAAATCTTTTATTAAACCTAAGCTTGACCAAGTCAACTCTGCGATAAGAGTCAAACGTGTTCTTTATGGATCGACCCGATACTTACACTTTACTAGATTTTATATCTTTGTCATTGTGAGTTCGGTATTATAATTTTGTTTGACCGACGTTTGTGTGTTTTAATGACCCCATAAATTCCTTCGTCAAAATGGCACCGTTGCCGGGGACCATGCGTTATTGATTTTGTTGCTTAATTTTGAAGTCATATTTAGGTTTCTGTCTTCTGTTGTTTACTGACTTGAAGAGAAATAATCAGACTCTCTCAGTTGTGGAAAAGGTATAGCGAGATAAGATTACCTATTTTTGCCCATTAATTGACATTTTCGGTGCAAATTTGGTAGTCTATTTTGTGTTTTTCACTTACTTGAGACGCCGATATTGATATATATCAGATACATTCTCTGTTAGCAGTGATCTATTAGTATAATTATCTTTAGTGGTGCTTGACAAGAGGAGACCGTGAGGTCGTCAATTTCACACTGTCTCGTGTCAAAACAAAGTTCAAACTTACCAATTTGATGAAAATATCTTGAATTAAGGGGTATAATGATAAATAAGGGTCGAATCCACAGGGAATTAAGGAAATTTATGATGATCTCTTAGAATTTGATCAAATAGGATGATGAATTGATGATAGAAATTGGGGAAAATAGTAGATCATGAAAGAGAACTTTATGGCGATTCAACGGAATCAAAAATCATCGAATTTGACTTTGATTTTGCGTAGAAATTGAAGATCGAAGTGGGAGATAATTTCTGAAACTTAAACTCATGAAATTGACGAAAATTAAACGAAATTCAACTTAAATTGCTAATCTAAATGGAATTTAAACATGAATAGATGG
>CM044106.1:674533-716286 GCA_024174645.1 Lemna minuta
GAAGGATGATGGAGAATTATTTCAAAACATGAACACAAGGGTTCCAAGTGAACCTATACTCCTCCTTATGAGTTTGAGAAACTCACCATCCATTAAGAGAATGAAGAAATCCTCTCCAAATAATTGAAAGAGAGTGTAGATCTTAAGGGAATTATCTTCCCTCCTTTCCCTATTTTATACTGATCTAAAGATTCACTTGGTCAAAGCATTTAATCCTTATCCTTAGATACTTAGAATTCCTTGAATGGACCAAGTCAACCACCTTTTACCTTGATATAGGTTCCTTTTTTCCAAACCATATCCACTATATCATAGGTAACCTTGAATAGTTATGAATAATGATTTCAAGAAACATCAATAAAAACATGCTTGTTACCCCATTCCTTCTTCTTTGAATACCACCTATAGTTAGAATTGTAGGAGAGATCTAATTAACATTATTAGCTTTGGGTCCACTTCAAGACAAAAGTCATGCATGATTGCACCTAAAATCAAGATTGATCAAGCACTTATGAAGGTCGTCCAAAAATGAAGACAGCTTCTATGATGAAAGTCAACATAAAAGAAGTTCCAGCAACGAAGATTAACCTCCATCGGAATAAGACCTCCACGATTGATGAAGAAGAAAGAAACTCAAGTATCAAGATTATCTCAAGATCATCAAAATAATAAGGAAACCACTACTTCATGCAGAATTCTTGGTTTCTAAGAGTCACGAAGAGTAAAGCTAGTAGCTAAAGACAATGACAAAACATGTTTAATGGCAAGCCCAAGCTTGACGAGTTCTCTCCTCCCAACAGTCGGTCACCACAGAAGACCTACACGGAACTTACCAAGGACTCCATCGTGAAGCCACTATCATCAGAGAAGACCAAGGACTTCACGTGAATTTAAAGATAGAGAAGAGACAAAAGGGTCTCCCTGAAGAAAATTTTAAGGAGAAGATTCATCATTGTCACGAGCCGTCCCTGCTCTCTTTTACCGTACTAAGAGAATCACTATACCTACCTTGGTGATCTGCATGAAGATGATAAGCAACGTCAAAGGCTGACACTCCTTATCACCAGTGAAAGCACCTCATCTAGCGTGCTTTCTCACTGGTCAAGGCTTCCGGAATTCCCTCCGTCGCCTCACTCTGACGACAAGTAGCTGACGGACTTCCGCCAAATCGATTCCACATATCATCGAGATACCCCGTTGACTTCAATATGAAAATAAGTTACAACCCCTCCATTGCTGACGATCCACACAGGAATAAGGAAAGTCCACACGGACGATCACCACAAGCCATCAGGAGTTTATAGTGAAGTCAATAGCTGAAGCAACGAAAAAACTGAAAACACAAGTCGTTCCTGTGAGGAATTGCCGACTCTAGAGAGCTATCTTATCAGTTGCGTCATCGTTAGAAAGAGAAAGTTAAAGTATCGTCGGTACAGGGAAACAATAAAATATGAAATGGTTATTCCGGAGTTGAAGACTTTCCCACTCACGTGACGACAACGTCACTAAGATTGCACGGGATTACGAATGACATAACCGCCGCCACTTCCTCCCTCTCTTGAGGCATCGTTTCATCCCAAATCTCTATCTTCTCTCATCTATAAAAGACGAATGCAAGAGTCGAAAAGGAGTAGTTGATTATTGATGGAAATTTGGTTACATGGTTACTTTTACCTTTGTGTTTGTGTTCTTCCCTTTGCTTCTCCTGCAAGCCTCTCCCGAGTTCTATCTCCCTTTCTTTTCTCCCTCCCGTTCTTTTCTCTTTCATCCACTTCAAATTAAGATTCAAACGACGGATATTCCAGGATCGATCGGTATTCCCAGGAGTACCGGCTTCAACTTATATCGAAAAGCATTAGTTCCACGTTGCAAATCAGGTATCATCCTCATTCTCTTCAACGTGATTAATAGTTCCGATCCTAAATCGGTAAGTCCAACGATCTCCCTCTTTCCATCTGTGTTCTCTCTCACATATAATCATTATTTATATCATCTCTTATATATTCTCCATCTCATCTCATCTCTTCTATATTATATATTCTACCATTCTTTTCACATAAAAATTACTCTATTCCACATTATTCTCACTGATATCATTTCATAGGTCCTCCATTAAATTGTACGATTATTTTATAATTAAATCAGTAGATAATCATATCTATTTCATTCATTTCTCCCTCATTACATCTTCATATCCATATATATTATAATTTCTAAAAATATCCTACATCAAAGGTCCACCACCTACCCATAGTGAAGAGCGGCAATTCCTTGAGATATCAGCCACTAATTAGTCGCTATAGTGATTTGAGTCTAGCTGAAGATGGAAAACTTAGCGCTTGTTGGGAGGCAACCCAACCTTATTTTTGTTTTTTTATTTACTTTCTACCTTTGTTTTTGCTTTTGCATTTATTTTTACTTTTATATTTTCTATTTGCTTTGATGTTTGTTGTTGTTTTTCTATAAGCTTAGTAGGTGCTAAGGATAAGAGAACATCAAAGTAAGAAATTCAGCCCCAAAACAACTCCACAAATGAAGAGAAGAATGCAACCAATGCAAATTCCCACTAAGTTTTTCTTTTAGTCCCTTTGTCTCTTTTCCTTTTTACTAGTTTTGCATGCCATGCATAATGATTATCATCTCTTTTCCATGAGCATACTGATTTTTATTGAGGACAATAAAAGGAATGAGTATGGGGGGGAGTTTTCTAGAAAACTTAAAATTTTTAAAATTTTTGCATTCCTTCATTAAGTATTCTATGCATGATCTGATTTTTAAACCATGTGAGCAGAAACATGATCTTTCCAAAACCACATGAAAATATGAAAGCATAGAATAAATTAATACCTTCACTTGTTTAGAAGGTCATGAGAAGAGCAACCTTACGTGTTATGTTGAGGAGGTTGTAGAGTCGATGAAATTATGGATCTACGTATTCCTTTTGGGAATACCTAAACTAAGAATCTACTCAAGCTCATAGTATGATTTTTCAAAAGCTCCTATACTTCTCATCCACTCATTCTTCTTACTAAATCTTGAGTTAATGACTCCTTGCACGCAGATCCTTCCGATTTCCATAGCAAGTACTAGCTTGTATCATCCTATTATTGGCACTACTATTATTGACATAGTGAAGCTCCCTAATCCATAGAGATACCAAAACCTGTTCGGGGGAATAAGCTGCATGTCTACTAAGGAAGACACATGGGTAGGATGAGCACCATGAAATGAGTAATGTTGTTTTCAATAAGTTGCATAAAAAGCCTTATAAATTTCAAATTCTGTATTATCTAATCTCTTTATTCAAAAAGGCATGCATAAAGTAGAATAAGGATGAATAAATAAGTAAAATTAGGAGGAAAGAAAGAAAAAGAAAAAGTAGAATTAGGATGAAAGAAAGAAAAAGAAAAAAAAAGTAGAATTAGAATGGTAAGCTACCTCCCATGTATTTTAGCCAATTCTATTTTATAGCCATTGTGTATGAAAAGGATGATGCTTGTTTCTACTTCTTATGCCTTTATCATTCATGTCATCAGATCAAACGGTTGGCGCTTTTAGTGGGGAATTTTTGTATTATCTTTTTTTCTTAACTCTTGATTGAATCGTGAAGAAATTAAACAATTTTAGAGCATAATCTTGAGTTCTTCATGATCCGCCGCATTTAGACTTTATTGCGATCCAATCGGGGCGGTATTGATCATGAATCGTTGCTTGATTCGATCGCATTCTCCCCTTCAATGCCGAACGTATTCGCGGGGAATAAACCAAGCCAAATCCTCTACAATCCACGTGAATTGAAGTCCAATTCTTGAGTCCATCGGGTTAGTAGTGAGAATCAATCATTTATCTTGCAACAATTTGTATTTAGATTAGATGTAGGAGGTAAATTTTGCTTCAAAGCCGTTTTGGTCTTCATTTTTGCCCAACTTCGGTTTGAATTTTTGCTGATTTTTAAATAAGGATATCTATCTGATCTTAACTTTGAATCACTTGATTCTGGTTTCATTGGATTCCTTGTTTCATCAGGTTTTCGTGGATAACAAATTTATGAAATTTCATGATCATTTGGCCCCTAAATTTAACGTTTGACCAACCACTATTCATTTTTAATCCGAATTTGAGCGTTAAATTGCGGGATTAATTACTCTTAAAATATAAATTGGCATTTGATAATTTTAGTCTCTTTGGAATTCTATGGTTGTTAAGCTTTCTATTGATATATAAATTTCAAGATTTGGATATCATTTGGTTAGTCAATTTGAAGATTTTCACCGAAGTGTTCATTTCAAGATTTTTCTGATCTTTGATTTTCAATAATTCATAATAAATCCAACTCTTATTTAAAAATCACGAATTTTATATCAATAAATTCCATTTTCTTTATAGATTGTGAATATATAATTTTCGTAATCTTCTAAGCCCTTTTAGTTCTCTAATTTTATAGAAAGTCAATTATAGGTCAAAGTCAACGCTTTGACCTTGACTTTTGACATTTCTCAGTCAAATCAGAGGTTTGAAATCTTAAAATACTCTATCTAGTATATGTCTATCATTTATATTCATAAAATATCATTTTCACTTCTTAAAATCTTTTATGAAACCTAAGTTTGAGCATGTCAACTCTACGATAAGAGTCAATCGTGTTCTCTGTGAATCGACACGATACTTATACTTTACTAGATTTGATATCTTTGTTATTGTGAGTTCGGTATTATAAATTTTGTTTGACCGAGATTTGTGTGTTTAAATGACCGCATAAAACGCTTTGTCACCCCCCTCCAAAACCTAGAGAGAAGTTTGTAATTGCCGTTTGCAAATTTGAGAAGTACTGTAGTTTTTTTAGTCTTGTTCGAATAGAGGGAAGGGAGAGGAGGAAGAACCGTGAGACGAGAAGAAGGAGAATACTTTCCCACTCGTCGCCTACGTGCACAAGGAGAAGAGGAAGAAAGGGGAGAAAGGGGAAGAGGAGAGAGTGACGTTGTGTACGTCGTCTTTCTCCCGCCGCCTCTGTGAAGAAGGGCGTGCGAGGCCCACATATCTTCAGTGGTTCTCTGGGATTTTCTCTCCCTGCTCTTATTTTTCTCGTCCTCCCCACCTAACCTTTCCCCTCCCCCCTCGCCACACAAAATTGAGTTCCCGTCGAATTGAGCTCCAGGCGAGACTTCCCCGCGATTTTTGCTCTTACTCCCTACGTCGTGACGGTGGAAGAAATCGTTGGAAGGAGTCGTTTGAGGGAACATTTGGATCAAACGGAACTGCGAGAGCTGGACGAAGTCGCGTACGAGGTCACGGGAGAAGATTCTGCTGGATAGAGTTGCGGGACGAAGGGAAGGAGGCGACGGTTTGTGGAGTAAGAAGTTAAGGAGTTTAGGACCGCCCCGAGTGCCCCCCCCATTGTCTTTGTGCATTTCTGCTCAAGCCCATGACGTGCCCAGTGAAGGCCGCGCGCCAGCCTTCAATCCAAATGTGCGACTCCCGTGGACGCCTCGCCCATCCTGTCTTGCGCGCGCGCGTCGCGAGTGCCCACCCGTGCTTGCCGATAGTGTGCATGTGAGTGGACACTCCTCGTGTAACCCCGGTGCTTGTTGGAAGGAATTTAGAGGAGGAGACCGACTATGGCAAGAAGCCTCCCGAGCTTCCTCTCTCTGCGATCGTTTCCTGCAGCTCTAGTCAGTCAGCCTCAAGTGATTTTCAACCGCTCTCCCTTTCATCTTCCCCCTCCCTTCCGCGAGTTAGCCCTGGTTGACCGACGATGCCAGACGGTGGGACCACCAATCCGTCTTGATATGCGTAAAAACATGGTCGTTGAATGCGCGATTTTATGTATCAAGCAAATTTATACTCAACTCTTCAAAATTGATTTTTAAATTAGAACAGTGGCAGGTCGAGGTCGAATCCACAGCGAGGAAGGTTAAACAATTGAAATCAGAAGCTATTTTTTTGATATTTTTAGATTTAGAAACCGAAAATGATCGATGAAAGGAAAAAAATGTGCGTGGAGATGAAATGAAACGAACAACTGCTTCCAAAGTCTTTTTCAGATATTGTAAACCCTTGATCGATGGTGGAAAAGTGATTTTTAGGGTTTATAATTGAGAAAATGTTGATAAACATATGAGAAAAATAGAAGAAATGGATAGAAAATAATCCTAATCTAAAGATTTGTGTTGAGAATACAATCCAGTGATGCTCCCTAATCAAAACATACCTTCGAGAGCCGTATATTTTGCCCGGACTTGGCGTCTTGCATCCAACAAGAGGTATGAACAGAAGAGGGAAGAAACTCGCTGAGAATGATGTTCAACACATGATGAATGATCAATCGCTGCTTTATTTCCCTCTGGCTAGCCAATGCTAGAAGCATACAACAAAACATTCATAACCCTCATTTTTATGTCTTAGAACTTTTATTAGCTCAAGAAGATCCCTGGAGTTTGAAATGACGATCATGCCCATAAAATTTCAGCTCCTAACTCCATCAGGAACGTCGAATATCAAGCTTTTAATTTGGAGCATTTATGGCCGTTGATTTGCCCTTCTCTCTTCTCAGATCGTGCCCGGTCAAACTTTGCTAAAAGACACAAAAATTACGTTAAATGCCCTCACTTCTCTCATCTCTCTTCTCTCTCCTCTCTCTTCTCTCTCTTCTCTAAAATAGGAAATAGGGAGATGAAGAGAGAAAGTTTTGCGCGCAAGACCGAAGGAAGAGAAAAGCGCGGAAGAGGTGGAGGATGCGAGATTTCCTTCTCCCCCTCATGTGTGCCCACGCGTAAGGGAGAGAGGAAGGAGAGGAAGACGTAAGGAACGAGAGAGAGATTGGGGAGAGGAAGAGAGCGGGAGAGAGAAGAAAAGAAGAAAGAGAGGGAGAGGATTCCCCTCACAGTTACCTCGCGACGGAAGTAATTTCCGTCACGAGGAGACGCGAGGGAAAGAGGAGAGGTTCGCCTCTCTGTGTCGAGAAAAGAGAGGCTCAGGAGAGAGAGAGAGAAGGAAATCTCTCCTCACGACGGAAATTTCCGTCGCGAGAGAGAGAGAGAAAGGGAGAGAGAGAGAAATCGCAAAACTTTTCCTCCCGCCTCTCCTCGTGACGGAATTTCCGACGTGAGAGAGAGGATGAGGGGAAGAGAGAGAAATAAATCTCTCCTCGTGACAGAAATTTCCATAGCGAGGAGAGGCGGGAGGAAAAGTCTCTCTTACTCCCTTTTCGTCGCTAGAGAGAGGCTTTTCCTCCTGCCTCTCCTCACGATGGAATTTCCGTCGCGAGAGAGAGAGCGAGAGGAAAAGAGAGACTGCGTGCGAGAGAGAGACGCACGGGCCGGACGTTTACACCCTTTCCTCCGCTTCTCCTAGAATTCCGATCGAAAGACGGCATCCGGTTAAGACTGATGAGAGTGTTCTCATCCCGTCGTCCGGATCGTTGTCCACATTTTCTGTTTTGTTTTGGTTTTCTGTTTTCTACAGGAGGAGGCGACGCTCCTCTGTTTTGGAAGTTACGGGTTTCTCAGACTGAGATCCATCCCAGCCGTACGAAGAGGAGAGTTATAACGGTGATCCCGAAGACACGTCAGCAACGACAGGAGGTCGTTAGAAGGCATACCTTCTCTCCCCTCTTCCTATTGGCTGATGATTTTTATAAATCATCAGCCCGAGCGATTAGTTCGTGTCAAAATGGAGGAGAGGAGAGGAAGAGGACGATCGAGAGGTAAGACAAAAAATCGATAATACGACGGCTAGGGTTTGATGTGACCCATACATGCGTGAATAGGAGAAATATATAGAAAAGAGAAGAGAGAGGAGAGAGGAGAGAGAAGAATGGGCTTCAGCCCAATAGGAGAGGCTTTAACACTCCCCCTCAAGCTGGAGCGTGAAGGTCAAACATGCCCAGCTTGGATCCGATGGTCTCATATGCAGGGCCTGGTAGGGCCTTAGTAAAGATGTCTCGCCAGCTGATGTGCGGAAGCAACGGTGTGAGGGTACGAATAGTACAGTTAACAACGTCTCTGTCGTATGAAGTGGCAGATCGATCTCAATATGCTTCGTCCTCATATGAAAACGTCGCATGTAGCGCGATGAAAGGTAGCAGCTATGTTGTCGCAGATACATCCGCATAGGACCTGCTGGTGAGAAGCCGAGCTCGAGTGAGAAAGGAGCGTAGCCCACGGCATCTCGGCTGTGGTATACGCCATGGCGCGATACTCGGCTTCGGCACTAGAACGGGACACGATAGAGCCTTCCCCGAGGCGCCATGTGACCGAGTTACCTCCAACATAGGTGGCATAGCCACCATGTGACTTTCGATCCTCCTTGTCACCGGCGAACCCAGAATCAGAGTAGGCCTCAATGTGTAGATGACCCTGTCGCCGATACAAGAGGCCCTTCCCCGGAGCTCTCTTAAGGTACGCCAGAAGCCGATAGACGCCCTCCAGATGGATAGTGCGAGGAGCCTGCATAAACTGACTCAAGATACTAACCGCATAGGAGATGTCCGGACGAGTCACGGTGAGGTAGATCAATTTCCCCACAAGTCGGCGATAGATGCCAGCATCCTCAATAAGTGTGGTAGCATTGTCCCACCAGTCCACATTCTGCTCCATAGGTGAGGAGGCCGGCTTGCACCCCAGCATCCCTGTCTCCTCCAGTAGATCCAGTACGTACTTCCGCTGACAAATGGACATCTGCCCCTGACGGTAAGCAATCTCAAGTACCTGGGGGGAGATAGATCGCGTGTGACGAAGTGCTGAGCCAGATAAGCCTTGGTCGCAGCTACCTCTGCTTCGTCACTACCAGTGATGATGATGTCATCCACATACACAGCCAGGATAACACATCCATGCGGGGTGCGTTTCCGCATGACGGTCGGATCAGATACAGTAGAGACAAAGCCATACGCAAAGAGCAGCTGCGAGAACTTGTGAAACCACGCACGCGGGCTTTGCTTCAGCCCATAGATCGCCTTCTTGAGGAGACACACCTCGGGACGACTCCCCCACGAGCAACATACCCGGGCGGTTGCTCCATGAATACACTGCTCATCAAGGTCTCCCAGTAAAGAAAGGCATTGGACACATCTAGGCTGATGAAGCGGCCGGGGGCTGAGTCCCGAGCAATGGAGAAGAGGACACGGATGGAGCGAGGCGTGCCACGGGCGAGAAAAGTCTCATGATAGTCAAGACCATAGGCTTGAGAGAAGCCACGAGCCACGAGACGCGCCTTGTAGCGCGCGATGGAGCCATCGGGGTTGTACTTGAGGGAGTACACCCACTTGCGGGGAGACAACGTTGGCATCAACGGGCCGAGGAACCAACGTCCGGGTCTCCCGCTGGAGGAAGGCCGCGTACTCCACATCCATCGCCGCTTTCCACGCCTGGGGTACCGAAACGCCTAAAGATACGACTTGGGAATTGACTCGGTTAGAACGGCAAGGGCAAAAGAGCGATAGGAAGGAGAAAGGCGGGCGGGAGAGACATGATGGGCGATAGGATATAGCGTACACGGCGAGTGCCCTTGCGAAGAGCGATGGGAAGATCAAGGTCGGGAAAGCGGGAGCGGTGGTGAGGAGGTGACAATGTTGCGGAGCGAGGAGATGGCGGCAAGGGAGGAGGTTCCGGCTCGGAAGGATGGATCGGATTGGAGGGATGCCGAAGAGGGTGGCGCGCGAGCAAAGAAATCGGGACGAGGGATAGGGAGATCGGTAACGGGAGTAGCGAATCGCAGGGACGGGGAGGATGGAGGGAGAGATCCTCGCGGAGCGAGTAGAGGAAAATAGGGAACATCCTCATGGAAGGTCACATCTGCGAAGTAACGTGCTGAGTGCCCGATCGGGGAAGTACACACGGTATCCCTTCCGAGTCAGAGTAACCAACGAACACACCCTTTTTGGGCACGAGAGCTAGCTTGGAGAGGCCGGGGGTGTGATCTGAGACAAAGCGGTGCAGCCAAACACTCGAGGGTAATGAGAAGATATCCCGCAGCGGGAGTCAAGCGCGAAGAGGGATAGCACCTCCAAGAGCAGCGAGATGGAAGACGGTTCACCGGGTAGGTAGCGGTCGGAACAGCTTCACACGGAGATGCTTGAGGACCCTCATAGCAAGTAGTAGTGTGCGTACCATGTCCGGGAGGTGTCGATGCTTCCGCTCTGCCACCCCGTTCTACTGCGAGGTATACGGGCAGGTAGTCTGATGAACGATGCCATGAGCCAAACATAGGTCCTCAATGCCCTTACGAGTAAACTCAAGCGCATTGTCACGTGCGGAGAACTTTGACCGGTGTCGCGTCTTTGGGTAATAATCTCAAGTAGAAAGTGCTGGACACGAGAAAGTACCTCCTTGCGACTCTTCGGGATATATGTCCAACTCGTCCGGGTATAGTCATCGACGAACACCATGTAGTATTTTTCCTCACATGGCGATGAATGCGGGGCCGGACCCCAAACGTCACGAGTGGACCAAGTCAAACGGGCGATGGGTAGGTGGACCAGTGCGCGATGGATACGACGATCTATGGTGCTTCCCAAGTTCACAAGACTCACAATGAAACTCAGATAAGGTTAACCAAGGTAGAGTTTCTTTAAGTTTGACAAAACTAGGATGCCCCAATCGGCAGTGCCACAAAAAAGAGTCATGATAGTGCAAAAAGGGCTTGAAGTCCCCTAGATGGAGAGTCAGCCACCAGCTCGTAGATGCCACGGCCGTTCTCACGGCCCAGTCCAATCCTCCGGCCCGTGTCTAGATCCTGGAAGATGCAGTGATGAGGATAGAAAAACACACCTGCAGTGAAGGGCTTTAGTGATCGCACCGATGGACAACGGGATTCGCAGGAAATCCCGGAATATACGGGACATTGCAGAGGTAGGGGCGAAGTAGCACTAGACTGGCCGGAGCCAAGGGCAGGAGCAGAACGTCCGTCGGCAATACGGACGTCGGGAATGGATGTTTCAGGTCGATAAGAGGTGAGGATAGTGGAAAGGCCCGAGTCATGTGGGAGGAAGCCCCTGAGTCAATAATCCAGAAGTAGTATGAGGAGTTGAGATAGACGGCGTACCGGAGACGATCCCCGTCCGCTTTGTATAGGACACCAAGCTGCTCGTCGGTGCCGCAAGATCGCCGATGGAGCCGTGGGCGGACAAAGTGAGGAGGCTCGTTATGCACGAATATAGGCCAGCTCGAGAGGAGATAAGGTGAGGCTGGCTGTTCCCGCAGCCGAGGGAGTAGTCGAGGATGATCCGTCCCGCGGGGACATAGTCACGAATGTCTTGCCTCCAGCGCAGCCATAGCCGAGGCGAGGCTTCCCAAACTCCTTCCAGCACTTCTACGATGGGTGAGTCGTCTTCACAATACTTGCAGGATGGATAGGAGTTCCGGGTCCTCCCGGAAGATGCACTCTTCCCAGATGCCCTGGGAGCCCCGCCTGATGCGATGAGTGCGGAAGTCTCGGTGGGCTGTGAGGACTGGGAAGCAGGCAAGCTGTCCTGCACTTGAAGGGCGGCTGCAAAGATCTCCTTGGTGGGTAAAACCCGGGATCCCCCAAGCACCTGACCCCGAATCATATCTGCCAACTCGGGACGTAGCCGGCTAAGAAATGCTCCCGCACGGAGCTCATCGCGATACCGTCTCAGCGTATCGAGATCCAGAACCAGTGGCTGATAGAGCTCGAGGTTGGTAAAGATGGCATCGACCGCTCCATAGTAAGTCTGGAGAGTCCGGGTGCCCTGGCGACATGCAAATAACTCCTCATATAGACGAACTGTCCGGCTCACGTTGCTCTTGTTGGCGTACATCGTCTCCAACTTGAGCCATAGAGCGCGAGCAGGACGGGTCATGCTGAGCGGCTCCATGATCTGCGTCGCTACACTAGAGATAAGCCAAGAACATACCGCAGACTCCAGTCTGCTCCATTCCGAGTATTGTGGGTCCGATTCCTTCGGCGAGGAATCAGTCAAGTGATGCCGAAGACCATGGGCATTGAGAAACTCGAGGAAGGCGCATCTCCATGGCCCATAATTGGACCCATCGAATGTGTAAGCGGGCTTGGCCAGTGCACTCACAATCGAGTGTTTCCCGGATTCCCGGGGCAACTCTGCAGGCGGAGAGGGCTGAGCAACATCCGAAGATGACGATGCGGCAGTAGTGTCGGCCATGTGGAGAGGACTGGAACCGGCGGCGCAACTCTAACGGCGCAGATAAGTAAGCGGCAAAGAGTTGTGGCGACGAACAGGCCGCAGGCAGGCGTCGACGTCAGCGTCTGGTATCAGTCTGCAGGCGTCAGCGTCTCCAGGCAGAACTCAAGGGCAGAAGGCGACAGGAGGTAGGTCATCAGGGCAACAGGTCGTCGAGGCGTTTCCGAACGCAGATCAAAACGCAGGGCAGAAGCAGACGGATCGCCACTATGTAGGCGGATCGCCGGCGGAAGCAGACGGAACGTCGGAAGGCAGACGGAAGGCAGACGGAACGTCGGAAGCAGACGGAACGTCGGAAGTCAGACGAAAGGCAGAAAACGCAGACGGAAAAAAAAAATATGAAGCGTCACGCGAAAAACGCAGACGGAAGGCAGAAAACGGAAAATGAGGCGTCACGCGTCTCGTGGAAGAGAGACGGATCGCCGGGGAGATCTCCACGTCGGAGGTAGGGCAGGGAGACGTCGGAGGTAGGGCAGCAGGGCGGCGTCGCACGGCTTGCAGTAGGGCGACGTCGCAGGACAGATCTCCGCGTCGTAGGTCAGCTTCGCAGGGCGGCGCCGCAAGGTGTTGCAGCAGGGCGACGTCGCAGGGTCAGGTGGCGCAAGGGAGGGCGTCGCAAGGCAGCTCTCTCCTCTCTAGGGCTGGCTCTGATACAATGTCAAAATGGAGGAGAGGAGAGGAAGAGGACGATCGAGAGGTAAGACAAAAAACCGATAATACGACGGCTAGGGTTTGATGTGACCCATACATGCGTGAATAGGAGAAATATATAGAAAAGAGAAGAGAGAGGAGAGAGGAGAGAGAAGAATGGGCTTCAGCCCAATAGGAGAGGCTTTAACAGTTCGCAAGAGTGCGTGCGGAACATTTTTCTCAGTGAAATGCATTGATCGTAGTTTTGTTTATTTCTTGTTCTGATTGTGATCCTCTCCATCGTCCTTCCCTTCTCAACGTGTTCCACTGGCTGGCAATTTGTTATAGCCAACAAGTGGTATCAGAGCCTGCGTTAGATCTTCCGAAGAACAGCAATGGCCAAGAAATCCGCCGATGGAGAAATAGGAGCTGCGACGCCATCTCTCAAGTTGTCGAAGACAAATTATCGAGTTTGGTCAATGACCATGGAGGTATACCTTGACTCACATGATTTGTGGCAGATGATCGTCGGAGAGAATCCGACGAAGAAGAAGGATCGCCAAGCTCTTTCGGCAATCATGAGCGGCGTTCCTGAAGATCTGCTTGGCATTCTCGACGCGAAGAAGACAGCGAAAGAGAATTGGGAAATTCTCCGTCAACGAAATCTTGGCGTGGATCGAGTGATTCAATCCCGCATCCAAGGACTTCGACGAGATCTTGAGATACTTACCATGGGTAAGACAGATTCTATCGTGGACTTCGCGATGAAGTTCACCCATATCATCTCCGACCTGAGGAATCTGGGAGAGACGATGGAAGAGAAGGAAGTCGTGCGAAGGTTTCTAAGAGCAACACCGGCTAAATTTGATGCGCTCACCCTATCGTTGAAACAATACGATGAGCTTGATAAGGTAAGCCTCGATGAGGTAATCGGATCGCTCACTGTTCATGAGTTACGACTCAAAGAACGCGAATCTCGCGAAGAGGAGCAGGTCCTATTGGCTAAGGCAATGAGCAAAGCCAAGTTATCCAATGAGGATGAATCCTCATCGCGTGGGAGAGGGAAACAACGCGGTCGAGGCAGAGGAAGAGGACGAGGCAGAGGACGAGGTCGAAATCAACCGACCAAGGAAGAGAAGGATAAAAAGCCGTTTGACAAATCGGTAATTCAATGTTATAATTGCCAAAAATACGGCCATTTTGCATACGAATGCAGGAGTGCAAAGAAAACACGCGATGAACGCGCCTATGTGGCGGAGACTACACCTGCAGCAGCGGCATCGGCGAGCTCTTCCAACACGGTGACTGCTTCATCCTCACTCCTTATGGCAATAGTGGAAGAGGTAAGTGACTTACTCCTTCACGGTACCGAGGGAGCATCGTCCGACCCCACCCTGTGGTACTTGGACACGGGAGCTACAAACTATATGTCGGGACGCCGGCAATTTTTCTGCGAATTAGATGAGTCAGCAACCGGATTCATCAAATTTGGAGACAATTCGAGAATTCGAATTGAAGGGAAAGGAGAAATTCTTATTAATCAGAAGAATGGAGAGATTCTCCGACTCTCCAACGTGTTGTACGTTCCTCAGTTGACGGCCAACATCCTAAGTCTTGGCCGCCTCGATGAAGAGGGTTGCCGAATGAACATGGCAGGAGGTAAGTTGACCATCTTTGACCGTGACGGATGCTTACTCACAGAGGTACAAAGAACGAGGGGGAGACTATACCTATTGAAACTCAGCATAGTTGATCACTGCTTGATCACCACCGAAGATTCAGCTGAAGATTGGCTGTGGCACTCACGGCTTGGGCATCTTAGCTTCCACAAGCTAAAGGAAATGTCAAGAAAGAAGACTGTTGACAGTCTTCCAACAGTCAACGTGCCAAACAAACTATGTGCAAGTTGTATTGTAGGGAAACACCATCGGAAGCCTTTTCCAAAATCCTCTACCTTCCGAGCAAGTGAGCCATTGGAGCTTATTCACATGGACATCTGCGGGCCTATCTCACCACCTACCTTAGGAGGAAGCCGGTACTTCCTCCTCATTATTGATGATTATTCTAGACTAACGTGGGTGGCTATGTTGCAGTGCAAGTCGGATGCATTTGAAGCATTCAAGCGCTTCAAGAATTTGGCAGAGGCTGAAAAGGGAGTGAAGGTCAAGACCCTCGAGATCCGAGCGGGGAGGAGAATTCACATCCGAATAATTCTCAAAGCTTTGCATTGAGTATGGTATTAAAAAGGCAGCTGACAACACCCTACTCACCCCCAGCAAAAACAGGGTGGTTGAAAGAAAGAATCGGACAGTGATGTCCATGGTGAGAGCAATGCTGAAAGCCAAAGATCTCCCCTGAGAGAACTATGGGGAGAAGCAGGTGAGTACTTGCTATCTATATCCTTAACCGTTTTTCCACAAAAAGTCTTGCAGGGAAAAAAACTCCTCACGAAAGTATGGACAGGGGAAAAAGGCCCTCGGTGGATCACTTGAGAGTCTTTGGATCACTTGTTCATGTGAAGAACACAAAAGGGCATCTAACCAAGCTGGAAGACAGAAGTCAACCTATGGTTTTTTTATCGGCTATGAGCTGGGAACAAAAGGTTATAAATGTTTTGACCCGGTCAACTTCAAAGTTACCATCAGCAGAGATGTTATCTTTGAAGAGGGAGAAAAGTGGACTTGGTCAACACAAGAGGAAGGTACAAACCTCTTCACTTTCTTACCTAATTTTCTTTCTGATCAGCATGTGGAAGAAGACATCACAAGTGATGAAGAGGACAATTCACCACCGGATGAAGTTACCTCCTCTTCGAATAGCTCAGAAGACAGTCATTGCCCAAGGTACACGTCATTAACTGACTTATACTCTGAGACTAATCCTATTCCTTTGGATGAGCAAACATGTTTAGTTGCTGATGAAGAACCTCTCACCTACCTCAAGGCTGCCCAAGATGAGGTATGGAGAAAGGCCATGAAGGAGGAGATGATGGCCATTGATCGAAGCCATACTTGGGAATTAGAATCTCCACCATCGAATTGCAAGCCTATTGGACTCAAAAGGATCTTCAAGTTAAAGAAGAATCCAAAGGGAGAAATCATAAGACACAAGGCTCGGTTAGTGGTCAAAGGATATTCTTAGAAGAAGGGTATAGACTATGAAGAGGTATTTGCCCCTGTAGTCTGATTTGAAACTATAAGAGCTCTAATTGCCTTAGCAGCTCAAAAGAAATGGATGATCCATCACCTTGATGTTAAATCGGCATTCTTGAATGGAGAAATTGAAGAAGTCATATATGTACAGCAACCTGAAGGTATTTCTAGCAAAGGAAAAGAAGGTTATGTACTGCGATTAAAGAAAGCACTATATGGCTTAAAACAGGCTCCGAGGGCATGGTATTTCAAACTTCACCAATGCCTAATTTCCCTCGGATTTGCAAGAAGCAGTTATGAGCAATCTCTCTACCTCAAACAAGCAGGTATGGACACTCTAACTGTGGGAGTGTATGTTGACGATTTAATAATCACAGGGTCATGTACAGAAGCCATTGAGATATTCAAAGAAGAGATGAAGAAAAGGTTTGAAATGAGTGATCTAGGATCACTAAGTTCCTACTTAGGACTTGAGGTAAGGCAAGGTGAAGACTACATCTTCCTATCTCAGCAAGCTTATGCCCGGAAAATCTTAGAATCTGCCAAATTGACGAGTGTAATGCGAGTGTCCACTCCACTTGAAGCCCGAGTGAAATTCACCATCACTAAAGAAGATGACAGAGTGGATGTCACCTCTTACAGGAGTTTAATTGGCAGTCTTAGATATCTAACTCACACAAGACCTGACTTACTTTATTCCGTAGGGATTTTGAGCAGGTATATGGAAAAGCCTTCACAAGAGCATCTCAATGGAGTGAAGCGCGTGATTAGATATGTGAAAGGGACAATTGGTTATGGACTTCTCTACAAGAAGGGAGAATCCAATTCTGAGTTGATTGGTTATAGTGATAGTGATTTTGCAGGGGATGTAGGTGATCGGAAGAGCACCTCCGGTCATATCTTTCTTTTAGGAGGAATGGCCATCAGTTGGACTTCACAAAAGCAAAGCATTGTGGCTCTGTCCTCATGTGAAGCAGAATACATTGCAGCAACGGGAGCAGCATGTCAAGCTCTTTGGATGAAGCATCTTATAAGTGAATTAAGGCATGAAGAACAGAAGAAAATGAAATTGATGGTGGACAATCAATCCGTGATAACTTTGAGCAAGAATCCGGTCCATCACAATCGCACCAAGCATATTGATACAAGGTATCACTTCATCCGGCAGTGTATTGAAGGCAATAACATAGAAATTACTTTCATTCGGACAGAAGATCAACTAGCAGACATTTTCACTAAAGCTCTTGGTAGGATGAAATTCCAAGAAATGAGGAGCCGAATAGGTGTAACCAACATCCGGACGGAGGAATTAGATCAAGGAGGAGAATGATGAGAGTGTTCTCATCCCGTCGTCCGGATCGTTGTCCACATTTTCTGTTTTGTTTTGGTTTTCTATTTTCTGTAGGAGGAGGTGACGCTCCTCTGTTTTGGAAGTTACGGGTTTCTCAGACTGAGATCCATCCCAGCGGTACGAAGAGGAGAGTTATAACGGTGATCCCGAAGACACATCAGCAACGACATGAGGTCGTTAGAAGGCATACCTTCTCTCCCCTCTTCCTATTGGCTGATGATTTTTATAAATCATCAGCCCGAGCGATTAGTTCGCAGAGAGTGCGTGCGGAACATTTTTCTCAGTGAAATGCATTGATCGTAGTTTTGTTTATTTCTTGTTCTGATTGTGATCCTCTCCATCGTCCTTCCCTTCTCAACGCGTTCCACTGGCTGGCAATTTGTTATAGCCAACAAAGACGAGATTTCAGAGCTGGGAGGAAAGCGAAATCATTCTGTAATGAAAATATCAGGACAAGAATATTGAAATTCAACTAACATGTATACTTTAAATGATCTGGAAACGCGAGGATTACGACAGCTAAGTTCTTAATCGAAGGGGAGAGAGGAAAGCTTGCCTCCTGGAAAAGCGGAAGGGAGAGAGGTGGCCGGAAGTGTCATTGGCTGCCCATCCGCAGGCCTTGTGTGGATGTTCCTTCTCCGGCGAAGCAGCAGCCTTCTTCTCCGTTATCACCGAGTCGTCCATCGTCCTTTCTATGTTCTCTTCCTTACCTCTCGTAAAGATCTCTATTTCCTTTACACTTATCCCCGCATTTATAGGAGAAGCGGGGGGAGGTATGTCCACACTCGGGCAGTTTCTTGTTTGGAGGGAGGCCAAGGTGGTTCCTTCTTGCGTCACGGCAAACGTATCACTTCGGATCCTTCTGGAGGGAATCCAGCGTGACTGTCACCGTGTGCCCAAGGCGCGGTCTGCTAAGCGGCGTTTAATTGGGAGTTCACTGCAGTTGGTCTATCCTCTCAGCGTCAGGAGACCACGTACAACGACAGGGCAGTTTCTTGGGGGAGGAGGACACGATATCAAGGCTCTCCCATTTTGCGGTGGATAAGGGGGCGCCTGTCTCCCTAAAGGATGGAAACGATGGAGGCCTGTCACCCAGTTAAGATTGTCGAAGACTTTCAAAAAAAATGACATCATCGACGAGTCTCATTGGGCGTATGGCCATAAATATCTTAGAGGTAAACGGAGGCCAAGTCAAACTGAGTCCGGTGCATTTTGATGGAGTAAAACTCCATCTAATCTGATGGAGCATATGCAATTATGAATAGTTGGAGTTATTATTGAGAAAACCGCAATACAGTTAGAGAGTGTACCGTATAAAGGTTAGTCCCAGGGATCTCAACATAACAGTAAAACATACTTATCATCCTATGCGTAGAAACAGAGGTACTGATCAACGGGATACAAGAAGTAGAACATCCTATGCATTTGTCGTTGTTCTGCATCAAATGACAGATCAAGATATGCCATTCTATGATGATTCCTGGGGATGTCTTTTCCAGTGCCAAAACTATCTCGGTGGCCATTCATGTTTGCTACCGGTGTCATTCGTCCCGACTTTCTGGCTGGGGGTTTCAGTCATGACTTTGCGCAGTGGATTGGCTGTGGGTTGTCGTTGACACCACCACATAGAGTGAACATATTGGGGTGGACATTGATATCGGATACCAGGGTTGCGCGATCATGATCGATCGAGATCGATCGTCAAATGATCGCCGCCTTGATCGATCACAGGGGTCCGTGCACCGATCGATCGTCGCCTGATCGTCGATCGATCGAGGTCAACGATCATGATCGCGCAATCATGGAGAGAGGCGAGAACAGGAGATGCAAAACAACAAACAACTTGATATTATTCCATATTTTATACATTAACATCATTAGAATATATATTTTGTAATAAGATAAATTTAAATAGTTATTTCATATTTTTATATTAACATCATTAGATTGTATATTTCTTAAGAAAAATAAATTTCTATTTATATTTTGTATTTTCATATTTTATTTCATGCATTAGCTTCTTTACCTGTTTCTGAGAAAACAGTATCTTCTTGAAGCGCGAGAGCTTCTGACGAAGCAAGAGAGCTTCGGACGAAGAAATTTCTGAGATGAGAGAGCAAGAGAGCGCGAGAGAGTGGGAGAGAGCAAAAGAGGGCGCGCGCGAGAGAGAGATTTAATTTCCAAACAATCGCGATTTTACTAAAAAATTTTCATCGATCACGGCGATTTCATCGATCGATCATCGATCGATCACAAAATCAAGTTTTCTCTGATCGCCGATCGATCGATCGATCGATGCGCGACGATCAGATCGGCAACTCGATCATGATCGCGCGACCCTGTCGGATACTAGCAACTGGTAGTATGTCTTCCACTTGATCCAATGATATTAAAATTTTGATTCAAAGGGTAGCGGCCATCGAGTACTAGGTAATAAATTTTAGAATACTCAGAACATTTTCCTACATTTATTTGAGATAAAACCCCATTATTGGATTATCCATAGGTGATAATTGGTGAACTTTTCTCTAAAAGCATCTGCTCTCTTTTTTTTACTCCGGCTTATGTTCGATGACAAAATTAAGAGATTGGATGTATTTTAATCATTTTCCAAGCCTGGCATTTGTTTTCTTTTAGGAGTTCATGAATTTCAAAGCTTCATGATCTGAAAATACGACAAACTCAATACAAATAGGAAAGTGCCTCCAATGCTTAAGGGTTTGAACTGAGGCATATAATTCCATATCATACATGGAATAATTTAATTTGAATGAATTAATATCTTACTATGGAAAGCAAAAGGATGACCATCTTGTCTTAAGACTCCTATTTATATGCAAGAGGCATCACAAGGTACTTCAAACACCTTGTATAAATTGGGTAACCTAAGCTATGGGCATGTGTAGTTAGTTCTTTGATGTCCTTGAAAGCCTTATGTGCATCCTCGGATCACATGAATTTACCTTTCTCTCATATAATTTGATGTAGGATAATTTTCAGAATGTTTATATGTGAGAATATTATGAAGTGATTGTGATGAAGTGGTGAAAGAAGAATGAAGTATGATATGGATGATCACTGAATTTTAAAATGAAATGATCCTACAATGTTATGGGAGGACCTATGAGATGATATCAATGATGAATGGATGGATAATTCACTGAAAGTTATGTGAGAATATTTTCAGAAAACAAGAAGCTGATAATGACAAAGATGAAGAGAATAATGATAAGGTAATGAAGAGAGCGGATAAGAAAAGTTTATTGGATGTGATTAAGGAGAAGAGCGTGGAGATAAGTGGAGATAATTAAGCATATGAATGGGTATATTCTGAGATTATTTAATATGACAATTATAGAGTTTGAGAATAGATAGAAGAAGTCAAAACGAGATGGAATAGGAGGGTGAATAATGTTGGACGTATGATATTAAATCTGAACTATTATTCACGGTTTTAAGAAGTAGAGGATGATACCTTGTGGAAGAGAAGTGGATGCCTTGAGAATACTCCACGACCAATTGATATCCTCTGAAGTGCTTCTGATTTTGAGATGAATGAAAATGGACAGAAAGGAGGGAGAAGAGATAGGAGGATAGAACTCGGAAATGAGTATGGAATAGGAGGAATGGATGAACACGAGAAGAACACGATGAACACTTGGATAAATTCGAACCAAAGGAGCCAAATTTTCATAATACAACATGTCTTTTTCGTGTACAATTGTCCCCTTTATAAGGGTGAGAAAGATAGAGGAGTTTAGACCGAAAAGATGCTTCAAGAGGAAGAGGGAGAGGGCGGTTATGGCAGTTACAAAGAGGCATTTCGGGATTGCCTCTTGTTTCTCCACGGTTTCCACATCAGCAAGCAGAGATGATGTGGCTTCATTGTGAGCCTCTTGATGTCTTGAGGTAGTTATGATCGTGGGAGAGAGGAGTCTCATTGCTTGATGTAAATAACGCCAAATTTCAGCATTTTAATACACCGCATCTCATCATGGTGATTTCGTTCATGTTCTTCATAATAGGCTTCATAGATCTTCTTGGCTTGTATGACGGCAAGATAATTCTTATCTTGTCTTTCAAACCCATAGAGCTTTTGATGTAATGGGCTTCATTTTCACTTGTGGGAGTTGCGAATTTGCCATGCTTCAATTGTGAGGCTTCTTGCTTGCTGTTATGATGATCTTAGAGCTTGGAAGTGATGGAGAGGATGGCCTTCTCATCTGATTTTCTTGGATTTCAGGTTCTCCACGCTGATTAGTAATATATAACTGCATGGTTTACTCATGCAATGACTTTAGTCTTCAAGTAGAATCCAAAGATGTTCACGTCCATAAGTTAACACATATAGATCTCTCCTAAAATTTCTATCTATAGGTAAGTTTTCAAAGAAAGAAGGGATATTTCACAAAAGTGTTCCTATTGATGTTTCTTGAGATCATTATTCACAACTATACAAGGTACCTATGATATGGTGGCTGTGGTTTAGACAATAGGGAACCTATATCAAAGGTAAGAAGGTGGTTGACTTGGTCTTCAAAGAGTTCTAGGTATCTAAGGATAAAAAGTTTATTTCTTTTTGACCAAGCCAATCTTTAGATCAATTTGTAAATGGGAGAGGAGGGGAGGTGATCCCCATTGGGTCTACACTCTCTTTTAGAGATTTAGAGAGGTCTTTGTCACTCACTTCATGGATAGTGAGTTTCTCGAATTTCTTACTAAGGAAGAGGATGGCATGCTGCTGCAATTGAGGATGGGTTCTCTTCCTTAAATTGTACCTTGGTTCTGAAGTAGGCCTCATGTTCATTTGTTGATGTGAATCTTCATCAATTCCCCCGGGGTTGGAGGACTTCATCTCCGAGGAAGTGTCTTTCATATTGAGAAAAATTTCAGAATGCAAATGAGGGGCATAAGATAAGAGATCATGAGAAGTGATCCAAGAGGCATCACTTATTGGTTTGTCTTTCCATTGTACCAAAAATTCGTAATCATCCTCTTTAGAATCAGTGGTAATAGTTCTATGATCAATGATTTTATCAATAAGTCCAACATTAGACACGAGATTGGGAGAAAGGAGAGAATTTTGAGAATCTTCATTTTCAAGAGGAATGGGGGATGAAAACATATCATTAGGGATATCTTTATTCTCATGAAATTCTATTAAATCAGAAATATTAAACGAATTAGATATGCCCCAATCATAAGGAATATCAACAATATATGCATTGTCATTAATTTTTGAGAGAAATTTTTTTTAAAAGGACCATAGCTTTTGAGTTGAAGTTTAGAATAGAGTTTAGGAAGTCTTTGAGGATGAATCTTAACCATTACTAAATCACCTTCTTTAAATTGTTTGTATCTTTTATGTACATCAGCAGAAAGTTTATATGATTCATATGATAATGCTAGTTGTTTTGAGACAATATCATGAATGGTATGAACATGTTCAATGAATGATTCAGCTGAAAATGATTTAGGATGCTCATGAGTAATAGAATGCAAGTCAATAGGTCTTTTAGGAACATGACCATAAACAATATGAAATGGACTAAGTTTAGTGGATCTATTTGGTGAGCAATTATAAGCAAATTCAATGATAGGTAGAAGTTCATCCCAACCAGATTGATAATCTTGAATGAGGCATCTTAATAAATTACCAATTGTTCGATTAACCACTTCAGTTTGCCCATCGGTCTGAGGATGATAGGCAGTGGAATATTTCAGCTTGGTATTTAATTTATGCCATAAAGTTTTCCAAAAATAGGACATGAATCTAACATCTCTATCAGACACAATCGAAGTGGGAATGCCATGAAGTCTCACAATTTCCTTAAAGAAAAGATTAGCAATGTGAGAAGCATCGGAGGTTTTAAAACATGGGATGAAATGACTCATTTTGGAAAACCTATCCACTACCACAAAGATGGAATCAAACTTTCTCAAAGTCTTAGGTAATCCTAAAATGAAGTCCATACTGATGTCTTCCCAAGGTTTATCGGGAATAGGAAGGGGGGTGTATAAACCGGTATTTTGCTTCACTTGTTTACCTCTAATACAAACCTTGCAATGAGATATGACGTTGGCTATGTGTTTTTTCATTTTTGGCCAAAAGAATCTACGTTCTACATCTGCTGTTGTCTTATCTCTTCCAAAGTGACCAGCTAATCCTCCTTGATGAATTTCCCAAATAAGGAAATCTCTAATGGAGGTGCTAGGAATGCACAACCTATTATCCTTAAACAAATATCCATCATGAATCTGAAAAATCATTATGGTTAAGAGTATTTCCATTCAATATTTCATTGTAGATATTCTTAAAAATCTTTTACAACTATCATATATTTCTTTTTATTTTTATCTAAGCCTATAATTTGGGGAGATATAATACTTAGGAGGTGGTTCTTCCTACTAAGAGCATCAGCAACTCTATTATCTTCTCCTGGCTTATGTTTAATAACAAAATTATAAGATTGCAGAAATTCAATCCACTTAGCATGCCTAGGGTTGACTTTCTTTTTGAGAACTCAACCATTTAAGGGCCTCATGATCAGAAAAGAGAATGAATTCCTTACAAATCAGATAATGTCTCCAATGTTTTAAGGTTTGGACTAATGCATAGAGCTCTTTATCATATGTGGAGTAGTTAAATTTAGAACTATCTAGTTTTTCACTATAGAAAGCAATGGGATGATTTTCTTGACTAAGTACTCCACCTATACCCACATTAGATGCATCACAAGCTACTTCATAAATTTTTGAAAAATCAGGAAGTCTTAAAACAGGGGCTTGCGTAATCAATTCCTTAATCTTATCCAAAGCTTCTTGAGCCGATTTAGTCCACTCAAAGTCACCCTTCTTTAAACAATTAGAAATGGGGGCTGTTATGGTGCTGAAGTTTCTAATGAATCTCCTATAGAATGAAGCTAAACCATGAAAACTTCTAACTTCACGAATATTAGTAGGAGTTTCCCATTCAAGAATAGCTTGGACCTTAATTGGATCAGCCTTGATGCCTTGGGCTGAAACTATAAATCCTAAGAATTGGATATTATTGGAAAGGAATTGACATTTCTTAAGATTGGCATATAATTGGCTTTCTCTAAGCTTCTCAAACAGCAACCTAAGATGTTCTAAATGATCCTTATTGGTTTTACTATATATTAATATATCATCAAAGTAAACCACTAAAAATCTACCCATAAAATCTTTAAGTGTATGAGTCATTAGTCTCATAAAAGTACTTGGTGCATTTGATAATCCAAATGGCATGACAAGCCATTCATACAATCCATATTTTGTTTTAAAAGCAGTCTTCCATTCATCACCTTCTCTAATTCTCACTTGATGATATCCACTTCGTAAATCAACCTTAGAAAAGATAGATGATCCTGCTAACATATCTAATAAATCGTCTAATCTTGGGATAGGGAACCTATACTTAATTGTAATCTTATTAATGGCTCTACTATCAACACACATTCTCCATGTTCCATCTTTCTTAGGTACTAATAAGGTAGGGACAGCACATGGACTCATGCTTTCTCTCACAAATCCCTTTTCCATAAGCTCACCTATTTGTTTCCTCAATTCTTCATGCTCGGTTGGACTCATCCTATAATGTGGTAAGTTAGGTAAGTTAGAACCGGGTATGAGATCAATGGCATGCTGAATGTCCCTTTTAGGGGGGAGAAGAGGGGGTAATTCTTCTGGAAAAAAACATCCACAAATTCAGACATTAATGGAACTAACGATGGAGGGATGGAATCGGATATGTCTTCACTAGGAATTTCCTTGGGAACTAGGGCATAAATAATCGGTTTTTCCCTAGCTGTTGTTTCCCTATTGCTGCTCTTTTCAGCAAGATTAATAGGGGCTGAGACCTTAGTTAATTTATTAGGATGAATATTCTTCATATAGGGTTTTTAAAAATTATCCTTCTATTCTTAAACATGAACGAACACTCATTGGTTCTCCCTTGAATTCTGACATCATTATCATATAACCATGGTCTTCCTAATATGATGCTTCCTATGTCCATGGGAACAACATCAAGCCAAACTTTGTCTTCATAAGATAAAAATTTTTAATGTTCAACAAGCACCTTTTATCCACTGGTAAAGAGGAATTAATCACCCATGATACTTCATAAGGGTTTGGGTGTTTTTTTCAAAAGGAAGTCCTAGTTGCTTTAAGGCCTTTTTCAGATATGGCATTAACACTACTTCCACTATCTATGATCACTTTGTAAAATTCATTTCCCATTTTTAATATAGGTGAAAAAAAGATAGCAGTCCTAAGAGAGGGTTCTTGGGAGGTTTGGAGGCATAATTTCCTCATTACATTAATAAATTGACTACAATCTTCACTATCATTGATCATGGCCTCATCCAATTCATAAACTTCATCTTCTAACTCAACTTCCTCATTAGTATCATCTGGAAGAGGTTCAGAAGTATCTATGACAAGGGCTAATTTTGGACAATTGGTCTTGACATGCCCTAATTGTTGGCAATTAAAACACCTAACATTGGTATTAGTTCTAGGGATTGTATTTGAGAATTGGGTAGTCTTCGGAAGGCTATTGTTGGGGCTCATATTTCTATTATTATTAGGAGGTAGGTTAGGGGTGCTATTTCCTTGTCCTCTAGTGAAGGTTCTGGGCTGATTGAGATTAGTATACCTAGGGTTCTTCTTAAAGAATCCATCCAATCTTAAGGCGACTTTATAGGCTTCATCTAAGGTAGAAACTTCCCTAAGCTCTAATTCGATCTTAATATCTTCCCTAAGACCCGTTTTAAACCTAGAAATAATGCTCAATTGATCTTCTTCTAACTCACAAGCAATCATTAATTCTTGAAATTCATTTATATAGTCTCTTACACTTCTTTGTTTTTTTGCTCAATCCTCTGCCATGTATCTATAAGTTGGCTTTTTATAATTCACAGGGGACATATTTAGTCCTAAGTCTATTCTTCATTTCTGCCCAAGTAGTGATCCTAGCTTCATATCTATATGCACATATCTTTAGGATACTCTTCCAATAAGTCTTGGCAGATCCATCAAGTTTCAATTCAGCAAACTTTTAACTTTCTTTCTTCCGAATAATCAAAACCAACCAAAATAAGAGTCAAGGTGAGACTCCCAATTTAGAAATTCTTTTGGGTCATCTCCTCCTTTAAACATAGGGATATCTACCCTAACTTGGTTATACTGATATTCAGTCCTATCCCTTGGATGATGATCATTAGGAGGTATGAAATTAGAGGAATTAGGATGATCATTGATAGGCTCCTTTGAATTCCTTCTTTGAGAAGAGCTAGCTTCCCACGGATTGGATTTCTTAGGAGACTCTTCTTTCTTACTCTGATTTTCTAGCTGTTCTAGCCTAAGGCTTAAGGCTTGCATATTTTCTACTATCATTCTAGCCCAAGGAGGCATGTCATCCTCACGGATAGGTTCAGCAGAGGTAAGGGGAGGATTGACATTAGAATTCATTTCAGTATTAGCATTAATAGCGACAGATTTGGACCTAGTATTCATGACGAGTAATGTAGCAATATTAATTCCCACTAAAATGATATCAACTCAAACTGGGCTCTGATACCAAATATGATGTAGGATAATTTTCAGAATGTTTATATGTGAGAATATTATGAAGTGATTGTGATGAAGTGGTGAAAGAAGAATGAAGTATGATATGGATGATCACTGAATTTTAAAATGAAAAGATCCTACAATGTTATGGGAGGACCTATGAGATGATATCAATGATGAAAGGATGGATAATTCACTGAAAGTTATGTGGGAATATTTTCAGAAAACAAGAAGCTGATAATGACAAAGATGAAGAGAATAATGATAAGGTAATGAAGAGAGCGGATAAGAAAAGTTTATTGGATGTGATTAAGGAGAAGAGCGTGGAGATAAGTGGAGATAATTAAGCATATGAATGGGTATATTCTGAGATTATTTAATATGACAATTATAGAGTTTGAGAATAGATAGAAGAAGTCAAAACGAGATGGAATAGGAGGGTGAATAATGTTGGACGTATGATATTAAATCTGAACTATTATTCACGGTTTTAAGAAGTAGAGGATGATACCTTGTGGAAGAGAAGTGGATGCCTTGAGAATACTCCACGACCAATTGATATCCTCTGAAGTGCTTCTGATTTTTGAGATGAATGAAAAGTGGACAGAAAGGAGGGAGAAGAGATAGGAGGATAGAACTCGGAAATGAGTATGGAATAGGAGGAATGGATGAACACGAGAAGAACACGATGAACACTTGGATAACTTCGAACCAAAGGAGCCAAATTTTCATAATACAACATGTCTTTTTCGTGTACAATTGTCCCCTTTATAAGGGTGAGAAAGATAGAGGAGTTTAGACCGAAAAGATGCTTCAAGAGGAAGAGGGAGAGGGCGGTTATGGCAGTTACAAAGAGGCATTTCGGGATTGCCTCTTGTTTCTCCACGGTTTCCACATCAGCAAGCAGAGATGATGTGGCTTCATTGTGAGCCTCTTGATGTCTTGAGGTAGTTATGATCGTGGGAGAGAGGAGTCTCATTGCTTGATGTAAATAACGCCAAATTTCAGCATTTTAATACACCGCATCTCATCATGGTGATTTCGTTCATGTCTTCATAATAGGCTTCATAGATCTTCTTGGCTTGTATGACGGCAAGATAATTCTTATCTTGTCTTTCAAACCCATAGAGCTTTTGATGTAATGGGCTTCATTTTCACTTGTGGGAGTTGCGAATTTGCCATGCTTCAATTGTGAGGCTTCTTGCTTGCTGTTATGATGATCTTAGAGCTTGGAAGTGATGGAGAGGATGGCCTTCTCATCTGATTTTTCTTGGATTTCAGGTTCTCCACGCTGATTAGTAATATATAACTGCATGGTTTACTCATGCAATGACTTTAGTCTTCAAGTAGAATCCAAAGATGTTCACGTCCATAAGTTAACACATATAGATCTCTCCTAAAATTTCTATCTATAGGTAAGTTTTCAAAGAAAGAAGGGATATTTCACAAAAGTGTTCCTATTGATGTTTCTTGAGATCATTATTCACAACTATACAAGGTACCTATGATATGGTGGCTGTGGTTTAGACAATAGGGAACCTATATCAAAGGTAAGAAGGTGGTTGACTTGGTCTTCAAAGAGTTCTAGGTATCTAAGGATAAAAGTTTATTTCTTTTGACCAAGCCAATCTTTAGATCAATTTGTAAATGGGAGAGGAGGGGAGGTGATCCCCATTGGGTCTACACTCTCTTTTAGAGATTTAGAGAGGTCTTTGTCACTCACTTCATGGATAGTGAGTTTCTCGAATTTCTTACTAAGGAAGAGGATGGCATGCTGCTGCAATTGAGGATGGGTTCTCTTCCTTAAATTGTACCTTGGTTCTGAAGTAGGCCTCATGTTCATTTGTTGATGTGAATCTTCATCATAATTGGTGATAGGAGCCATTATGCAAATAAATTTTTTAATAAACCTTTTATAAAATGTGGCAAAGCCATGAAAACTCCTAATCTCATGAATTTTAGTTGGATTTACTTATATTTCCACCAGAAGAGACAACAAAACCAAAAAAATTCACTTGATTTTGCAAGAAATGAAAATTCTTGGGATTAGCAATTGCAGATTTTTCTCTTAAGGTTTGAGATTAGATTCTAATATGGTCAAAGTGCTCATGTGTATCTCGACTACACACAAGGATGTCATCAAAGAATTCTAAATGAAGTTTTCACATGAAATTCTTTTGACACGAGTCATTAGCCTCATGCAAGTACTAGGTACATTAGAGAGGCCAAATGGCTTGACTAACCACTTATCATCTTTGGATTTGAATGTCGCCAAATGGCCAAATATCCATCTTTGGAATCGCATGTGGTTTTCCACTCATCTCCTCCAATCTTAACATGGCAATAACCACTCCTTAAATCTAATTTTGAAAATATTGATGCACCAGAGAACATATCTATAGGAGAATCAAATCTAGGTATAAGACAACTATACTGAACGTATATTTTATATATGACTCTACTATTATACCGTGCCGCCCCCATCTCCATGCCGCACCGCTTGATCTCTATCTCTCACTGCATCCCCTCCTCCATTGCTCCTCTCTCATGTGCGGGATGTAGAAATTCTCCATCGCCGCATTTCTCTTTCTCTTCTACTTCTCCATCACGCATGGACAGAAGAATAAAATTCTTGCGTCGCAAAAGAATCTTGTTCTTATGCATTATTCTTCTTCCCATTGCCCTCTCTACCATGCTCTCTCACACACGCGTGTGCGCGTAAGCGAGAGAATTTTTCTACCTTCTACATTATCCTTCCTTTCATCTTCTTTTGACGTCTCCTTCAGCATTGCGCTGCCTCCTCTCTTTCCTATCTCGTACATACGCTGATGTGGGATATTTCAAAATAATGATATGTATGAAGATGAAATGTGAATGTAAGTATGTTATGAGGGGATGAGAAAATTATAATATGAATATCTACTGATTACTTATGAAATATTCCTACAAAATAGGGAGGACCTATGAATGATATCAAGTAGGAATGAATATATATAACTCAGAGGATATTGAATAGAATATATCAGAATTATAGGAATAAGATAATGTGAAAAAAAAGGTGTTCGACTACACAATATACTGAGAAATTTGAATGCAGGAATTAATGGCTTGAATAATCTTGATGCAGGAAATACCAGAATTACTAATAAACCACAGCAATGGAATAACCAGTCTAAGGTTGATAAAGAGTCTGCAGAATTCTGGAGAAATCAGTGGATACAAGAAATACCAAGCAGAACAAGGGTCTAAGCAAAATGCCCCTTCTCTCCTTCTGCAATCTTCTTGTAGGAACCTTCCAAGGCCAAAGAAACAGCCTCTCCACCTTCAGAGATCTCCTCTGCAGCTGCTGACTTCGTCCTGAAGCAGCTCTAGATGCTCCTGCCGCAAGCCTGAGAGAAAACGCCGTGAGATACACCGAAATCGCAGCCTCTAATGCCCTAAAAGAGCATTACCGCCCTTAATGGGCCATCTCCCATATTAAGAGCCCTTTTGGGCTGAAAACTACACTGGCATGTGAGTCCCGTAAGTGGCTCACGTGCCACGAAGGGACCACATACCCAACAACCTCCCCCTTCAGCCTAAAGAGGGAAAATATCTCAAGCTCCGTGAGGTGTCCCCATGCCGACCATCCTTCGACACACCTCTTGCTTCTCCTTTGACAATGGCTTTGTCAACATGTCTGCCCCATTATCATTTGTGTGGACCTTCTGAAGCATCAACTGCTTCTCCTCCAACACATTTCTGATCCAGTGGTACCTTACATCAATGTGCTTTGCCTTGGAGTGGAAAGAAGAGTTTTTGCTTAGGTGGATGGCACTCTGGCTATCACAATGGACCACATACTCCTCCTGCTTTAGCCCCAGTTCTTGCAAAAATTTCTTCATCCACAACATCTCTTTACATAACTCAGTGGCGGCCACATACTCAGCCTCCGTCGTGGAAAGGGCAATGCACTTTTGCAATTTGGATTGCCAAGACACGGCTCCCCCTGCAAATAGGACAACAAAACCGGAAGTGGACTTCCTCGTATCAATGTCTCTGGCCATGTCTGCATCTGTGTACCCAGACAACTCAGCCGGCCCCTCTCCAAAGCATAAGCTCACTTTGGAGCTCCCCCTTAGATAGCGAAGTATCCACTTCACTGCAGCCCAATGCTCCTTCCCCGGATTGGCGAGAAATCTGCTCGCAATGCCCACTGCATAGGCAATGTCTGGACGTGTACACACCATAGCATACATCAGACTCCCCACTGCTGAGGCATACGGCACATCCTTCATCTTGTCCTTCTCCTCATCACTTTTTGGGCATTGCTCCACACAGAGCCTAAAGTGATTGGCCAAGGGTGATCCAACTGATTTAGCGTTCTTCAAGCCAAACCTCTCTAGCACCTTCTCGATGTATCTCTCCTGTGAAAGCCATATCTTCTTAGCTCTTCTATCACGGAAGATCTCCATCCCAAGGATCTGCTTCACTGGTCCCAAGTCCTTCATTGAGAATGACTTACTCAACTCCTTCTTCAGCCTGTCAATGATGGGTAAATCTTTTCCCAAAATTAGCATATCATCAACATATAGTAGAAGAAGAACGAAGCTCTCGCCAAACCGCTTGATGTAAACACAAGGATCTGCAGCTGTATGCTTGAACCCATTCTCTATCATGAATGAGTCAAATTTCTTGTACCACTGTCTTGGGGCTTGTTTTAAACCGTAGAGGCTCTTCTTTAATTTACATACAAGCTGCTCCTTGCCTTCAACTTCAAAACCTTCTGGTTGCTCGATGTATATCTCCTCTTCCAAATCACCATGGATAAAAGCTGTCTTCACATCTAGCTGCTCGACCTCCAAGTCCATGCTAGCAGCCATACCTAGAGCAACACGTATAGAAGACATTTTAACAACAGGAGAAAATATCTCATCAAAGTCAATGCCTTTCTTCTGGCCAAAACCCTTGACGACTAGCCTCGCCTTGTACTTTGGCTTGGAAGAATTCTCCTGAGTCTTCAACTTGAAGACCCACTTGCACTTCAATGCTTTTCTCCCCTTTGGTAGGGATACCAAATCATAGGTGTGGTTCTCCTGGAGTGAGTCCATCTCGTCTCGCATAGCCGCCAACCACTCCTCCTCATGCTCACATTCAACTGCCTCCTGATAGCATTCAGGTTCACCACAGTCAGTAAGCATAACGTACTCATCAATAGGGTACCTTCTCGAGGGCTGATGTCTCCTTGAAGACCGTCTCAGTTCTGACTCCAGGGGGATCTCCTCTACACCCTCTTGCTCGGTAGGTGTAGCACCACTTTCTCGGGGCCTCTCCTCTTGCTCCCTTTCTTCCTCTGCACCTCCCCCATCACCATGAGGTATCTGAGGTACCACTGGATCACCATCTTCTCCCTGCTCAACTGAGTCATCTGACCGCCTTTCCTTTTGTAGGTCTCCGACATTCTGATCTTCAAAGAAAATCACATCTCTGCTTCGAAATACCCTCTTCTTCACTGGGTCCCAAAGCCTGTACCCAAAATCATCGTGAGAATAACCAAGAAAAACACATTCCTTTGTCTTACCATCCAATTTGGACCTTTCCACATCTGGAACATGAGCAAAAGCACGACACCCAAACACCTTCAAGTGCTTGTAGGAAACCTCTTTTCCCAACCATGCATGCTCTGCAACATTGCCATCCAGGGGAATTTTGGGGGAAAGATTAATCAGGTCCACCGCCGTCCTCAATGCCTCATCCCAAAATCTTTTGGGCAGCTTGGCATGAGACAACATACTCCTAATCCTCTCCATGATGGTGCGGTTCATCCTCTCTGCCACTGCATTATGCTGAGGAGTACTTGAGACTGTCACTTCATGACGAATGCCTTGTTGCTTGCAATAACAGTCAAGTGACCCCATATATTCACCACCATTATTAGACCTGATGCACTTCATCTTCTGGCCCGTCTCTCTTTCCACCCGAACATGAAATTCCTTGAAGACATCAACAACTTGATCCTTCGTCTTCAAAGGATAGGCCCAAACTTTCCTGGAACAATCGTCGATAAAAGTGACAAAATAAAAAGCACCACTAATGCCATGCACATCAATGGCTCCATGTGGTGTCTTCGTCTTCAATGGACTACAAACATCCAAATAAATGCGATCTAATAAGACAGTTTTCTTGGCAACATTTGGACTAGCAAAGGAAACTCTATGTTGCTTGCCAGCAAGGCAATCAACACAAGGGTTTAGACGCATACCTTTGAAGTCCGGTAGAGCGTTTCTCCTTGAAAGAGCTTGTAGCCCCTTCTCGCTCATGTGGCCCAACCTCCGATGCCACAACTCCATGCTGGGATCTTTCTCTGCAGCATTCACCTCATCGCTGCAAGCTTGAGCAGCAAGCTTATACAAGGTGTCAGACTTTCTAGCGGAAGCAGCAACAAGAGATCCCTTTATTAGCTTCAACCATCCTCCACCAAACTTGCTCTCAAAACCTTCATCGTCCAACCTTCCGATTGATAGCAGGTTCAACCAAAGATCTGCTACGTGCCTCACGTCTTTAAGCAATAGCTCGTAGCCCACAATTTTCTTCTTGTTTTTCTTGGACTGTTTGTATTGGCTCTTGAAGTGCCCCTTTTCACCACAATTATAGCAAACAATATCTTTCCTTGACCTTGACTTGCTCCGACCCTTGTCTGCATGACCCTTGTCCCTTGACTTTCCTCTTCCTCTATTTTCGGAAACAAGTGCGTGAGACTCCCCGCTGCTAGTCCCTGCATTCCTTCTCCTTAACTCCTCATTCAAGATGCTCGCACTCACCTGCTCTATAGAGACAACTCCATTTGGCACATAGTTGCTCAAAGAGACAACGAGAGTCTCCCAAATTTCTGGAAATGAACTAAGAAGGAATAAAGCCTGCAACTCATCTTCAAGATTTATGTTCATAGAGGCAAGCTGATTAAAAATATTCTGAAAATCATTCAAGTGGTCAGCGACAAGATTCCCATCGACATATTTCAGATTCACAAGCCTTTTCATCAAGAAGGCCTTATTTTTTGCATTCTTGGTCTCATAGAGCTTCTCCAATCTCTTCCATAAAGAATGAGCTGTCTTCTCTTGGGCAACATTGTGAAAAACATTATCACAAATCCATTGGGGAATGTATCCCACAGTTTTTCTGTCTAGGATCCTCCATTCTTCCACAGACATCTTCTTTGGCTTGGCACCATCTCCTAGCAAGGGACCCTGCAGGTCTTTGCAACAGAGAAAATCTTCCATTCTAGCTTTCCAAATTGCCCAATTACTGCCATTAAAAGCAACCATCTGAACTGATGATCCACCTGTCATCTTCACAATAATAAATGCAGCCAACGAACCTGGTGCTCTGATACCAGTTAATGCGAAAAAAAAGGTGTTCGACTACACAATGTACTGAGAAATCTTGATGCAGGAATAAATGGCTTGGATAATCTTGATGCAGGAATAATAGAATTACTAATAAACCACAACAATGGAATAACCAGTCTAAAGTTGATAAAGAGTCTCTGCAGAATTCTGGAGAAATCAGTGGATACAAGAGATACCAAGAAGAACAAGGATCTAAGCAAAATGCCCCTTCTCTCCTTCTACCAGCTTCTTGTAGGAACCTTCCAAGGCCAAAGAAAATAGCCTCTCCACCTTCAGAGATCTCCTCTGCAGCTGGTGACTTTGTCCTGAAGCAGCTCTAGATGCTCCTGCCGCAAGCCTGAGAGAAAAACCCGTGAGATACACAGAAATCGCAGACTCAAATGCCCTAAACGAGCATTACCACCCTTAATGGGCCATCTCCCATCTTAAGGGCCCTTTTGGGCTGAAACCACACTAGCATGTGAGTCCCCTAAGTGGCTCACGTGCCACGAAGGGCCCACATACCCAACATAAGAGTAGTGATGATGATGATGAGTATGTATAGGAGGTAAGTGGTAGAGAATATGGAATACTTTAGTTAATGAATAAGAGTATTTATGAAGATATATTTTATAATGTGGAGAGAATGATAATGATAGTGGATGTGAAGAAAAGAGATATAAAAGAGAAGATGGCGTGAGTGATGTAACAAATGAGAGGATAATGAGAAGGATCGGAAGAGTGAAGAGAAGAGAGTAAACGGAGAGTGAAATGGATATTAAATAATTTATGGAATGACGGGGAAGAACCGTACGGAAGAAACGTAAAAAGGAAACGAAGGTGAATGCGGTGAGAAGACTATAAGATATATTATAATATAGAGAATAGAGAGAGAGAGAGCGACGAAAATAGATAGGGAATAGAGGAGAATATAGGGAATGGGAAATCTAATGTGGAATTATGATATAGAGGAGAACTACTTCACGGAAAGAGGAGAGGATGATACCTGATCGGGCGGTGAAAGATGATGCTTCGGATTCGCCAAATGATCTAGATAATCCTCGAAATGCGTCAGACGTGAATTGGTTGAAAGCGGAAAGAACGGGAGGGAGAAAAGAATAAGGGAGATAGAACTCGGGATAGAGAGGAGGCGGGAGAAGGATTGATGGAGATACGGAGATGAACACGATAAAGTAACCAAGGTAACCCAAATTTTCATTAAAAAACAACTGTCTTCCCTCTCTTACAAGTTTACGTTTTATAGAAGTAGAGAGAAAGGGAGTTACATCGGACGTTACGTCACATCGGTTATTTCCGTGTGGGTTGATCAGTTGACTCGGATTGGCGCCTTTTAGTGCTCCCTTAGCCAGGGGATGAAAAGATGAAGGTTGACCCTAGCGACGATTCCCGTAATTTAGTTGACCCAGCGAGAGTCCTTCAGAACTAATTATGCTTGATGATATCCGTCGTATTATCGCTGATAGTGTCAAAACAGTATCGTCGAGAATTGTCTTTGGGAATTCCCGACTTATCGTCAAGAATATCGATGATGGTTTTGGCCGAGAAGATCGCTCAGTTGGCCTGGTCGAAGCATCGAATAAGATACTCGGGTGGAGTGATGGTTGGAGCTCCGGTTTCGCTTAAGTTGTCTCTTCCGTTATGTTCTTTCTCTGTATGTCAATGCCCGCTGTAACTTCAGTGTAAGTCAACGCCTATTGGAGATATTGCCGACGGATGCACCTGTGGACTACGTGACCGCGTGCTGGAGGGGCAGGATTCTTTGTCAGGCCTCGTGCGCTACCCCGATGTACAGATATGAGCAGATTAGTTCCTCTTTATATTGTTTCAAACCGGCGAGAATAAATCTTTGGCAGTTGTTTCGATCTTTGACGTTGACTTCCAGTTGAGGTCCTTTGGTAGAGAAGGTAATGATAGATTTTCTTCATTATATGGTGTAATCCCACGCGGATTCATTGTCTTCGGCTTCATAGAAGGCCTCAAGTGTTTCAATGTTCCTGAAATGTTCTTGGATGCCTTGATGTCCTACGGAGGTTGCGAGGAACTTTTGAAGTCGCTATCCTCATAATCTTCTTAAACAAATCGTGGACGATGGGGATAATTAAAAGGCTGTCCTTTGCTAATCATCAGAGTGAATTCCTTCTTTCCATCAGCTGTGAGGGCTTGGTTTAGGGGGAGGTAGTCCTCGTGGATAATCTTCTTTGATAGTGGTCTTCATATCCCTTTTGAATGAATTGTAAGCTTGATATTCTCATTTATAAGGCTTCTTGCATGCTGAATTATCAATATATAAATGCACAGGTTTATTCATGCAAAGACTTTTGTCTGGAGGTAACTTCCAAGGTAATAATATCAATTAGATCTCTCCTATAATTCTATCTATGGGTGGTTTTCAAAGAGAGAAAGAATTGGAAATCAAAGATGTTCCTACTGACTTTCTTTTGAGATCATTAATTAAAAATATATAAGGTACCTATGATATAGTAATGTGGTTTAGGCAATTAGGATCCTATATCAAGGTAAGAGGTGGTTGACTTGGTCCATTCAAGCGATTCTAAGTATCTAAGGATAAGGGTTTAATTTCTTTTGACCAAGTCAATCTTTAGATCAGTATATAATAGGAGGAGGAGGGAAGATAATTCCTTTAGAGTCTACACTCTCTTTCAATTATTTAGAGAGGACTTCTCCATCCATTTAATAAATGGATAATTTCTCAAACTCATGAATAAGGAGGAGTATAGTAGTTTGTTGTAATTGTAAAGGATTTCTCTTCCTTAGTGCATATCTAGGTTCACTTGGAACCCTTGTGTTCATGTTTTGAAATATTCCTCCATCATATGCTATTTTCGCCGAGCAACTTTTCTTTGCTCCTGAATTTCTCTCTTCTTCTCTTTTGTTGCCTTTTTCATCACCATTTTATCCACTCTCTCCTATTATTTTTCTGCTCTCTCTCTCTTCTAGCCTCCTTTCTTCCTTTCCTTGATGCATTTCTTGCCACTTCTCCTTCTTGTTCCTTTTTTTCGATCCTCATCTCTTTCACTCTCTCTTTTCTCTCTCATGCTTGTTGTCAAAGGTTTAGAGTAAGGAGAGAAGAGAGTGAAGAGAGAAGAAAGAGTTGATGTTTTAGTTTGATTGGTGTAGCTTGATCAAAGTGTGTGAGACTCAACCAATATAAAGTTCGAGAACGTTGCCATAGAGAGAGAAAGCCCATTGATGGTTAAGATTGCTCCACATTGAAAGCATGAAATCTCATGATCCAATAGAGTTTGGATCTAAATTTTTCAGCATGATCGTCATTGAATGTTTTATGGCTCATAGAGGCTGATTATAAATTTGAGGAAAAAAGTGAGGCTTTTGAATGTTTCATTGTGTGCTTCTAGAATTGGCTAGCTAGAGGAAAGAGAGCCTAGTTGGTGATTTATTTTGTACCAAACATCAATTTTAGTGAGTTTCTTCTTTTTCCTACTTAGTCCTCATGTTGGGCCCAAGTCACCTACTCCAGGCGTACTGTACTTGCTCTCAAAGGAGTGTTTGATTGGATTGCATTATTAAAGTGAGTTTTTGTCGTGAATCTTTAGATTAAGATTATTCTCCATCAATCTTTACCAGTTTGTCAATATTTTCATCCACATTTTCCTATTTTGAAACTGTAAGTCACATTTTCACCATTCAATTAAAGGGTCTTCAATCTCAAAAAGGAGATCGAAAGCATTTGATTGGATCATTTCATCTTTGCATGCATCTTCCTTCTTTGCATTGATAATTTCCGCGTTATTAATAAAAAAAATACCAAAAATATTATTTCATTTTCACTCTTTTATCCATCCTCTGTATGAATTCAACCTTGACTTCCTACTGTTCTAAAATTTAATGGTCAAATTCAAATAGTTGAGTATAATTTTTTGATATATGAACTTGACCATTTAACAATTGTGATTTTACCCATATCAGTTAGCTAAATCATTAAGAAATATATCCTTAAAACTCTTCAATGATATTGAAAATCATAGCCTCTAAAAGGACGGATCGTCAAGTATTTGATTGATAAATAGAATTAGGGCATACAAAAGGCAAGTGCTTTCTCCCTTTGCAAAATTTTATAAGACTAGCTTCAGTAGGGTATTAAGAATATTATATTAGGTTCATTTTAATTTTGTATACAAGGATGGAGCAAGATTTCCTTCCATTAACAAAAAATAAACGAACGTTAATTCAACCTATGATATTAACATCATGGTCTTAAAGCCACAATCCACTTAAGAAGATACTCTGAGGTCCATAAACTTTCCAAAGTTTTCATCAAAACATTGAATGCAGCGAAATACATTGGGATACCTAGAAGGATACATTGAGGCACCAAGAACAAATCATCCTATCATCTAGTAAGTATAAAAAACATATTTACATGGTTCCCTTGAACGAGTTCATAAAGATATTCAAGTGTCTAGTCTCTAGCGGTATCCACACGGTCTTCCAATGCTTGGATCTCATCTTTAAAGCTCTTAACCAAGAGAGAAATAGAAGAAATGAGATAATTCCCATAAGGCTTACATGTGCACCTTGAGTTATGGTCGTTCTCCTCCTATTTATAGACATTCGGTATTTGAATTTTCATAAAAGCCTCATAATTATGTCTATATCCACCAAAATTTATAGACCTTATGTGTGTGACCCTCTAAGTTCATATATCTCACTAGTTAATAACTCTATAGACCAAATAATATCTTATTGGTCAACCTTAATTAATTATCCACATCAACATATAGATTAATTAAGCAAGGATTGATTTAACCCAATCGATAGGTTCAGTTGCCAACCCATTGGGTGCAAAACTACATTATGTACTCTAGGAGACATGGAATATGTAGGAATTCCCTTATGGAACCTTTCCGTCATTGACTACCATTTATGTATAATCCTTCATGTGCACAAGACTCATAAATGACTTAGGGTATGGTCAATTGTCAAATGCTAATCGGTCACTCAAATTAGTATTGATGGGTATAGGAAATCATCGAGAACCCCTTCTTTGATATTTTCATTACCTTGGCCAAGGATTTTATTGCATCTCATTCCTTGAGTTAATCCCCTCAAATACCAAGGGTGGATGATCCCATGTCAACCACACAATCATCTTCGTGGACTTGATGTCGTATCCAATATATAACATTTTAGAGATCCCGCGTTTAGGGATTTATAAGTCATAATCACAACACAATCATCCATCCACGAGATGTCTTTCGCATCTCAATTCAAAGGACCACATACACAACCGTGAAATTAATCAACCTGATTGACAGTTAGGTATAATATCATTTAATAATTTATGAGGATCAATTCAATGAACTCTATCTCTGAAGAGCACCCACTATAAGATCAGTCATACTCATCATATGAGTTGGATAAGACAGTGTTATTCTTTTCAAAAAATTCAATGTCCATCTCGAATATCCCACGAATTGAAATATTTAGACCATATGTTTAAAGACTAGCGATCATTGTATTATGATCTCATCATAATTCCCTTAGTCATTACATATGGTTATGAACTTCATTACAAATATTACACAAGAATGACAATGAATAAATATTATTTCAATGAACATAAATCGGATACATGGAAGTGTGATAGGCTTATAGGCCACATAATATCCATCACTCCATACGTTCATAAGTAATACATCCACCCATACTTGATCTTCATATGATAAAATCTTTAAGTTAGTAACACATATTTTATCTGTTGGAATGGAATTGGAATTTGTCCAAGTTACACGATAAGGTGTTTTTTGCTTCTAATCCCTATTTTAGTGGAGGCATCTTGAGAGATGGCATAAACACTAATGCTACTATCCACTTGAAGCTTGTAGTAATGTGGGCCCATTTTGACATAGGTGTAGAAAAAAGTTATTCTAAGGGGATCTTTCCTAGAAATTTTTTAAAATAGTTTTCTTATGTGTTGAAAACATACTAGGAAATTTTCATCATCCTCAACTTCTTGACGGAATTTTTCTTGACATCTTTCACCTTCTTGAGGATAAGGGTCTGAACATTCTCGGATGAGGGCTCTATTGGAACAATTTATTCTTACATGACCTAATCGTTGGCAAGTATAACACTTTACATTATAAGGATTGGGCCTAGCCTTAAGGGGTCCGGTAGATTATTAGTTTTAGGAAAACTTGAATGGAAAGCCTTGGAACCTTAGGTTGTGAAGCGGTTTGGAGATTATTTGGCATAGAATTGGCATGATTATGGGAATAGCTTTTAGGGCTTTCCTTGTTGTAGGTCCATGATTACTAAGGTTTAGAAGATTAGTACTTAGAAAAGCATCTAGATGTAAAGATAATTCATAGGTTTCTTACAAAGTGCATTATGATAACGTGCACTTTTACACGTTTAATTCATTTTTTATGATTTTAAGGCATAATTAACATTAAGATGTTTCATCAATCTTAAGACAAGTAGAAGGCAAGCGATTTTGAATGAAGATTTCATTATTTTAGCAGTGTATATTTTAATTTCAGGTGATATGATAAGAAAGAAGACAAGACAAGGACCAAATGGCAAAAATATTCATCCAAAAAGGAGTCCTTTATGAAAAATATATGGATATTTTAAAGTTTGGAATTTTACTTGAACTTTTCCCATCTTATGAATTTTTTTATACTTTTCCATTTTTTCTGAATTTTTCTAAAATTGCTGAATTTTTATGAGTATTTTTCAAGACTTTTAAAACCAGAAAATTGATTTTAATGGCGCATTTTGAAGTGGAACTTTGATGTGGTAGTGCATTACACATGCTGCGAAAAAGTGTCACCATGCGACACGTAGTGAGCACCCTATGTGTCACCATTAAGGGGAGTATTAGTTCTAGGTGATAACATATAATTCTTATGTTTAAGATGATATCTTGATTTTTCATAAATTAATAAAATTTTATGAGCATTTAATGACATTAATTCATCAAGAATAGCATTTTTTAAACTTCTATTTATATTCTAGATTTTTTAAGGATTTTTTAGAAATTAAAATCAGTAAAAAAATTATTTATTAAAATAAAATAAAAATAAAAAAAGAAAGAAAGAAGAAGAGAAAGAGTGGCGTTCTCTCTCTCATCATCTCTCTTTCACTCTTCTTAATTCTCTTTTGCGTCTTCTCTCTCGCACTCATTCTCTTTGTCGTGGTGCTCATGATGTTGGGTTCTGAGGTTGATAAACTTTTGATGTTTCGATCAAAACATCGAATGCAGGGGAATAGATTGAATCAGGTATTTGATAACATGCTAATTAGACATGATAACACATGATTAGTAATGCATATTAAGGCATAAAAGATTTCATTCCTATCCATGTTATCATATTTATGAGTAGTTATCTATCATTCCATGAAAAAGTCATGATAATCTCAAAATACATTAATTTAGGGTTAATTATAAAAAATTTAAGATTAATAATTTCATAACC